>VWYH01003020.1:0-179193 GCA_013399365.1 Pampusana beccarii
AAAAAAAAAAAAGGCATTTGCTTCCCAAAAATACATAAGAAAACTTCACTGAAATGCTGCTTCATATTCCAAATTCACACCATATGGAAGGATATTTTTCAGATAATTTATTTCTTTCTGCACTTTAAAAGGAAACCTTAAGATTAGGCTTTTTTAAAAAAAGAAAAAATAAGGTGCTAAAGCGAAACACAATTCTTTGAATGTCTGCGCGGAACAACTGGAACTGATGTGATTTGTATTGTCTTACTGACAAACAGCCATCACAGTAAGTGGTCAGAATCAGTTTTGGCTGACTCGAGCCTCTCGAAATCCTTCTGAATGTCAAGTGATTGTCTTGGCCCCTTATCTATGATAGTATTAAGGAGATAAACTGACACTGCAAAAGTTGTCAGTGAAGTCTTGCTTACTAACCTTCTGTGAAAATGAAAAAAAAATTACCTGATAATCTTTAAATTACTGGCAAGCAATTTGGTTTTTGAGTAATAGCTGATTAAGCAAGGGTCATAGAAGCCTTAGTCTTCAGACTTAAAGGGTATTATGATTGAATTCATGTGCACTTTTCCAAAATATATCCAGTTTTGTACTTGAATTCACTTTCACCTGGTCAGTATTTTTCAGGTTCCACTACTGCTTTTTGGCTGTGGGGAAAAAAGTAGATTTTGGAGTCTGTTCTGAAGAAAGGTTGAACTGCTTCTGGTGTTCCTGGGCTGAAAGCTCTGAGGCTCAGGCAATGTCTTTTCTCTAACTCCTGAAAGTTTCTCATCCTATATGGTATTATATTTGTGTTCTCGATCTCTGTCAATTATTTTCACGGGTTATGCATGAGAAGACAGTGTTTAATGTAACCTGTTCACAGAGTGGAATGTCCAGTGTTTTGTTCCAACATACTTCTTGCTCACTGGTCACAGTCAGGGTGCATGAATTATTGTGGTTGAAAGATCCTCATCTGAGTGGAAAGGATGCAACCTCTAGAAAAAATATGTGTGAGATGAGATGTGTCATTAACTGCAGATAGTTACAGATATGATTGTACGTAACAGTCCAGTCTGAGGTTAACAGTTAACTAACTTAATTATTATAGTCAACGCGTAAACCATATATCTACACTTTATTTTTGCTGCATGCCACAACATGAACCACCGAACTGAGTGAGTTGTTACTTGCCAGCTTACATCGCTAATGCTGATTGACGCCTCTACAAGTCTCAAGAGAACCATTCACATCCTGCTGGCCCAATAGCTATTCCATGGTCCTGGTGTCCACACAGGGCAGACCTCTCTGTGACTATGGTGGTCAGCCATCTGCCTCATGCCCATCATACATCACTAGGGTATGTGACAGCAATAACCCAGAGTCTCATCCTTTCTAGTCCTTCCCTCTGCCTCAGAGATGCCACTGCTGACTGCTGCTGTTTTGCAAGCCAGGCTATGGCAACTGGCCTGATGCTGTTAGACCACAGCAAAGGGGATCCCAACACATATCCAGATTTGATCATCATGCAGAAACCGTTCCTAATGTAGCTGGAAGAATCTGCTGAAAAAATATTCCTTAAAGAGCAGCATGTTGGGTCCCAGTCTGGCCTTTGGTTGGAGTCCACTATGGTCCCCTCAGAGTCAGAAAAGGTCGTGCTTCTATAAAGCTAGGAATGGGACTGTATCACTGTAACACAAGCAGGCTATCGGAGGGGCACAACTTGCAGATATGAAGGTTCATATCCGAAAGCCTCTATTTCTAGTTACTGCCTGTGCTTCAGCACCTATATACTCCCCGTCATTTATTTCTGTGGAAAAGAGTGAACATCAGTTTGTAGACCTTCACTACTGCCCAGTCATGCGTGTTGCTGGCCAGCCAGTTTCCACAATAGTGTAGTCATTGTCATGGTGATCATCCTGGACAGCTCCTACTATCATTTGGTCAGCATTGGCAGCATCCCCAAGAACATGGCGACTCTCAGTCACTGTAGAAATTCACAGTGGGAAAATCAGTAAAATTTACGTTCTTACCCATGTTGTCTCCATCTGATTAATTTATAGGCTTGTGCTGGCAAGTCTTCTGAAATTTTTAATTTTTCAGAGACAAAGAAGCTGACACCCTCTTCCCTCTGAGGTACATCAGCATCCAATGAGCTAGCCACTACCTGTGGCATAGGTCTCTCTGCTACAGAAGGGGTATTCAGACAGCCTGCAAGCTTATGGCCAACTTCCTCTAGAGCCAAAAGGGGGCATTTATTCCAGCACTTTATGCTGGAGGACTTCGAAGGATAAACTGGGTGCTGCTGGTCCAATCCCAGCAAAATTACACCTGCCTATTGTGCTTTATCTATTGATGCTTATTGGCTGCAGATGTCCCTTCCTAAGGGGCTGCTCACGGCTGAATCTTAGGGCAGGAGCAGGCCTAAGCAAAGTAAATGTCCTTATACCATCCATGCAGAACTTTTAGCCACAAAATCAAACTTTATGGTGTTTGGTACTTGCATAGCAAAGCCTTGGCCGACACAACCAGCAAGCAGTGCCAGGAATGTAATACCATATTCAATGTTAGTGTAGTCAGCAGAATTAAAGAAAGATGGAACCAAACCAGACAAGTAAAATAAACAGAGGCCTATGTGTCCCATGAACAGAAAAAGGAAAACAGAACCTTTCTTCCCAAAAGTATTTAACTATATGTTACATCCTATGTGGCTTCCAAACAGCTGTTCTTCACTCAGTTTGGGCTGTGGAGTGCATGCTCTGGCATTGCCTCCTGCCCAGCTGGTGTGGGTTTAGAAACTTGTAGCAAAGCTGTCTCTAGACTCTTGAGGGTCTGAAGGATCTGGTGGCTGCCCCAAGAGGAAGGCTAACACAAGACCAGATTAGGAATCTGAACCTGTTGTGTCTTAACCATCAAGGTCATGAAGCTCATGCGTCTCCTTCACAATTGGCCTTGATCTCTTGCCTTGTCTCCTTCTCTTCAGCTTCTTTGTGAATTATTGCCATGAGTCACCACACTTAAACTTTCATCCCATCAGTGTACACACTGGTACAGATGGATCATTTCCCTAAGATGGTCTGCTTCCATAGGGCCTGGTCCTTCTTTCATTTGAGGTCCTTCCTTCTGTAAATCTACAGAGTGCTGTCTGGATGATGCCACCCAGACATACCCAACAGCAACTGAACAGAAGTCATGCAGCCACTAGAAGCTATACAAAGGTCTCAAACTCTTTTTCTGCTGAACTGCCAATGATAAAAGGATTCTGACAATGTTTGTGTGACCCAGCTTCGCATTGAGGAGGTTGCCAATGTGACTGAACTGTAGGCAGATGTTTCCCTTTCTTGTAGGACTATGGGGAAAGATGCCCTTGACTTAAGTTCCCAAGCTGATCAGGAAATGTTAGTGAAAACAGCCTCTCAAAGTTGAAGACATCCTAGGTGGGCCATAGTTGTCAACCTAGACCTTCACGTAAGGATCAGGTGATAAACTCTCCGATGTAGTATCTTCCTTATTGCAGATATGGTATCACAGCTTCTTGTGCTGTGAACATGTTTGACAAGCTGCCCCAGGATATCTTCTATGGTTCCTGACCTGCCTTTGTCTTCTTCAGTGTGAATCAGAACCCCTTGGTGAGCCTGACGTACCTGAAAAAGTAGAAAGCTATTTCGCTGTCTCCTGTCAACATCTCCAGCCCTCTCCTAACACAACTGAAGAACTAGGTGAATTTTTTTCTAGTCCCTAGGTCACTCTTCTGTGCCCCATAGGTATCTTCTTTCTCACTGAGAATGAGCAGCACAGTATAGAAAAGGGCCAGATTCTGATCAGGCTGCTCTCTGGCATGAAGAGATGAAGTTTTTTAGCATACTGTTTTGTGGTTCTCATGAGGAATGAGGGCATCTCAGGGGTTTTCTGAGAACAAAATGCTCTGGGGAAATGTTGGGATTGCTTCAGAGAGGAAGAGAATAACACTTGGCAATATATATTTCTCCACTGTCAAGGAGTACTCCACTATAGAGATTTGCTCCCAGGAGTCCCGCAGTAAGTCTGAGGTGGGTCTGGCTCCGCTGCCTCTGATAACATCTGATGGGCAGGGGAAGAGGGAGGGAAAAAGTGCAAAACAAATGGCCAAAGTGACAAGGTAGAAGTACTTTTGTGGACTGGTGTTCAGGGAACAGATTCCCTGCCTTGTTTCACATATGTTGAACTTCAGAAATGTCTGTCTGTAATGTTCATTGTAATGTTCAATATTGTGACAGGGAAGAACAATTTCTCTGAATCTCCAAGTGTACAAGCATAGCTTCTGTATTACAGTCTCTGTGATCTTAGAAAATATTTGTATTTAATTGAATTATATGAAGTCTTAATCATACTATTGTATTTTGCAAGAGTGAAAGTTCAGCAAGAGTTTGCAGAATCATGAAAGAAAATACTGTGATTCAATATGACCTTGTCTCTCTTAGATGTTTTGCCTTTTGGTGTTCTCTCTTCTTCACAAGGTATTTACTTTTTGTTAGATAAACCCTTCATTGGTATATTTCCCAAAGCAAAGGAGCTAATTAATATCTTTCATATTCCAGTGACTTTTAACATTTTCATCCTTAATTCTGTACTTGTGGAAAAATACAGTTATTTTGTTTGTTTAGCTTTTGTTTCCCTTCTCAGAGTAATGCAGAAATGGATAAAAGAAAGTTGAAGTAGATGCAGGAAACACTAAGACAGTAAGAAATATTCCTGCTACATGGAATTTATAAGAGCCACAAACCTCAGAAAATACACTCTTAGAAAAAAAAAAAACTCCAGATATCCTCTGGTTAAACATTTGTTTGAAGTGAAACTTCAAAGATCTCAAAGGTCTCTCTTCAGAATTGAACTTTTTTAGCATGACAGTTAAAAATTTGATAAATTTGGAAAGATAAGAGGGCCTTCCATTGACTCACTCAAGACTTAACTGAGCTGATTAAACAGTGCAGAAATGCACTTTTTGAGAAGACATGATGTTTTTGGTAGGTTGTCACTTATTAACACCCAAGTATATTTGTGAAGCAGAATACATCATCGTGACTATTTTGTGACCATTTTAACATGACCATGACATTGGGTAACTGATAGGAAAATGTAAGTGGAAGATACGACCAGCAGATGCCTAAATGAAACTACATGGAGTCTTCGTTTCTATTTTCTGAAGCGCTTTCCGTATTTTATATTGGCAAATACATTACAACAGCATGTTTCCCAGTTTAAAAACAATCAAACAAAGCCCTTGAAAGCTTATTTAAATAGAAATATGTGAGGTCAAGTAGAGTAGAAATCCAAGGTCTGTGTAATTTAGAACCTTGTGTAATTTTCCAGCTTTTAAATCACATGTGCTTTTCCCTCATGACAGTGACCTTGGTTAGATTTTGATATGGCAATAAGTGTAGGAATAAAACATAATAAACTCTATGCCTCATCATTTCTATAAAATAAAATATTCACGATCTACATTGACTTCCACCATAAACTCATTTTTCCAGCTTTCATTATATTAATAACTCATAAATTGATTTTATTTGCCGTATGATACAATACATTACTTTCAACATGAGAAAGTAAATTACAAAGTAAATTACAGAGTAGAAGGTTGGATTTTTTCAGATGTTTGAGAAGTCCCCTTGTGGGTGCCAAATTCTTCTTTATTTTATGCTCTTTGTTTGTATATGTTGAAGGGATTAGGAATTCTGTCTTTCATCTGGACAGCTTAGCAGGTACTCAGAAGTTGTTCAGTCAGATTTTTCTTTTCCTGAATGGCTTTTGTATTTTTAACTAGAAAAAAATTACAGGATTAACTGATTTCTGAGCCAGTAACCCTCTGTACTTGAAAAATGTGATAGCTCCTTCTTCACCAAATGGAGGAACCAAGCTGCAAAAACTAAGAAGATGCACTGCTATCATGGCAGTAAAGGTGCAAGTACCAGAAGTCTTTGGAAAAAGGTACACTGAAATAGCATTGTCCAGCACTAAAATGTCCACATAGGTATGTATATGTAAATCATACTGCTCAAGACCAAGCCCTGCTCCAAAAATTCCTGTGGAAAGTCAACCTACCCAACCTTGTTGTTACAACAAGTTTGAGCATAAGTGAGCAAGGAGACATACAGCTTTTCTGCTCCAGCACGTAACAAGGTTATAGCAGAGAGTGCTTCTCATAATTTAATCTGTAGTTCTCTTCTTACAAGCATACTAAGCTTTACAGCACCTCAGTAACTGTAGATCTTGGGGCGGGTATTTTAAATACTATAAAGCCAATGGAAGTATGCCCTCCCTCTGTGAAACTCCCACCAAGTTGAACAGGTCCATGATTCCACCCAAGAAGCTGATTTCACAACACTGAATTAAATCTAGATTTCTACTTACTGGTTTTTTTGACAATTTGCAATGCTAGATATTTGTTGGTGCCTGGTACACATTATGAGCTTTTTTCCTTGAGAATTTACAGCTGTCATATCACACTAAGGATGGAGAATGCAGTAGTCAAAGATCATTAGTTAGTATATCAAAAGAATAAAAAACTATATTTTTTCCCCATTTTGTAAAGTGCATTATCTAGTACTCTGAATGCTATGAGGTGGTGGGCTTGTTTGCTTGTTGTTTGGTTTTGTGTGGTTTTTGTTGGTTTTGTTTGTTTGTTTGTTTGCTTGTTTAATTTGCATTTAACAAGGCAGTTTAAGGCACAGGAGTTTTCATGTGCTTGGTCTTACTTGCAGTGGTGTGTGAAGTAGTTGCTTTTTCTCTGTGTGATTTTTCTGATCTGTAAAACTTGAGACATTCCTATTTTTTAAAAACAGAAAACTGGTAGAAAATAGCTATGTTTCAGATGTTTTCTGCGACTCTTTCTTCTTTTGAGTGTAACCTCTGGCATAGAACTAGTGTCAAGTCTGAGACCTGTTTTTAAAATACCTCGGTAAAATTAGCCTTATTTGGAGAATGTGAATGAGAGCAGGATGAAGGCTCCTATTCAGCAGGAGTCATAACAAGTGTATCAGAGTATTGTTGGGAGTACAGCAAAGTCTCTTCCAAGCTGTATTTAAAAAAAAAAAAAAAAAAAAAAAAAAAAAAAAAAAAAAAAAGTATGTTAAGTAGTGCTAAGAATAGAAAATATGTTTCTGTTATTGTTGCTGGATGATACACTGTATAAGTCAGCTGCAAGTCTCCACTTCTCTGAACAATCTCACACCCTCCTTCACCCAAACTTACTCTTCCCCTTTTAATGAAATATTATTTCTTGATTAAGAATCTAATTCTGCAATACACTTAACTCACCCAGGCTCAAGGGGCTTTAAATGGGAGGTTTAAAGTGGGTCTGCACTTTCTGGGTGTATGTAGCACCTTACAAGACTGAATCCTGAATAAAAGGCAATTTTTCTTCAATTAGTTTGCAATTAGTACGTCTGTTCCATGAATGAAAATTTCTGAGTTGGTACCTTCAGTATTATGATACATACAATCTTTGACAACTATGGCTTTTTACAAGCAGGTTTTACCTGATACCTCTTACAGTGAGTGCTCAGTGATTGAACCTCATTCTTCAGTCTTTGCATGTTGTGAGTCAGAATAAAAATGAACTTCTCTTTGCAACCCTTACAATATGGGAGACGGGGACTCAGCAATTAAAACTCTTTTGCTTCTGTTGTCAACTACCACACTTCCAAAAAAGGGGCCAGGTTGGAAAGCTCCACTAGTACTCGATGGAGGCTGGAGGATACATCCAGTGCATCTAAATTACACTGCTGCTCTGACTGACACTCTGGAGAAGCCAGAAGAGGAAGGCTAGTTCACATAGCAGCCCGTAGGTCTACGCTATGAATGTCCCACGTACTGTCCCCTCTAGCTTAAAAGTGGAATAACATCCACCCATCTCTCGTGATGTTGTTAAATCACAGTCCTATGAAAGCATTCTGATAACAAGCTAGGCAAGACTTGGCGTCAAATTCAATGGGAAACTACTCTCACAGGCTGGAGTGACAGTGACAGTCTGAGCCACTTTTGGATGACCTTCACCACTTTCATATTTCTCTGAGATGAGCTGGCTCCCACATTGCACTGCCAGATCCACCCCCACCCCATATGTGAGCATCAGTCCCTGTGGACAAGAAGACTGACACAGCTCGTAGAGGCTAACTATTAATGTGCAGTAACACTTCTGGCTTCTATACCGGGCATGGGAAAGTCCACGCTGAATAGACTGATGTGTTGGAAGCGTGCCTAGCAATACAGAAAGTCTTAAATTTTTGTTAGCTTTTTTATTCTATTCTATTTTTTAGCAGTCTTTATTTTTTGGCAAATTTCTGTGTACTCCGGTGGTAGATTTTTCCCACAAAACTGGAGAGTTATAAAAAGTATAATGGGCAGAAACTTTACCTGGTCTGATTTTCAAAGGTAATAGGTTTTCTTCGCTAACATCTCAAGGCAGTGAATGTAGTAATGGGATTTATGGGGTGATGTGTGTGAGAGAGAGACAAAAGGGTAGAGCTTTGAAAGATAATTTGGTACCTGGAAGTTTTGGCCACTGGGTAGAGGAAGTGAGAACCTCATCTGAGGTGAGCACAATTTCTACTAAAGACCAGAAAATCTGCACACAAGAGATGATACAAACGTTTACAAAGCAGGAAAAGTCACACTCCATATTCTCAAGGCAGGAACATCTTGCAGAAATACAACTATAATTAATCAGGTACCATGAATTTAAAGGCTTACTGCAAATTTACACCCAGAGAGTTGTCTGCTGTCCAGGTGTCACAAGAGAAGAAAGCACAGATTTAGCGATGTAAGGAAACAACTGGCACTTGGCAAGAAAATTTTGCCAAATTGCTGGATGTAAATATTTTTGGTGCTGACGTAATGCCTTCTTTTCACTACATTTCAGTGTTAGAAGTTATAGGCAGTTTTGGTATGGGACAGATTGCTGACTACCATTAGTGTTTGGAATTTACCTGTTCAGTATGTTCCTGAACTGGGAGAGTTCAAAATCTATCTTCATGCTGTTTGGCAAGAAGTTGCTAGAAGAAACATGGCCACAAAAATATCTCCTCTACTGTTGAAGCTCCTGAATCCTATCACTGTAGAATGAGAGTAGCAATACAGAAGCATCACACTCGATGGTCAAGGTTATAAATGTACAATCTGAAGCAAAATTATTCTTTGTGCTCTAAGAGGACCATGAAGAAATCCCAGTTTATAGCTTTTTAATACATGGCTGTCAATGCTACTCTCCTGCAAAATAGCATTGTGGCAATTTGTAGGAATATTAATAAACTTTTGTAGCACCTTAGCTTGTTTCTTAAACACTACTGAGTGTCAGACAGCCTTGAGGACATTCAGCTGGGTATTCATCATCTTGCTGCATCTGAGCCCCCTTGACATTGACAGATTCCACTGGCTGATTCAGATGCCGTCTTTTTAAAATTTTTTTCGTTGGTTCCCTCTTTCCCCCACCCTCTCACGCATCTCCTGGGTGTGGGCTCTTTTTCTTATAATCCCTTTCTGAGAGTACTAGTCCCCATTGGATGAGAGACTTTTCAGATTCTCCAGTATCTGAGGTATGGTTTTCCTAGAAGTACAAGCTTGGAGGAGTCAGGATTTACAGTTCAACTATTTAGTAGTACTTAACAGTTAAAATACAGAAACACAACTTTTGGGATTCTGAGACTAACCGCTTCTTACTTCAGGTGGCACCAGGGATGTGAAGATATAGATCATGTCACTGTCTATATTTCCTGCCTCTCCTTCCTCACCACAGCTGAGGACTCTTTCGACGCCAATAACATTCCTCAGAGCAAGCCAAGATCTCTCTTCCTGGACATGGTTACTTTTTAAACCCAAGCCATCTACTTTCTCTTTCTTTCTGTCTCTCTACTGCAGCTAGTTTCCCTTTCACTTGGGAGGTGCCAGAGTTAAAACCTAACAGTTCCACTATGAAGTCCTGTTTCTTTTTCACTTGCCACTACTCAGGCTTTCTGTAATGTTTTCCTACCAAATTTCTGAAGTTCTATCATGTTAAATGTTAAGTATTAGCAGTTTGAACTCTTCTTCCATTATTTTAGCATGAACTCACAATTTCTCCCTTTAAGCAATCTTGTCTGAAGCTAGGCTTCAATTATCTCCTTGTCTTAAGGTTCTCCTGCTTGAATAAAAGACATAAAGATTTAACCACCCCCCATTTTTCATGCTTCCGTTAGCCAGTTTTTTATAACACGTAAGAAATTTTCCACAAATCTGAAATTGCATGTAAAAGGATTAAACCAACTTCCTGAAACTGTAGTTCAGACACAATAAAGCCAATGCAATCTTGGTTTGAATTCTGTGTGAAAATATATGAAGTATTAATGTCCTGTACAAGGCCCTGGTGACCTCCTATATGAAGTGGTCTACAGTTTTGTTCATTCGTACTCAAGAAAGATGTACTAACCTTGAATGGGTGTAAGAAAAGGCTACCAGCTCAATCAGGTTTGTGAAGAGTTTACCACTCCAGAGAAGACCGAAAGCTCTTCACTTATCAAGCTGGGCAAAATGAATGTGGAGAAACGGTATTACCATCTCCTGCAAGCATATTTGAGAAGGAAAGGGTGAGGGAGGGGGAAAGTTATTTAAGCTACAGAATAGTGTTGGTACTAAAAAAACCCAAAAAACAAAAAACAAAACCAAACCAATATTGTCTGTGGATTCACCTGAGGCTGAAACAGGAACATCTCCAAACGTCAGAGCAGTGAGGTTCTGAATTACCCTTCCAGGGGGATAACTCAGAGCTTTTGTGCTCTGGTGATCAAAAAGCTACTTATACGAATCTGGTTGCGGGGAGTTGTTGTGTCATATCATGTAGCCTGATCTATCTGTCTTGAATGCAATTTCTCAGTTTTCTGGAGACTGCATAAATTCAGGGTTTCTTAGGAAAAGTCAGAAGTTACAGGGAGAGGGTTATACCTTTTCTGATCTGTGCATCTGTAGACATTTACTAGGGGTACCACTACCAACTGCCTGATTACAAACTGCACTTTAGCTATTGACATTAGCTTTTGCCCTAGAAATCTGCTATTTTTAAGCAAACTGGATACCTCAAAGCTTGGGATTGGAAGGCCTTCAACACCAGGATTAATAGGTCACGCTCTATATTAGTTCTGACAGTGAGCAGTAATGAATCAAATTACACTGCAAAGAACTGCCTTTAGACCAGTACAGTCAGTGTCCAACACCCACTTGCAAGGGTGCTAAGTTCTATGTCTTAAACAGCATTTAGAGCCGAGCTGCTAATCCAAATAGTTACAGTGTTGTTATAACTAGTTTAGTTCTGCTCTGTGCTGGACATCTTGGTTCTTTGGGTAGTACTAAAATAATCCCTTTCTCTTACACACTTTCTGATTGGAAAGAAATCAAATCCATGTGTGCTCATTCTTATAAAAAACATACATAAAAAATAAAAATACAAATTGTCTCTAAATCCTTGTGCTCAGGCCCAATGTGTCCCAGGCAATGTTAGAAACATAGACAGTGCTCTCCAAAACCACTTTAGTGGTTAAAAACACATTCACCCTTTCAGAAACACAACGGACTGAAGGGGACCTTCTGGATCATTGTGTTTAGTACCAGCTATTGTGAGCTACTCTATTATGTTATCTTCTTCATAAATTCAGTTAAGTCCATTTTAAAACCTTTTTTTTTTTCTTTACTTCTCCCCTCCACACCACTTCAACAAAGAATTAGATACTGAGTCATATGTCCCAGCCAAAATGTATTCACGGGCTTCTAGTGCCAACATCTTCTTTTGCCAATCTAAACATTTTCTGTCTCTCCCCAAAACTACCCTTTGAAATATATGCTGCAATCATATCTCCCATCAGCCTTCAATTTGCCCAGATAAAACCTCTCTTCTGGGAATATTTACACTACAGATTGCAGTACAGTATATATACATCACAAGGCAGCTTTTGATGAGGGCAATCTTCCTGTGACAGCTGGCAGCTCTCTGCACTCTCTTTGACCACATTTCTCTTTGTAGTTTCCATATATTTAGTATGCTTATTATATTGCGTCTTGTTCATAATAATTTTAACAAATGTAAAGATCAGACAAAGAATAAGAAATTCTAATGTGAACTTAGATATACACAAGTGTATAATGCAAATATACATATATTTTTGTGTTTGCAAGTAAAGTTCACTAAGCAATTAAGAGGGCTCAAACAGTGATTTGATTACTATGTGCAAGAAGATCCATATAAAATATTGCAAACTAATTCATGTACTACGCCAAGCAAACAATTTGGAAAGTCAGTGTTGAGAAAGTTAAAATACTGATGAGGCTTTTCCATATCCACATTTAAAGACGAGGATCAATGCTTTCTCCCCTATAGAGTGTTTATTCCTACTGCACAAGTGGCTACAGTCATGAATCAGCTCTGAGGGACACATTCTTCCCCCGAGTTTGACAGAGGTCCTTATGAACGTGAAAATACAGTATTACAGAATGTGCATCTGTTTGTACTGCTGTCAATAGGAAACGTTCCAAATTCAGCCTTTCCCTCTACTGTTTGAGTCACTGGACACTTTGCCTTTAACACTAGTACAACATAAGTGATGAAATAAATCTTATCACATTACGAGAATCATGTCCTCTACCTTTTCAGTGCTTGCAATTCTGAATTCAAATGAGCTTCTTCCACTCTTGATCACACTTTACATTCAGCAAAACATTTTACTCAAATAAGCTTATTTGGTTAAAACAAGCACTCCAAGTTCTCCCTAGAGTAGCAAGTCTTGTATTTGTTTCAGAGGCCAGTAGAAACTTAGGAGTTCACCAGAGTTACCAGATTTAAGCCTAGGAAAAGATACAGCTCCTCCAGTTTCTCAGCATTCTCTTGTATTGATTAATGAATTTAATCAGTATTGATTAAAGACAGATTTCCCTCAGCATAAAGAATGACATTAGCTCCCCTCATCCTGAAGGGCAGTAGTTACACAAGTGGGTGGTTAAAGGGGATAAAGTACAAGTATCGACACCATGAGAAAAATAAAGTGTTTTATCACTTGTTGCTCAGTTAAGCTCACCATGTTTTAGGCATCAAAAGAATCAAATAATAATAGGAAATGAATCATACTCGTTATTCAAGAAAATTATTAGCAGTATGAAGGTGGTGCATACAATCCATCATGTGAATAATACCCTAGATTTACCACCAGCTTTCCTCCAATGGGTTCGAAGAATTTTGCAGGATACATTTTCAATTATCATGTCATCTCTTACTGACGAATAATAACTGCAGGAGTGGAACAATTTAGCCATTTTGTTGGTGCCTGCTCTTACGTGGTTCAGAAGGGGAAGTGAACAAAAAGGTCAAATGCAAAATCCAGTGGCAGCTGTAGGAAGTTACACAGGTGATATTTTTATTTGAAGAAACAAGTTCAAAAGAGCAAAGTTATAAAATACAATGAGAAATTATATCCAATATCCAAAATACATTGCATTATTCATTACCACTTAAAAATTTAACTTCATCTCATCATAAAGTAGTTGGAAATGTGTTGTTCTTTTCATCAGGATCAGAGTAGACACGTATAATATACACTTGTGTAAGTGTATACATATGCAGGGGTATACATATGCAAACACAGATGAGCAAAGACATACACAACATACCTAGTCATAGATTCTGTGGCATCTCCATAGTCAATTACAAGCCCCAGCTGTAAACATTATTTTCCTCAGGGAATATTTCAGTAATTAATGAATGCTGTTGCTGCATGGAGGTGGAGCAGAGTGTGCTGACATTACGGTTTCCCCAGTGGTATAACCAGAATTGAATCATTCAGACAACTTCCTTCCCAGCACGCTAGGCAAAGCTGAACTTAAAAATGTGTCAGTATATATTTATACTCCTTCTTCTCCAAGGGCAGAAGGGCTGTTTAAGTCTTCCACATCTGGCTGCTCTCTCCCACCCTTTTCCTGTGGGAAGTTCTTCTCTCACATCTTCAGCCACAGAGAAGGGGAAGAATAGCTGTGTGAGGACTACACAGCAACCTAAAGGTCAGTGGAATCTTCCTGGGAAAGATGATTAAAAGTATTGCTTTACTCTGAAAAGTGATTTTGTAAAAATTTTTGTCAGTTCTCTGAGTGACAGAGTCTGCTGAAACAGAGGGGCTGATTTAGGAAAGCTGGAGGTTCTGGTAGGTAGGAGCTGTAGGATACAGTGTAAAACTGTGAAAAATTAAAACTAATGTCTGGTGAAAGTCAGAGTGATAGACTAGACTATTAATGAATTAAGACCAATGGTATGCCTTTGGCATTAAAACTAACTACCTAGCTAAAACGTGTGGAAGAGTTCGTGTTTCTCACAATGTGTCCACACTGCACAATTGGCACACAGTGCAGAAGAGCATGATCAAACTTTGGGAGATCCAAGTTTGCATGTCAGGAAAAGTCTAACAGCAGTGACACAAAGCTCTACATTAATAGTTACCAGAATCAAAGACTTGTTTGTTAAAAGATAACTTGAGTATTTTTACATAGAGATTCATTCTCAAGTGTCAACTTTTTTCAGGAATCCTGGAAGCTCAGTGAGACAGCATCTGTGTCTGGTTGTCAGAGCTTTCTTTATAAATCACAGGCAAGATATTTTCTCCTCTTCTAAACGGAAAGTTTGAACTCTTCAAGACAGCTAAGTGCCTGAAGACATTAAGTCACACAGTCCATGGGTTCTGTTGATGCTGGGAAAGAAGAAAAGTTTATGGTTCAGAAGCTATTCTGAGCTTGCAGAACTGATAACGGTAATGGTACCCAACAGCATAACTTTTGCAGGGCCATAATTAGAAAGGAGTTCCAGTTTATACCTTTGCATTTCACTTCTGCTGGAACGTGTTATCGTTCTTTTTGCTGCTCCCTGTACCAGATAAACTTCCATCGGCAGATGATACCTTTGTGCAGAACTCCATTGAGTCATGTATATAATGTACACATGCATAAATAATGCATACAATTTCTGAACTCAGTAAGCCCTTCTGCACCGATCAGACTGCAAAATTTGCACCATGTCTTAGAAAAACTCAAAAACCAAAACCACAACCCCATCCTAATTTGAGAGACTACCTCCTCCACTTCTTTCAGACAAATTAGGGTGTCACTTTGATGCACAGCTCATGTGGAAAAGTAGAAGAGGTGAAAAGAAGGCAACCCTCACAATCCCATAAGGCACATTTCATTCTTTAAGTGTGCCAAAACTTGTGTTGTTTGGTTCAGCTGCAGTAAGTCACCTAGTACTTCTTACTGAGGTAACTCATGTGATTCATTATGGCCAATCAAACCTTAAGCATTTGGGCAAATTCTGACCCCAGAAGAGAATATGTTGAGCCTGTGAACAGCACCTGTGTACAGGAGACTGTAAAGCAGTGGTTAATATGTAAGCAACATGCTGATATCTGTAACAAAAAGTATGTTTTCTGTGCTGATGAGGCTGGGCCATTTTCTTGGCACATGTGCCTTAGAAGTTTCATTGACGTGGCCTCAGTTGCTCAACAGCTGAGACTTGCCACAGGTTTGCTAGAGGTACTTGTTGGTTACCTCAACATTGTTCCCTGCAAAACAGAAGATGATTGCAGCTCTCCTGCCACTCCCCATTACACACCCCTTGGTACACCCCGTTGACGTCTCAAATGGCAGACTGCTTTGTGCAGCTGAAGGCCAAGTCCTGCCAGAACTTTTTTCCTACTGTTATGGAAAAGCAATAATTCATTTCTGACTATATAAAGCCAAGATCTCCAAAGAAAATAAACCCCCTAAACTGATGGAAAGAATAAAAAATTGTCGTCCAATGTTCATGTAAATATACTTTTATATCTTCACACCTTTTTTTTTCTGCAAATGTGTAAAGAATTATTTAGAGACACTACTTTTCTGTGATTTGAATGTTCTTTTGTTGTTGTTCAGTCTAATAAAATACAGCAGTTTTTATTTATTAACACAGATTAAAAATATTTCTTGGTATTTTTTTCCTTTGCAAACGTTTTCCCCTCTGTGTTTGTATTTGAAAAGTTTAAAGGACAATCTGTCCTGCATAATAAAAGCTCTTATTTATCTAGTGGCTAAATGTATTCCAGGCAGCTAAAATGTGAAGCTTCTGTTCTGCCAAGTAGTTCTGTCATGACCTGATGGGTATTAACCTGTTTGCAAGGAAGAACACTTTCATTTTTATGACATTTGCATTTTGCACAGAATTACTGGCTATGAATAACATTGCCATGAACCAGGTGGAGAGGGGGAGGAGGTTGGAGCCCAGCCTCCTCCCCCACAAATCACCAGCCAGCACAGCTCACAAAGACATTAAAAGCACTACTAAGTACCTTTCTTCATACAAAATTTCCCTGAAAATATTATTAATAGAATTAATTTACCTACCCCCATAGCTGAGTACCCATAAGCAAACTTTATAAGTTATGATACCTCTGTTAGGAATATTGGGTTGCTTAGATAAATCAATGCTTTCCTTCTCTTCTTCCTCTTTGCCACCCTGCCTCTCTGCTTTTTTGAGCCTTTTTGCATAATGTATTAATGACCTATAAGTCTATGCTAACATCCTGTATTCTGCTATACACATTAGTTACAATCAGTATCCTGAGCTGTATCTAAAGGCATGTCAGACTCCAAGAATCAGGATAGTTGTTTAAAAGTCATCAGGTTTCCACAGTGGAATTTTACGTTATTTATCTTCAGAGCCTTGTTTTATGAGCCTCACTTGGATCAGGATATATATTTTACAGGTATTTCTTATAATGCAAGAGGAGATTTTCTCCCCAACTTAGACTCAAGGTGTTGAAGAAAGTGTCTTAAGACTTAAAATGAGATGGTAGAAACTGGTAGTACTGATGTTTGTTAATACAGCACAACTCTCAAAATCTCCACAGCAGTCTGCTATTCAGAAGAAAACATGTGAATACCTCTGTACATACCACCTCTACTATATGATTAATTTATTCTCCAGATTTATTTCCTATACTACCATATACATAGGTGACCACTCCATTCTCATTGACTGGCCACTATTTTTTCATACATATATCTAGTTATATAATTTGGTGGAAAACATTTAATTGCAAACTGGACCACTAAGACAGAAAACTGAGAAAATAGGGCTACTTTAAGTGTTTAAACGGAAAATTACATGTTTGAACTTCAAGACTTCAAGTTTACTGTATATGTTCATTAGGTATACTAATACTTATCTCTTCAATAGTTCCTCCTGTCAATACTCAGAATAGAGACAACTAAAAAAAAGTAAAACACACACACAGAAACCCAAACAACAACAAAAAACTCCCACCACCTACTGAAAAACAGAAAGGTGAAAGGAACACGTTAACAGGGGGGAAGACTGTAATTTACAGATAATTGTCCTGAGAATTTAAAAGTAAAAGTAGCGCAGCCACGTGGGAATACAACAGGAGTGTTCAGGAGAACGGTCCATGATTTATTCTTTTGCAGAAAAAACAGAAACTTCTTAACTCTTCTGAGCCGTAAGTTCACTTATGTGGTGCAAAGTCACTAAACAGTCACTGCCCAAATATGTTTCTGCCCTTTTTATTTCGGCAGATTGACCCTCTGCATGATCACATGAAGTAAGAGATTCACAGTATAAGTGCTGAATCAGAGTTACAGATGCTTGGCTTCCTACAGATTTTTGGTTCTCAAAGAGTTTCCCTGTAGAAGAAGAAAGGCAAACCCTAGCCAGATTGGACATAGAATTTGATGTGCTTTTGAAAGGAGCTATACAACGTGCCAGTCTCAACAAGGACAACTAAGATACTTTGGGTATTTCCATACTGCATTCCAGGCAGTATCTGACAGCGTAGTGATGGCAGCAGAGATCTCATTCACCTGGACTAATTCTTGTCTGTTTACCTGTAGTCCTGGAGATAGGGAGCTCACTGCTGACTCCAAACGTGCCCAGGAAGCTTTGGTAAATAAACAAATAATTCTTAGGCATGTTTGTAGTCAGCACTGAACTCCATGACTCTACTGGTTTCTGGCCTAGCTGGTTTAAAGCTGGATTGTATGTTTGTGAGCCGCAGTTGCACATTTGACACATTTCCCTGTGAGGCTGCAAAACCAGTAAGCTGGAATAACTGCTATTCGCTTTAATTACGTGATACCCTAGTATATACTAAACATTTGACTGAGACCTGACACATTTACAAATAGCCAGTGATAAACTGAAGGCTGAAAATCTGAGTTTGAGGCCCCCAAAATGGGAACCATTCCAAAAGCAGGCACTATACCTTGGCTACACAGTCAGAAGGAAAGGACTTTCCACTGAAGAAAAGGAACGCTGTGGCTGTGCAGGGCTACCAGACCCCCCAGAAACACATGTGCCGAGGTCTGTGACACCCTGCTGCTTTTTATAAAAGAAGTTATAGATTTGTCAACATCTCAAAGTCACCACAGTGACTGAGAGAGCAGGGTAAAGCCATTTCAGTTGTTAACAGAGCAACTTAGTATAATTAGGCCTGAGATAATATCTGGCCATTTCTCCTGTTTTAGGTGGAGGCATTTCAAAACCCCCTTTATATTGGGTGTAAATATTTTTTTTACAGGCGATATTGATGGAGGAAGACACACACATACACATGATCGCTTCAGGTAGCATATTCACAGAAGAAAAAGAAACAGTCCTTTGGTCTAATAGCTGAAATTTATGCTATTAAATACAAATTACTTAACTGTAAGGAATATAGTTATTCATCTTGTAAAGAACTATATTTAAGACAGACAACTCCTTGCCTGAAGAACAACCGGCTTTTAGACCCCCAAATGAAACAGAAGAGAATATACTCAGTGTGCAAGGCCTCTTCTATAGAAAAGGAGAGATCCAGGGGTACTGAAACTGAGCCAAGCCTTCACAGGTTTTGCCTGGATCCTTGACAGAAGATGGCATTAGCCTCTTCAGGAAGCTATAGGCATGTAGAGTGGGTAGAAGCACTGTAAGGCTGGTATAAAATCTTTATGGAAATACATTAGCTTTATTTTCGGTGAAATGCAAGCTAAGTAACTACCTTGAACTGACGACTGTTGGCGAGAATGCGTGATCACTGGTCTTTTTCAAATATTATCTGAAGCAAATTTTAAGGCCTATTCATAACAAATTATGTGAGACTTTACCACAGCAGTGAAATGTGAGTTATATGTCATCCACTGATAGTACAAGGTTTTGGCATAATAATACAAAATTTGTTGGAAAGTTGTGATCTAAGCAAAAGAGTTAGGTTTAAAGTTGTCATATAAAAAGACAAAGACAATTAATACTTTTTTTCACAAGTCAGCTGTATTGTTCGTTCTGGTGTACACAGAACAACTTCTGTTTTCTTAAAGACTACAGTAGGGATACATGTATGTGTGTACATGTGTATATAATGTACATTTGCACATATATATGCACACGTGTCATATACGGTGATGAAATATCACAGAAAAAAAGACAAGCAAATCCACAGTCAAAATTTTTGAAGGTATTCCCAGCAATTTGATATATCCAAAGGAAAGGACTTACATAAATAGAATATATGCAAGGGAAAACAGATTATGATAGTAAGATTTATTCTGGCTATTCTTAATGTTAGTTATTCTTAGCATTAGCTATTCTTAGTCTATGACTATTCTTAGCCCAAAAATGAGTTTTTTAAGATATATGGCCCAGGGGAATGAGTTGAATTATTAAGGCTGAAAGAGAGCGAGGCACAAAACCTCTGCAACCTGTGGACAAATAGAACTGCCAAGTCCCAGGCACCTCAAACAAATGTGAGGCTCGTAGAGAAAGACAGTTTATTAAACTGGTTGCCAACACTGGAATGAAAAGAAACAGCATAATACATGTGACGGTCTGGTGCTGCATCCCATCCTGTGGCACTTTTTGCTGCTCCCAGCCAAATTTTGCCCATGATGTATCCCGAAAGCAACTTGCAAAGTGTTATCTGTTAGGACAGCTGCAGCAGCTCTTTCCCCTTTGCTCCCACCGCTCCCTGGAGCTCCGCGGTGAAATCCCACCTGGAGCAGCACACCATGTGCAGCCCCACCACACGCTCCCGAAAGCCGCCGTGGAAGATACATCCACCAAAGCGGTAAAGGGCATTTCGAAGGCATCCGGAGCCGCCGTTCCTCCTGCCTCCTAACGCAAGGCCAGGAGAGGCATCCACTCACTTGCCACCCACCCAAAACCGTGTGGAAAAGTGTGTCTGAGAGCGGATCGTCGACCTCCCGCAGGTGCTGTTCACACGGCGAACTTCAGAGCACTCGGGGCAGAATCGGGTTAGAAAACCCCAGTGATTTTTGGGAATGAGAAATGGCAGAGAGTCGCAGGTGGGAGTTAAACGGTCGCTCCTCGACCGTTAGGAGGTGCAAGCAACCGCCGCTGTAACGGCCCTGTAGCAGGCACGGGAGTCCTGTAACGGCCGGGGACGGGGCGGTGTCTGCACCGGCTCCAGCGGCGGGGTCGGGGCTGCCCGGGCTCCCTGCGGGACACTGCGGGACACACGGCCCGGCGCTCCAGGGGACACTCGCATCTCCCCGCTGCGCCACCGCACTGCTCGGCGGGGAGGGGTGGCCCGGCTCCCGGGGGGAGGAGGAGAGGGGAGGGCGGGAAGGGGGTCGGCGGGGCGGGGAAAGGTTAGGCGGCCCCGCACGTGTGGGCAGGCCGGGCATGGGGGCTTCCTGAGGGGAGGAGCGCCCCGGCTTTCGCCGCTGGGAGAGACCCGCCGGTACCACCGCACCTCCGTGCAGCCCGACCCGCCGCTGCCGCAGGGAGCCGTGCCCGGGCCCCGTAAGTGGCACCTTCTGTCGCCTTTGCTTTCCTCGGGACCGGGTGGGCGAGGGGCTGCGGGAAGCCCCGGTGTGCGGTTGGAGGATCTCTGAGACCCCCCAGCTCCTCCCGAAGGGGGCTCCGGGGAGTTATTCTTAGTGCCAGGCGACTTGCGCGGGGAGGGCGGCCAAGGGCTTTGCTGCTGCCTTTTAAAGCCCGCCTGAGGGACGCGGCGCTGACTTTTCTGCGCTGCCCCCGCAGGGTCGCTGGCCCTGCCAGCGCTCGGCTGCTGCAGCCGGGGAGGGGGTGCGGGAGTCTGTGGCCGCGGGCAGAGCCGTGAGTGGGTGCTGGGCACAAGGGGAGAGGTGCCCCTGAGGGGTTGTGTTTGCTGGTCCTGGGGTAGGATCTGCTGCTACTGTGAAGGTTTGGAGGCATGGATGGGTGAAACTACCCCTCCGGGTTACAGGCAAGCTCATTCAAGTGCTAACTTTATCTGAAGATGCTGTCCGCGCAGGTTTTTACTGAGTCAAAGCAAATAATCACAACACAACCTCAGTTCTTCAGTGCATTTTGAGAAGCTGGCGAAATCATGCTTCAGTGGAGAGCACGAAGTGGGTGCGTGTCCCTAACTGTTGTAAAGCAAGTGTAGGAAACGTAAGATTCTTCCCTTCTGCCAACTTTGCATGTTTAAATATAGAAATATTTGAAGTATATGTCATCCAACATGTAATGCTAGTGGCAGCTGGAGAAAGCTAGTCCAATAAAATAGTATTTGAAATTTAACATCTGAAGCAGCAGAACAAAATCCTTCCTTTTAAAATATTAGTTATCACTTGAGATTTATGGTACTGTTTGGATGATAGAGTGTTGTGAATCTGATACAAGCCTTGTGTCTGGGTGAACTCCAGTAAATCAAGGGAACTAAATTAGTCCTGGGGAGGAGGGGAAATCGCACCACTTGGTTCTGACAGTGAGTGTAGTTTCTGTGATTGTTATGCTGATGCTTAACACATCATTCCAGCAAAAGTAACTCACCTGTGAAAGAGACAGAAGTTTCCTGAAATTTGTCCCAAGCTGTGAAAGGAAGTCCTTCCAGCCCACCCTCTGCTTCAAGTACATTAATACCTAACATGTATTTATTTTAAAAGCTTTCAAGCACATTTATCTTTGTATTCTTCCTAATTAAAACCAAAACAAATATACTGAGAGGCATTCAGATGTTTCAGAGATGGAGAACGTAAGACAAGGGATCATGGCATATAGAACTTGTATATATTGAAACAAGCTGATGGTAGTTTGCTTATGCTAGAAAAGACAAAATAAAACAAATTCTATGAAAAGTTCATGTAGACACTGTGCAGATTCAGTACACAGTGGATCTTGGATTTGAATTTGTATTACACAGTGTGGAAAGTGTTTTGAGTTCTGGTTTGTGTTACCTACTGGTATTAAAACATTGACAGTAAAAATAGGCATAAGGCCTATACAAAAACTAAACTTGTTTTCATTGGCATCTGTAATGTACTATACAGACAGAAAAAGACGTCGTGCCTGCCCAGCTCCTGTAAGCAGGTGTCCGTTGCTGCAGTTGATTCCATTTGACACTACCCCTGTCCACACAATACTTCTGAACCCCTGCTGGGCTCTGGTACAAACTGGAACAGGAACAAGACAACCCTATACAGACATAAGTAGCCATAATGATACATTTTGAAAGGTGCAGTGAATTTTTGTATGCATGACATACATTTTTAGTCTTTTGCAACTTGTTGTAATTAAGATTGTCCATGCATGGAGTAATCTTCTGTGTAACTGATGACATTAAAATACGACTTTTGATTCTTCAGGCTTGGATGAAGACTGGCACTTTTTGAAGTTTTGATCCTGAAGCTCTGTCTGTTGACTAGTGTGTGCGTGCATAAATGGTCTGACCAAGATTCTTGACCTAAGTGAAAACGTACTTGAAGAGATGCATGAATATGTAGCTGCTTCTAGCTTTGTCCACACTTATGGATTAAATCAAGATCAGTTTCAACTTTCTTAATAGATTCATGTACTTGGAATTTTTTTAACCTGTCTATGTATAAATCTATTTTTTTTTTAAGCTTAAGGTTCTAGGTTAACAAGGTATGTAAAGATGAGAAATAATTTGGAGTCAATGTGTTAAGTTATTGGTGCCATTTATTAGCTGCTTTATGTGGATATTTGCTATGTGAATATATTGTCATGATGAGTGGCAGTGAGTACAAAAAGACAGGTAAGATAAAAGTAGAATAATAATTTAAAACTTTTAAAAAACTTTTTCACTTTTTAAGTGTTTTGGAAACAATTTATTTTTACAGAGGAGGCTTCTGTTTGTAAATCACTGGTTACAATTGACTGTTACAATGACTAAAACCAGAAGAACTTCTGGGTAAGTGTGTTGGGTACAAGGATCCAGCAGCTTAGAATTCCTCTATTTGGAGATAATTGCAAAAAACACCTGCATCTTAAATGAAAAACATCAAACTTAATTTTACTAGTGTAGGGACCAGAAATGGGACCAAGATGAACTTTGCAACTGTGAGAAAAAAACACACAGCAGCTTAAGTCAATGTGGTCTTTAGCTGGCTTGAAAATGCACGTTGCCTTTACCTGTCAGCTTGCATGTACTGCAGAGTAGTTGAGAAAAGTTGTGACGTGTTCGTTGTGAAATGAGATGTATTGAAAGGTGCTGTGAAGATTTAGTTCCTCCTTTTGTGCCTTGGCACATTTTTGTTCATTTTACAGTGGACTTTATATTTAAGACAGAGGCAAACAAAGGGGAAAGACTGCAAAAAAGACTGCTAAATCTCATTCTGTAAGTTGTCACAGAGCTTATGAGATCATAAAATTCTTTCAGCTTTTCTCATATAGCTTTTGATCATCTCCACCTGTGTTTGTTCTATAAGTATTTTGGCATCTGTCCATCATGAAACAGTATCATATGACATACGAAAAAACCCGTACAACAAAACATGCCATGCTTTCCTGGTTTCCATGCTGTCCTGTTTTTAACCAGAATTCTTCCCAGCTCATAGGATGATGTGTTTGAGGGCAGAGGGTAGAACCATTTAGGGAAACTCTCTTTTATGTAGGCAATATTAGGTAGGGCATTAATGCAAAATTTAGCATGCATTGTAGGCTACCATTCCTGTCTGTGACTTACTGTGCATTTTTGATGCTAGAATGACCAATTTTCTGCTATTCTTTCCCCTTCTTCCCTCAGGTACTTCCCAGGCAGTTAGTGACCTATTAGTGCCATGTAGCCAAAGATATACAAAACAGTTTGCAATGCCATTTGTGCAAATATTTGTGACTTTAAAGCAGAACTTCATGTATTCACATTAGCTTTTTACATACTAAGATATTAAAATAATTTTATATGCTGCTGAAATTATTAAAAAGTATATAAAAATACTTGGAGTCATGTTTCTGTGTCTAGAAGTCTTCATATATCTGAAAGTGTCCACCTTCATGACACCTTTGCCATTTATCACCTTGCCTTTGATCACGTGGGGCTCCCTTAGTATGACAATACAATTCCGATCCTCAGTCCTACTGATTCTTCAACTTCCTGTGTGTTGTCCAGCTGAAGTAAGAATCACCTTCATTCCACTGGTTTAGTAGCTAACCAATTTAGTATTGGTAAGTCAAGTGACAGGGCTGTTGGAAGCAAACAGTTTAGCTTTCAGAAAATTACAAACGTGTCCTCCTATCTACTGGGAAAAGCATTTGTCTAAGTCATCTGGCACTACAACTCCAGTGAGATTTACAAAGGTTACTAGTAAAAGTGGCTTCTGGGATTCCTAAGTTTAGTCATTGCTGACAGTTGTCCAACAGCCACGGTATTATCTTGCCTGACCTCAAAATGGTAATTTGAGTGGACTTACTCGAAAGAGAAGGTCATTTAGAAACACCTTTATCGTTGTCATTGTCTTCACAACTTCCTGCATAGGATTGCATATGTGTGGAATTACAGATTTTTGAATGTATGTAGGATACTGATGGGAAATGTGTTGCATGTGCTTGACCATATGCTGAACAGTTAGCTCAGGACATAGTGTGCTACACAGCTGGAGAAGAAATGTGCCATTCCCTTGAATAACACATTCTACTTGCGAGATGATTATTGCAGATCTCTTAATGTCAAGATATAGTCTACAGGAACTTTGTACGCAGATATCCTGTAGATCCATCAGTCTCACTTGGCCATGAACCCAGGTAGAAATGAGGGTGGGCAGGTTGTGACAGTGTAAAAAGTCGATAGGCTAATGGCTGCTGTTGAGTCTGCATTTATTGAATGTGACTAGGGGAGACTGCTACTGGAGTAGCATACATAACCAATTCTCCTATCTATGCTTTCTTTACTGTGGCCAATAAGATTCTGTCTTGGACTGCAGAGACTCTCGTAGATGTGTGGTATACACACACACCCCCAACATATGTTAAAAAGAACTAAGCATCAAACTAGAATATTAATTATCATTATATTTAATGAAAGAGGCCTCACAAGTAAAGTATACCTTAATTTACATATACTAAAGTTAATAGAATCCTGACAGAAGATGTAGCCTCTCAAAATGCAGCCCAGACAACAACAGACTTGTGTGAACCGTATGGAATAGCCATGGGGAGGACATCACAGCTCTGATAACAGCTAGCTACTCTAGTTTGGGTTATGGCTTCTATGAACAGCGTGATATTATCTAAAACTAGTTTATATAAGAATCCAGGCCACACAATGACCTCTCCAAAACTTATTTTGAAAGAGTAGAATCTCTTATTAGTGTCTGAATGGCTGCACAAGTAGAAGTAAATTGGCCACACAGGAAAAAAATTGAGGAAACAATCCTATGTAAACTACCACATTATTGTCATGCTCGTTGACAGACTCTGGTTCTTCTTCCATCTCACTTTTTAAATTACCTTTTCCTACTACACGCAGTAGTTAATGTAGGGGACCGGTAAAAACCTCCGTGCAGGTGCTATAGAAAGGTGACGTTTGGTGCCCTCAGTTCCCTGCGACAACTCATCAGAAGTGCAGAGGAGTGCACACCACAGCTGCTGTTTCTGATAAGAAATCAGAATGGGCAGAATCAGTGTTGCTGATTCAGTGTTACACCATAGTCCTCTGTGTCACTAATGGCAAGGTGGTTTTGCGTCTTTGTGACAGTAGCATCAGTTTTTAGAAGTCTTGCATGGCTCTTCTCACTAAATTACCTTATTTCTGAAGATTATTTTGTCAGATGTACTACCAAAAAGTGGTGGTACTTGGTTAGAGTCATCCAATTGTACTGGTTACTAGAATTTTGGCAAGCAGCAGTTTGTCTGCTGCAGAAAGGTGTAAAAATGTAGAAAGGTGTCAGCTGACAAAATCCGAATAAATATTTTTTCTTCATAGATCTTCTACAGGGAATTTAACTAGGAATCACTTGTCAGTTGAGATTGAACTGAAGGAAAAGACAAACTGCACCAAGTGATTTTGCCAGACTTCACTACTGTCTTCTGTGTTTAATGTACAATGTCACTTCATCTGTGCTTTTTGCTTTCCAGAATAAAGTGATTTTTAAAAATAAATATGGAATAAATTTATTTTTGCTTTAAATAACATTCTTCTTTATGTGACTCTTTTTGTGGGGAGAGAGTTGGATTTAAAGCAATTTAATCTTCCTTTACTGTGAAAACAGTGAGTGATGTGGATAACCTGTTCTATAGCAGTGTGAATTCCTGTAGCTAATCCCTTGTCCTAGCCCATTTTGTTTGAGGTTAGTTTGTTTGGAGTTTGATTGCATGCTATTTGACAAGATGGGAAAGCGATTGTGTTTATTTTATTTTGTTTGTGCAGTACCATGTGCATTGCGGTTATGGACTAAATAATAATTGAAATGGAATTTGGAAAGGATTATTTATTGTCCTCTTCTGAGTTTCCTTAGATTGAGAAACATCTCCATATTAGTTAAGGAAATTGTAACATTTGGATATCATGAAGATATCTGATTACTCCCATGAGGACTGTAATTCTTCTGAATTCACTGTTTATGAGTGATTTGGTGTAATATGGATTTTATTCTGCCCTTGAATGTTTTTGGACTATCATGCAGTTGAGAGAAAACAATGGGATGTGACTTGCCATGAAATACTTTCAGCACAGTGAATTAGATGAAAAGGCTTGTGGATATATAGAATTAGCACGAATGTGTGATTCTTTTCAAAGGAACACTGCTTCAGAGTGCCTTTTAGAAGCAGTAGTTTAGATGACCAGGCAGCATTCTTGATCCTTGTAATGACAGTTTGACTTGTTTTAAGGTTTAAAGCTAAACAGTATTCAAGTGCAGTCAGTAGCAGAATTTAATTGCTCTGTTCTGCTGTAAGGAGAGGGGGAACTTTCAAGGGTCATACCGAAGAAGTATGTATTGTGCAACATCAGGTTTGTTGTGTGGAAATTGTAGGCCAGCAAAAATTCTTACATGGTTTTGCAATAATAGGTGTATGGTAATTACATATTCTACTGTTGTTGTTTTTCCTCAGCAATATGTTTTTAGAAAATCCGGATGTGATACATCTGCACACTACTTACCAAACTGGGTCCACCCTCTTTCTGTATGTTGACTTCAGGAGTGGCCATTCTGCAGGTGGAACAAGGTCTCCTGTGTGAAGAGAGAATTCCTAAGCTGGGGGCTTCCTTCAGGCTTGTTTGCAGAAAGCTCCTCTGACATCTATGAATTAATATTTAAAAAAATTATTGTTCAATAAGGCATGAGTATGCACTAGGTAAATTGCTATGCTGACAAATAAGAGAAAAATGGCAGTTACCTAGAACAAAAAGATTCAGTATAAAATTCAGTGATATGGATTACACAGAAGTACACAGTGCTTGGTTAGAAATACTATAAAATTTGCAATTATAATATTCACTGCCAGATGGAAAAGTCTGGAGAAGTTGAAAATAGTACTTCTTAAAACACCATTTATGAGGAGAGTTCACTATCTAATCTTCACTATCTATTGTATCTAATAAACCTGCTTTGGGTTTTAAGTGTTTTAAAGTTTAAGGTGACTGTCCTTTCAATCGTTTGAAGTGTATCTTATCCTTTCTGTTACGTTCTGAATTGGCCTGCATAGTTACTATGAATAAATATTAAAAAATCTTTTTTAGTTACTTGATAAAGTACATTGATTCCTAAGGACACCTCAAAGGCACGCTGCTGTTCCTCATTTTCTCACAGTGCTGCCTTTCCCATTTCCCAACTTATTTTTCTGTGCATTAGAGGTTTCTATACTTCATGTATATGTCAGTTCATGTGGAATAACTCAGTGGCATGTAGAGATTTGTGCTGGTATAAACAAACAAACTGCCTACAGCCCCATAGACTGACCATGCTGGAGCTAAAAGCATCTTCAGAAATAGACTTATGGAGGTGAAGTGTTTTTCCTAAAGTGCATAGCTGCCTTCTCCCAGTATTTGTATTTTTCTGCTCTCTTGTCCAGAGCCAAGTGGATTAATGTCATTTGCCCATTTATGTGAAAGATCTAAATACCTGACAGAAAATAAAGTCAACATCCTTATTGTTTTCCAGTACCCAAATGTTTGAAACCAAATCTAGCAGGTCTAGTCAGACTCTTCACGTGGTCTAAACAACTGAGTGGGATTTCAGCACATTAATCTTATTTAGTTGCCACTTATGTGGCAAAAAAATATTATGAAGCTCTTTGTAGTAGTTTGGTAGTTAATGTTGGCTCAAGGTGAGGTGTTGCATAGGGAAGCAATGGCGTTTCACATTCTCTTTGCTCCTGAGAGCTGGAACAAGAGTGAGTGACTATCAGTAACTTGTTTAAGGTATGTGTTAGAACCCAGATCATCTGAGAACTTTAGGTTTTCAGTCACATTTTGCATAAATTCTTGTGCTGTATAGAACTTGAGTTATGAACTGTATCAGGTTTGTGCTGTTCTCTGGCTTGCATGAAAACTAAGCATGCTATGTAAGTAAAACATTCAGTGCTGGCTTGTTTACATATTCTCAGAACATTAGGAAGAAGAGCATATTTTGTGGTATTTGGTTTTACTCTTGCTGACTTTTTAGCAGAAATTTGCTTGACAATAAAATAAATAGGTTAGAACAATCCCACAGTGGACACCAAAATTATTTAAATGCATACTTTTGCAGGAATGAGTTGTTCATAAATATGTTTTCCCATATGGAAAGTGTTGTACCTTCACAATTAATGTGTTCTCTGCTTCTCGCTTTGTCAAATGTATTTCTTTATCTTTTTAAACTAAAAGCAAAACAGCATTAGAGTTAGATATTGCTTGCCTGTTTTCAACAACAATACAAATAAAAATAATAATATTATTATTATTTTATTTCACTGAAGTGCTTGACAGCCATATCAGGGTTTGATTTCATAGAACCATTTTGGTTGGATAAGAACTTTAAGATCATTGAGTCCAGTTGTTCACCTAACACTGTCAAGTCCATCTCTAAACCACGTCCCTAAGAACCTCATCTACGCGTCTTTCAAACATGGAAGCTTTAGGTCAAGATCATCATGAAGACTATCCTTTGATCTTCCACTGCCCTCCCCAAACACACACATACTCTCAAAAATCATACATTTCTATTGTAGAGTTTAGTTTTTTTTGTAGCTCTGCCAATTACAATGTGATTTTTATATATGACTTTCCTACCAGTCTTGGGTTTTGTTCATTTCTCCACCTCTGTTTATTTTTCCCTGCTTTCTTCTGAATATCCAACTTCTGAAATTGTATTTTTTGTGGCAATTATATTGACCAACTATTATTGAGGCTCCTTTAGATTTTCAAGACAATAGGAAGTTTTCAGGAATTGAAAAACAGATGCTCATGTGTCATTTAGGAAAACCTTCTCCTTATTTGTCCTGTGAAAATGCAACGGTTGTAGAGCCTGATACTGAAAAATACCATGTGGTAGCAAGTTATTTGCTATGAGGTGTTCTGGTAGAATGACTATCTTACAGCAGTGAGGTATTCTCTGTCTGGTTTTTGCATGTTCAAGTTAGAATAAACTGAGAGGGAAAAATCAGCTCTGTAACATACTTTCCCTAGTGAAGGAAGCCTGTTCTAATTGTTTCAACATTTATTCCTTGGTGGGACACTGCTTCAGGGTAACCAGTCCAGAATTGTTTGCAGTCTCCCATGCAATGTCCAACTATTAGAAATATTTTATTAGACCATTTTAATTTATTACATGCATGTGCCTTATTCTGAGGCAACTAGTTGCAACGTCAAACTTAATAACCTCATTTTGTATTTCTAATTATGCTGAATATAAACTTTTATAAACCTTTCTGTAATTTTGTAGTACCCTGTAAATCCTTCAATGGTGTTTAACTGCCTATATACTCCACTTCATTAGTTGTCTAAGTAAATAAGTTTGGATCTGTATTACATAACAGGGGGTTTTTTTTACTGTTTTTCTGTCCTGTGTGGTAACAGATGGGTTGCACTTAGTTCAGTGAACCAGATGCAAAAAGAGCAGAATTTGCAGTAAAATATTGTTGATGTTGCATTTTTGTCTGTACACAATAAATTAAGTCAACTTTTGGACTACCTAAAGCGAATGTTTACACTATTTCATTGTTACTGATTAAAATGTATCCACTACTCCCTGTGAAACAAGTGGCTTTCCCAGTCTGGATGGTAGAGCTTGTGCGTTTCTTACTGAAGCTGTGTCAGCAGAAGCACCTCTTGTGTTGTGCTACGGGCTGCTCTCTCTTGTTCCTGCTCCAGTAACCATCCCGCTATACCTGCACAGCTGTTTGTGGTACTGTGCAATGAACTGGATTAGGAAACTAATTCGTTTTTTTCCTTGGAATATGTTGGATTAAGGATCAGTTCCCTGTTCCGGTTCAATCACATGGCTGTGCAGCCGCAACTAGGGGATGGACATGGAGGAGAGAATAGAATAAACAGTGGGAGCTGCTTAAATTGTATCACTAGTGGGAGAAATTATTGAATATACTACACAGAGCTGTAAAACATACAGTAATTTATTTTATCCTGTCTGATTCTTTCTTTTTTTTTTCTTTTTTTTTTTTTTTAACTGAAGAAAGTATTAGTTGCAAAACCTTTGGCCATGGGACAGCTTTATCCAAACTTTTGAAGTGAGTTTGGGCATTTAGAATCCTATTTCTCCTGCAAATAGGAACTCCCATAGAGTTCAGTTCCATAGTTTCATTCCTTCTAACAGGAGCTGAAAAAAGTAATATATTTTTGAACAAGACAATGTCACTCATCAGTTGCATTTTTGCTGCTGCTTTCTTATAGCCTTGCTTAGTAAATGCCTTCTACACGAAACTGTTTTTTGATTAAGTATTTTGGGTAGTTCCTGCTTCACATCTGTTACATCTTTCCTATAACTGTAGTTCCATTACTGCATATTTGACCTGATTCTGATCTTGGTTTGGCACTGTAAGTAGAGAATATTTCCATAGGAACCAGGGGAATTACTGAAGTTGCAAAACATCCCTCTTCTTCCCTCCCCACAACACTAAATTTTCATTTGCATTTAGTAGTAGACTATTAAAAGCTATCAGAGTTATTTGAAATTATCCTCTTGTGCCTGTTTATGAAAACATGTAATATTACAGTGTATTTGTCCCAGGACTGCTTGATGATTGGTACAAATCACTCCTGTAGAAGATGGTGAGTGGGATAAATATCTTTCTTTAATCTAAATCAGGGAACAATGAAACCCAGTATTTTAGCATGGTTGAAACCTAGCTAATAAAAGTGTAGGTTTCAGTGTTCCATACAGTTTCTAAGGATCTGATAACAAACATTGCTGATAGCACACAGTCAAACAGTGAGTTGATTTAATTGCAAGGGTTTGCAGATGGCAGAAAGGCAGCAGAAGCACAGAATGATGTGAATGGTACTCATAGTATTCCCTGGAGAGACAGCTTGGGGTTGGAACTGGTGGCTGCACATAAGCCTGGAACTGTAAGCAAAGAAGCTCCCTCCTTGTACTTTGACTCCTGCTATGTTCAGGGAAACAGGACTCTGGAAACACACAGCAGGGCATGCGAGATATGTGACACTGTATTTCTCCACCTCACTGGAAGACATTGCAAACCCTTGAAAACAGATCTTCCGAGTCAAAGAGGAAAATCGGTAGTTGGTGGAGCATCTGTTTTCCAGGGAGGCAGGCTTGCAAGTGCTGTACATAGAATCTTCTTTGATGGTGAACAAACCCCTTGAAAAATTCACCCAAAGACTGGAGGAAGACCAGAAACAGTGGTATATAGCAATTTCATTCACAGTGCTACTTCTGTGAAGTGACATTCTCATAAACAACTGGCATTCCTGCTGGCTCAAAAGTGAAGTTGTTTTACGTTTCTCCTAGCAAATCTAGCAAGCAGGGTTTCAGAAACAACAACAACAAAACTTGCACAAAACTTGGGAAATAAATCTCTGAATTGGACCGGCTATAGAAATCGTCTGCCTGGATGTGGAACTGGGTCAGACAGGGAACTTGCATAAGGCTGAATATTTTACCACGGATTTCTACTCCAGAGGCCCAGGAGGGGAAAGGTTGGATTGCCCCATCAGAAATGCTGCAGTCCTTGACATTAGCTTTTTGTGCGACTGACACAGTTCTGCTGAAGTTTATTTGGCTTAGTTCAGTATTGCTGGTAAATTGGGTAAATCACCTGACAAAACAGAAAGATAACATTTTGAGCATGGACTCTGAGGTAGGAGCTATTACAAGAAATGTTTTCTTGCCTGAAGTGGTAAAGCTTGATACTGTACCAACCTTTGAGAAATGGAGAAGTGGGATATGCTTCAGACCACGAAGAGCAAAGCTTTAATGTTAAAATCTCACTCCAGGTTGCAAAATGGGAAGCAGTATATGCGATACGTTCAAACTCGTGTTTCAGAATATGATCCCACACCAGGCTGCATAGGGAGGAGCAGCTCACCACCCTAAGCAGTGAAGAACGGAAATCATAAAAATGCTGCTTCAGTCCTGTGTGGGTTGTTTTGCTGGCCTTTGGTATTGATTTGACCATTTATAGAGCTGCTTTTCATTCCTTGTGTGTATCGTTGAAGACTTAGATCGAGAAAGCGTGTCTGAACCTTCGGCCACTTCTGAGAACTTGCCCACTAGTTAAGACAATATGGCAGCATTGTGTTGTGTTATAGACTGTGGGAACTTAGCAATGTGACGTTGGAGAACTTTACAAATAGAAGAGATCCTGGCTGATACAGAGTGGGTGTGGTGGTTTGTTTTGTTTTGTTTTGTTTTTTTGTTTTTCTATTTTGTTGTTATTTGTTTATTTGTTTTTGCTGTAGTGAATCTTAAGTTGGCAATCAAGTCAGCATCCAAAGACCAACCAAGCCAAAGAACAACCAAAGGACTGTTTTTGTACAAGGATGAGTGTGTGACTTTTATATGTGACTTGTATAGTACACCAGTGTGCTTTTTGATGGTAGGAAGAAGATACTGCCTGGATGCCTGCTGCAGCATGTTTGCTATACTGAGACATTGACTATGTACTAAAAGGCATGTACTAAGCCCTTTGAACCAGGTGGACAGCTATCAGTATGAAATTTATGTTAAAAGGGAAGTGGGAGAAGCCTACTTAGTATTGATTTAGATAAATGAGCCCTAGAATTCAGCAGTACCTCCTACCTGAATTCCAAGGTCATGAATTAAGACCATATCAGCATGTGGTGGGGATGAGCTTTCAAAATGGTCTCCTCCAAAAACTGAGAAAGCAGCTGTGGAAAGTGAAGACTGAAACAAATAAGAAAACAACTCCTACACAAATGCAATCTCCGTAGGCTGCTGCCCTTGTCTTTCTCAGCTGCTTTTTCCTGCACTTCACACTGATATAAGGGTATTCACACTGAAATAAAGGCATGCTGAAATAGAACTTGTGAAGTATTTTCTTAGAAGTAAAGCAGCACTGTGTCTATATTACTTCTGTAGAGGCCTCATTATACTTTTTAAATTTCAGATAAAGTAACTTGGAGTCAGAGATTCATTTGGCATTCCCAACAGACAGCAACTGGTGCAGCTCTGCAGGAAATCTTTTGGTGCTATGGATTCACGGACTGCACCACTTATGTTTTCGGTTGTGTGGGAGATGTGGGAGGACTTCAGCTTTGCTTTTGTCTAGTCCCATGGATTGAACTAGATGTTAAGAGTGCATTAGGTGCTGTTCTGAATCACATATTCCAAATTATTTTCATTGAAAAGGATGGTTCGGGATTGCTCTGTGGAGTGAACCAAAGCACAGTGAATGGTCAGGATGACTGGGAGAATACTTCTGAAAATATGCATCTGATCTGAACAAAACGCTAGTGTAAACATACCAAGGGTGACTCGGCTCTGCCTGTACCTGCTGGAGCCAGATTGTTACACTGACTGTGGTATCGATGGAGTTTTGCTTGTACACGACTCTTGTTCTTTCACATTGCATTTCAAAACTTGTCCTACTGACAGTTCTGCAGCTAGTCCTGAACCAAGCATGTCCTGCTGTTGCTCTCTAAGCTCTGAGACTGATGCACTCACTCTGTGTCGGTTGTAACAGTCAGAAAGAGAAATATGATTCTAGCACCATTTCATTATCTATCTCTACCGTGGCAGTAGTCTGTGAAAAATGAGCTAAGTATGGCACCATGAAGTGTAAGTCAAATAAAACCTCTTTTTACTGGGTTGTTCTTGATGTGCACATCTGCTCTGATGAACTTTAGTACTCAAAGATGGGAATTTCTTATTCCAGACTACCTGTGGGTCTTCACTGATGGAGCTTTGCTAAAAAGAGGGAAGTGTAATGACAGTTTTTGAAAGGGCTGCATTTGGTGCATAATGGAAGATGTTTGATCTGTATAACCTAAGAAGCACTAAAGAAAGAAACTCGAATGTAGGAATTTAGGCAGGAAACAATCCTGTTGGATTCTACTTGGGCAAACAGTTGACTATTGAAAAAGTAATTCCTCAGGAAGCAGCCAGCCAAGCTTGAACTGTGAGGTGAAAAAAAGACAATTTCTGGTCTGAATCAACTGAACTGTGTTTCAAAGATGAACTTTACAGACTGTTTCCGTTCCTGTTTGAAGGTATTAGTAGCAATGGCTATGCTGGACCTACTTATTGTTTTGACAGCATCAGGAAAATTTATTGCACATCAGTAGGAAGACAGATGAGCCCACTATCCCACATTCTTTGATTGCATTTGGTTGTTTTACCTCTACGTTTATCATACTGTTGATTTTTCTTAGATTAAGCTCTTGGACAAGCCTTGATTCTGAGCGGGATGTTACTGCAGTATGAATAACTGCAGATTCTTTTTTTTTTAATCTTAGCATGGATGAAGGGGTTTTTGTTTCACTAATTGGGACTCAAAGTGTATTTACAGAAATAATTTTGCCATGTGGCTACAATCTGTAGTACTTTTATAACAAAGCCCTTAATTTGGAAGGGATTTCAGTCATTTTGATTATACATAACTGTTTGAATTTCTGGATCAAAGATAAAGAATTAAGGGGTTTTTTTTCTTTTTTTTTTTAAATAAATGCTGACTCTTCTTCCCCTCCTGTTCTGGAGCAAAACCAATTTGGCAGCAGTGTTTGAACATGGTTCCAGTTAAACCAGTTTTGAAACGTAGTTTGGCAGACCAGAATGGACTAAGGCCAAGGTACATTAGAGCTAAGTTTTAAAGCCTAATTCTAAACTAAAATTGTAGTTGTAGTGGTAGAGATTGAGGTAGAACTCAGATACAATGTTTGTCTCTTCTCTCACCTCCTTTTTTCATCTTTCTCTGGTTAGTGAGATTGCTAGGCTGCTAGAAACTGTGCTCAAACTTTTCATGGATCTTACAGCTCCTCTGCCTGAGCCTCAGTCAGTGTGGATAGCAAACTACATAGTTAACTAGTTCTTTGAGAAGTAGCTTACTTCTTAAGCATATTATCATTAGGTAAATTTTCACTTACCTTAACAATTATGTTGTGTGGAGCCTATAGCAATGCACATAACTGATCTTTTTCTTTGCTGTGTCGTTTTTTGTAAAATAGTTGAATCAAAGGCTGTTTCCATCTCCCTTGATATCTTCCAGTGTTATACAAACACAGCTACTTTCAACTGCTTTAGTTCATCTGTGGTTGACTTTAGAAGTACAATTTGCAATATGAAAGGATGACTGCAGGATATTATTTTTAAAGTTTGTATAAAAGTGATTGTGCATCTTTTCCCACAGTGAAAATGTCTAGACTTTTCTGAACCTTTGTAAAGCTGTTATCCAGACAAATTAGTTCCATGAATTTGAGCCACATCAACTTCAAGAATTATCCAAATAAATGGGGTCACCAAGTCATTTTACTCTTAGCTATAACACAAAACACTGCTCGTAATCTGAAAAGCTGACAGATATGAAAATTGCTCATCAGCCACAGCCCACCTTTTTTTAAATTTTTTTTTTCAAACAGGAAGATTCTCAGTTCAGCTGAGTATTAAAAATATTTCCCAGCAGAGCGGGCATTCTGTTGCATAATAATATGGGCTGTCTCTGGGCATTGGTAAGTCTATTAAGCATAGATGTCATGAGGAATCATTTGTGGCTTAACATCTAATGCCAAGCCTAAGAGTAAGAATCTATATAATACCCAGTTATATTTTTAGGGAGATGTTAAATTCATTTAGGAGAGGGAGGGGTGTCATGCTCCAACCTGTCAATAGCTTCTCTGATCTTTTATACTGTTTCAGAATTCATACCAATGCCAAAAATTAACTCCTCCATATCCGTGGCTTCTCATGCCTTTTATCCAGCATGTCCTTGTTGCTTGTATTTTCTTTGTGTGCCATACACTCAGTTCGATAAACTTTGAACAAAGAAATCCTCTGAACACCACTTGTATTTGCTTAGAGTCCATCTACTCTCTTTTACACAAGCTTCTCCAAATGTGCTTTGTTTTAGTTCCAAGCAGCTACTGTGAACATTATTTTGTTTGGTCTTTTGTCCTTTGTGGAAGAAAGGGAAAAAAATAAAACAACAGTAGTACGAATCAGTTGAGTTAAGCTGAGTTTAGGAAGAGCCAGACACACAGTTTTAACATTTAATAATACATTCATGCTCTGTTTATATGTCTTCTTTGAAGAGAACCTGTGAGCACGCAACTTTAATTACATGAAATAGCTTTCTGAGGTGCTTCCCTCCTCCGCCCATTTTAGAACTTTAGGAGCAGGTAGATGGAAACATAATACGAAAATACTTTAACTCTTGAAGGAGTGATGGCACTGACATTGCATCACTGGTCCCAGTGTGTATTCTATGGTGATAGACATGAAATGGTAGAGTAGCTGTCTCTGCTTTCTCAGAAGCATTTTCTGCTTTGGATGATTTCTATTTAGGTCAGGACAAGATTTCAAATGTCACACACTCACATTTGCTGTTGCCTGCTTTAAACATCCTTTTAGAAGTATTAGAAGTATTCTTGGCTGTTGCATAGTTGCCTGCAGTTTTAGCTGGGTTTTGTGATTCCCGTCAGAAAAATCCACTTCTTAAGGTCACTATTGAAAAAAATGAATCAGTTCTAATTCTTTGGGGATTTTTTTTTCCTTTCTCTTTACACTTATAGGGAATTTCAGAGTAAGTGAAATATGTTCAGCTGTAGCCTTGTGAAGTCTTTGCCTTCCTGCTTAGAATGTTACCTAGCTATATTTGACATGTAGAATAATTTCAGAAGAAATATCTATTTATGTTGTATGGCTAGAAGAGCACCACTTTTTCAGACTTTTACTCTCAAGGTTTTCAAAGCTTTCTCTCAAGGTTTTCAAAGCTTTCTCTCAACATCTTGTCAACAAGAGACTCTAGTCTGTTACCATCCAGTTCATCTTTAAGGATAATCAGAGGGAGTTAGGATGGCTACTAGCGCTACTGGCTACTGGCGGGTTATACATGAGGTTGAACCTCTACCATCATTCAGTAAACACAAATGTTTTTCTACACAATAGGCGGTTTCATATGGCAGGTTTCCAAAAGTATCTGTAGTGCTACAGCAGAGCACCAGGTTTCACTGATTTTCTCTTCTATTTTGAAGTTTTGTACCTGCAGAGTTCAGAAATAGAGAGGAGGTTAGTCTTTAGGGAAATCCCTGCCTAAATCATGAGAAGATGCCAATTAATTCCAAGTGGATCATATGGCGTATCTTCAAGCTTGATTTTTACCTTTTGTTATAGCAGGAAATTCTACTGTGTGTATAATGATAGATTTTTAAAACTATATTGGGCCAGCACCAAAAAACGTCTAATTTGGTTATCACCAAAACTTTGCTAGTAAGTACAGAGTCACTCTTAATCCACAAAGTCCTAAGGAACTATTTGCCCTTCATATCCTTTTATCAAGACCCAGACCTCCCGCCTTGGATTTCCAAACTTCCATGCTATTTTGTTATTTTAATTAGAGATTGTTATTGGTATTTTAAATCTATGAGATTGATAGCATTTGAGAAGGATATTATTTAAAGTTGTTTCTCACCTTAGACTGATTAACCTGAGCTGCATTTTCTCTTCTTTTTTTCTTCTCTTGGACAAAACATACTTAGATAATGTTATAGGTAGTTCACTACCAGACATTGATCTCTGGATGCTTTGTCTGAGAAGCCGATACAAAGTTTGTGGAACTGGAGGTTTTTAGGTGCTTTGACCTATCATCTCTAGACGCCAGTGAAGAAATGCTGAAGTACAATAGTGGTTTTCCTTCTGTTATTATCTAAGTTATTTCTAAATTGTTTTTCTTTTGATCATTAGAATTCTGTTAGATTTTTTTGAAACCAAGACAACGGATTCTTAGCATGAAACTAGAAGTAGTTTAAAATGTTTTAAGGACATTTTCATAGTGGAGCAATTACTGTAACTCAGTAGTTTCCTGTCTGATGAATTAGTCTACTTTCATTCATCTAGTATACTGCTCTAAGTAAAAATAATAATAATAATAATAATAATTAAAAAAACAAAAAACAAAAAACAAAAAAACCCAACCAAAACTCTTGTTCATTTCTTCTGAGATGAGTTTTAATTTTGAAATGAATACTTTAAATTGNAAATAATAATAATAATAGTAATTAAAAAAAAAAAACACACAATCAAAACTCTTGTGCATTTCTTCTGAGATGAGTTTTAGTTTTGAAATGAATACTTTAAATTGATCATTTACATGTACTGTATTATTTGATGGCTTTTGACATTCCAGTCTACTGAGGAAAATATTATCATTTTGAAATTGCTTTACTCAAGCAAATTTTCAAATTTATTAAGGTGCTCATGGGATTGTTTTAATCTCTACTGAAGCAGATGGAACTCTACTACTTTTTGAAGAACACTCATCACATCAGACCACCTTTCTCTTCTGGATTTATCACAAAATCAGCACAGTTGCAGTTAAATAGAACAGTCAATAGTGATGCGTTCTCTGGCATTTCTCAGTACCTGTTGAAAATCACATATTGTGAAATCACAGTGACGTTTTGTCTGGCTCTCATATTTCTAACAATGCATCCAATTCACTTTTCATGTTACAAGATGGACTCTGGCATCAACTGATAATATGCTGAAAGTTTCTGTTGGTGCGTGATAATGTTTGCACACTACTTCTGAAAAACAAGCTCAATATTTAGATGGATATGCATGATATTTCAGTGCTAGAAGATATATGCTTGCATGGAAGGCTATACTTAAAGGGAAGGATATTTGGATACAAGAATATCCAAGACACGCTAGTGGTTTCATAAAAGATTTTATGAGACTCCGTTCCTTGCATATAATAATTTAAGAAGGCAGAAAAGAATGTAAATTTGAACTTAGTATGTACATGAAATGTGAAAAAAAAAAAGCCAAGGTTAAAGAGAAATAAAAGAAAGTAACTGGAAGTTATGGGAGCTTGCGCACAGGGCATGTTTGGTTCTGCTTTAGCATCTTCAGCTGCTGGAAACGAGCTCTGCATAAGAAATGCACGTGCATTGCTGGCTGTGTTTCCAGGGGCAGAAATAACGGAGCAGTAGTTTGACAACTGTATGCCAAAATGGCATTTTCTGAAAGCCAGTAAAGCAATACATAGGCGAAAAAGGATCTTAGCTAAGATTGCTGAGAAGCTGATTATCATTTAAATTAACTAAGAATTCTTTTTAGATTAGGCATGCTGAATTTTACACCATTCATCTTAATTTTACATAGCAAAATGATTTCTATGAGTATCTGTTGCTAATGTAGAACAAGTAAAGCTTCATATTTTAATAGTGTTTCTGTGAGGAATGTATAGTTACTCTTTGTGCCACGAATTTCTTGCATTATGAAAACAAATATAGTTTGCGAAGGGTACTAACCTATTAATCAGATTCAATAAATATCAGTGAGTTGGTGAAATATTCCATCTAGTACTAGTAAGGGAAGTGGTGGCATTTCAGAATTCGAAGTAATTTCTATGGCATTTTGCCACTCAATATTTTATGCAAAAGGGCATGTGGAGATTCTAGTTACTCTCTTAAACAAGAAGGTACCAGTTGTCAGAAGCTTTTTTCCAAACAGATGTTAAGATGATATATCTTTCCTGGCTGTAAGTTCCTATGAAGTTACCCTAGATCATTGTATTTCAACTGTTAATAGCAACCTGTTTCCTGGGTTTGGCCCTTGAGACAGTGAATCTGTCCTGGCCATCTTTTCCTTCTGGGGCAATTAAGGAATGGTTTGTGGCCAGCTCCTGCCTTTGCACAGACCAGCACTTTGAACTCAAGTTGCTGCCATTGTCTCCACAGCTCCTGAGAAAGTGGGGGAGGAGGACAGTTTGATTCCAGAATTGTGATCCAGCCATAATAATGATGAAGGCTGAGCCACCCAGAAATAAGCTATCCTTTTGCACAGCAGGCACTGAGAAGCAATCCGAGAAATACTGTAGTTTGTGCCCATACACACAAACCCACAGATACAATATGTGGAAGGATATGTCTTTGGTGAGAACTAGTCTGGTTATTTGCAGTGTCTGGACTTCCAGGGGCCTGGCTTCTGCATTTTGGCTGTTTTTTCAAGTGAATAGAATTGGCTGTATTAGGATCTAGTGTTTTGTGGGATTTTTGCCACAATTTGGTCACAGCATGGCCGGAGATTAGACTAATTTTTGTATACATTTAGAAAAAGTGGTTGATTTAGGAACAAATAATGGGAGAAGTATCCTGTTTCCCTTCAATTAATGGATGATAAAAAAGAAGAAGTGTGTGAACATGCAGTTAAAGAACAAATGTGAGATAATTTGGTAACTAAATGTGCTTGATGTTGTCTGTTGCTAATGTTAAATACATAATAGTTAGGAGATGTCTGAGGGAATTCATAATTACCTGTGTGACACCGCGTGACCTTCTCAGTCAGAAGTTGAGCATGCAATTCAGGATCATTGGATGTGGCAAAGGAAGAAAGTGACTGAGGGAAGGAGGTGGTATAAAATGTTTATTGAGATGTCTTGTGTTCACTGAAAATAGAATTAAAAGTTATAAATTTATGGAGCTTGCTGTTACAGAGTGAAACTGGAAAACTGGATTTCACCTGATCTTCATGTGGGGGAGGTGATGGGCTGTCCCAACCGCATTCAAGTTGCTATTGGATCCGAATTATCCTGAAAACACATTTGTGAGTAATTTATTAGAACTAGTGAATCGGTTCGTGCTGCAAGTATTTTACTGCAAGAAACATTTTTGTGGTTTGTTCCTCAGTGCCATTTGGTAGCCAGTGAAGTAGCTTCATAGGTACAATAAATGAAGTTTAATGCTCAAATTACTTCTGATTTTTAGGAGCAGAGCAGCCTCCTGGAAATACTGTGGAACTGCTAAGCTGCTGGCTTTTCCAATACCGTTCAGACAATTTATATTGAAGATAAAGTAGCTAATAAAAAAACATCATACTGGCTGGCTGGGAGTACAGATACACACGTGCGTGCACACAAGTTGGGCTTTATCCAAGATGTTTGTGCTATTTCATATGTCATGTATTATTTTCAGAGTATTCATTACTTTATGAACCTATGCTTGTGCTGTCTTACATGCTTTTTAATGCTCTGCTGAAGTGACTCTCCTGCTATTGCTAAACTTGTTCTAGCTTCATACCAAGAGAGGATCTGGTTTCTTCAGGCTGACTTGCCAAAGTTCCAAGCTTTATGCATTAAGTCAGATCTGCATAGATCTGCAAAGCAGCATCATGGTTATGCAAATGTCATGCATAGCTATGATTTGATTGAGAAACAAAAGAATATTTCTTTCTTAAGAGAAGTTCACAAAGAGTTTTCCTCCTTGAAACTATGCTAAGGCGCATGGAAAATAAGGAGGTGACTGATGACAGCCAACATGGCTTCACTAAGAGAAAATCATGCCTGACAAATTTGGTGGCCTTCCATGAGGGGGTTACAGCGTTGGTGGATAAGGGAAGAGCAACTGACGACATCTACCTGGACTTGTGCAAAGCATTTGACACTGTCCCACATGATATCCTTGTGTCTAAGTTGCAGAGGCATGAATTTGACAGATGGACCATTCAGTGGATAAGGAATGGGCTGGATGGTCACACTGAAAGAGTTGCTGTCAACAGCTTGATGTCCAAGTGGAGACCAGTGACGAGTGCAACAGGTTGCCCAGAGAAGTTCCGGATGCCCTATCCCTGGAAGTGTTCAAGGCCAGGTTGGATGGGGCTTTGAGCGACTTGGTCTGGTGGAAAGCTGGAACTAGATGAGTTTTAAGGTCCCTTCCAACCCAAACCATCCTATGATTCTGTGAAAATGGAGCACTTCATTCAGCCTGTGCCAGTGTTAAGCTCTCTGGAAAGCCACAGTGCGTGGTTAGGCTAACACAGAGTCACTTCCCATTGCTGTTGCTCTGCCAGTTGGAAATCTGTGATCAAGATCCCAGTGTGTGACTACTAAGGTCAGTGTTGTTTTTTGCTGTGTTTTGAAGTCTTGGTCATGTTTGCCCGTGAGATGTTTGTTACACACAGTCAAACTGTTTATTGACTTGCTTAAAAAATACTGATAAATTTGAAAACCTTTCCAGAAAATTACCCATTTGAAGGTTATAATGTTCTTCGAGCTCTGTTCCTCATGCATTGAATCTAGTGGTGCTATTTAAAGCCAAGAATGAAAAGGGAACTCTCTGGCATTAGTTGCCTCAGTTATAAATAACGGTAGATGTTAGGATTTATATGATTTTGACATGGACAGTGTATATTCAGAACGTCTGGCTGGAGTGTCTACAATAATGTCAAAGGCTAATGCTCTGTAGCAGGGTTGCTATAGTGACTTCGCAGTGACTTAATATTTTAGGGATTTCATATTTAAAAGAAGTGGTGTTGGATTCTGCAGGGTGCAGAAAGTACCCCCAAGGAATGCAGGGCAGTCTTAACACCACTAACTTCAGAACACAGAATGCTGTTTAACACTTCTAGGATTAAGCCTTGCAGATGGAGCTTATTTATATCATGTGAACTAACTATTCCTGTTTATATTGGTTTGTATTGTTTTGGTATATCAGCTGAAAATAAATTGCAACAGTGCACTTAGCACACTGGTTCTGTCTTGTTTGCCATTCTTACGCCATGAGATTATACTACTTTTTGGGCTGTTGAGCTGTCCCCTTTGTGGTCCCCCTGTGGAAGTGCACAGGAGCACACAGCCAAAGCCATTCAAAAATACGTAGACATTTTAGATGTTTTAGAAGCCACCTCAGGCATGTAGAAGGGCTCTCATGATTTCTACTTTAAAATCAGTGTCTAAGTCCCTTTTAGAGAATCATCAGCTTTTGTACAAATAAACCCAATTTTCAGCAGGGAAAGGGCTGGGATTCAATTTTGATCCTGAAGTCATTACTCATATCTTCCTATTAGCACGGAAGAAAAATATTCCAGGATTGTATTTGTAAATACTTTTCTTCTAGTTTGTCATGGTTTTATTTTTTTTATTTTGCCTGGTTTTTAAGAGGACAGAATAGATGTGAGCTTGTAAGAGGCTTTTGCTTATGTCTTACACAAGAGGCTGTCATGGGAACTTAGTAATCATGGGGTGAGAGGTAAAGCCCTGTTCCTGATTAAAAACAGCTTAAAAAAATAGTAAATATAAACAGCAGCCTTCATATCATTTTTGCAGGCATTTTCCAGCATGGAAAATTATTGTTAATGACATACCTCAGGAATGAAGCACAAATGGAGTTAATAAAAATTTTCTGGATGAAATCATTTTTTATAGGAAAACTGAATGCTCATTAAAGATGATAGCTGTAAAGATTTCCCTTTTGGATACAGGAAAAAAAATAACACTTTTAGTCATTCCAACTGAAAGATTTTTAAAGAAAACTGAACACCAAAACTGTCTCACAAGTATTCCCACAACAATCAAAAATCCAAGTAAACTATTAAAAGAGATTTTGCTTTGGGGGAAAGTAAGTTGAAGAATGACAGTCCTATAGTACAGGAGGATGTAAAAATGAATTTTCAAGTTGATTAATTCAGGTAATGAAGAAAGTGATAACTAGAACAAGACAACCTTAAAAAACTATAAAATAAACAGATTCAAAAGAACTACAAAAGTATTCACTTTCTAAATAATGACATAACTCAATAATAAATAACTCAGAGCCCCATTGTTTGGGTAAAAAGCATAGTAAATTCTTTTTTTAATTTGGGGATTTAAATGCTCTATTAAAATAGCAGTTGCATGTACATAGGCTAGGATAATTACTATGAAATGTACCTAATTACCTACCTGGGTTGCCATTAGAAGAAAAAATACGTGGTCAGTAGTATGTTACTGCCCATTTGGCTCAAACGTCTGTCTTGGACAGTTGTCAGATTTTTTTTTTTTTTAAAGTTTGCTTCAGTTTGAGATCTTGTGAGTTCCATCAGCTTTATGGAAAAACAGAATAAGATGTTATCCGATAGGTTACATCTAAAAAAATGCACAGTATCTTAACGTTTTGTTTTCTGGTAGATCTTTCTTCTTGGTCTTACTGAAAGCTTGTAACTTCATGCCTCAGATGAAGAAGTGCGCTCACACCTTGGCCAGCCTGTGGTGCCTCCCTCACGGTCCTTCTCAAGCCACTGCATGGAGCTGCATCAGATGCTCCTTTCCCAGGGCTCTGGGGAGACGCGGAACAGCTTCATTTCAGTCTTAGCAAGACATGGCATCGCACTTTATTTTCAATTACAAATTAAGTGTTAGTTTTAACTTCGATATGCTTGGCTCTTTTTTGTACATGTTAAAAAACTTTGTATCTGAATTTCCTCTTCGTATTTATCCCATATTCAAGGTGTGGATTTGGGACAAAAAAGTATGTGTGGATGTTTTTTGGTTGTTTGTTTGTTTTTTCTAGAGGGTATGGCTTTAAATAGTTGCGTTCCTTGTGCAAGGCTTCTCCAAAACTCTGATTTTAGACTTGGGGACAGCACTATGAGTCAGCACTACAAACATTTTCTTTGGACCCTTGGGAATATCTGGAATTCAACAAGTGATAGCTGGTAGCTGCTTGGGACGTGCTTAATAGTAGGTTAAATGACTCATTCCTGGGTCAAAAGAACTAGTAGAAATTCCTGCCAATATAACTCTTCTTGTTACATATGAAATGCAGGTTAGCAGATTTATTTCATGCCTGTATTAGTCTAGTAGTATATGATTATTTTTAATAGGATATATTACATTTCTCTTACAGAAGGTCAGGAGTTGAGGTATTTTTCTTTCTAAGTACAAAGTGAAAGAGTTGTTAAAGAAAAGCTGAGAGAGTTGTTAAGTGATAGTTTTGCTTTAATCTGTACAATATTCTGTAGGAACTAGTTTCAGCAATCTGCTTAAACCACGAGAAACAATCTAAAATATATTTTAATAAATGGGAAGCCCTTTAAAAAGTGCTGATTGTAATTTATTCTCTTCAGAAATTATCCTGTTGTAACATTATAGACATAACCTGCATTACTGCTGAGCTTTATAAAGATTCTTTTTCTCTCTTACATGTTTATGATCGTCTTATGAAGATTAGCACATAGATTGCACTATTTTTTTTTGTGGTAACCTAGATTTTTATTCTCAGAACTACATAACAGAACCATTAAAATGCTAATTACTTTATTTATCTTGACATAGAAAAGATTCTTGCTGGCACTTGATGAATCCTTTTATGAATACTAGTACATCTTCTCAAATCCCATCAGAGCTGCACAAACCACATTATGGTTTTTTTCTTGTGCATGTCAAAAGGTGTGTTTGTTACAGTCGGCTGCAAAGTCCCGACTTCCAAGGCAAAGCAGCGCACACTGGGCAGAGCTCCATTGAGGGATTGCCATGGTTCACTGGGGCCCTGGTCCTGCAAGCACTTTTGTTCATGCTTAACTTCTGCGCAGAGCAGGTAGTTATATGGGCAAGCACAGGGATGTGCTTTTGCAAAGTTAGCACGTCTGATTATGTAAAACTCCACAGCTTTTTGTCCCATAGCTGTGAGGCCATATCTGTGAGACAAGTCAGAATCAACAGCAAACTAACTTCTAATCAGTTTGTCATTTGGGCTTCTGCAGTATTTTGTTTCAGTCTGTGCAAAAGTTTCAGAAACTAATGGGGATTTTTTTTTTTTTTTTAATTTAAAATTCCCTGAGCATGAATTTCCACATAACTCTATGAAAATATGTTCATACTCTTTTGACAGTATAAGAGAAGGTCTTAACGGGTCCTTCCATAGAAAAATAAAATAAATAAAATAGTTTTTTTCTTTCAGTGCATTCCTTCTAATGTGATCAGCTGTTTCACGGCAAGAAGAGAATTTCTGATCGACTTCTTTACTGAAAAAATGTGCTGTGAAAGTCCTTGGGGTATGCAAGTCAGAGAACTGTTGGATGAGGCACATTACATAATTCCAGTGTGATATAATTGCTAAGGAGCAGAAAAGAAGTCTCTAAAGCCAGAACATAAGCTATAAAATAATGTTGTAGGTCAAAGTCTTGTCCAAAGTGCCTCAAATCTGGTGTCCTTCACTGGTACTTACCAGACCCTGTACCTTCATAAACACCTCTCCGGTGATGCTGTGTCACACACCCTCAGGCACACAAATACACCTTCTGGCACCTCTGCTGGTTGGTAACATGGTCTTCTCGTAGTTTCAAGTGTGCATGACTGAAAACACACATGAAACTATGTCTGAGTGTCCACAGGACCTCTGAACCAAACACTACATAGTGGGGACATACTGGTCTACCCCACAGTGCTCTAGATCTAGGTGGGACAGAAGCAAACTGTCTTATTTCACCCACCAGCGCACTCCATGCCTCTTGGCCGGGAGCCAGCGAGGGTTCTAGGTTTGAATGCCTTTAGCAGGATAGCTGCTCTGTGCTCCTGTTCCCAAGATTAAGTTTTAGAAAGTCAAATGAACTGCAGCAGCACTGCTCCTATCTGTCTTTGTAATGATCCATAAATTTACTGTTATTACCAGGGGTGAAGTGTTATCACAGCCAGGTGATAGCTCTGAAGGAATCAGAAAGTGCACTTGCGAGTGATTTTCTAGTCAGTAGTGTTTCTACTGTTAATTTAAAGAGTGAGGATGAAATTTTGAACTGATTTATACAGCCCCTGAAGGATTTGAACTTGTAGTGTCTGTAACAAATCTGCACCATTATAAGGTCAAGAATAAAAATGAAGAGAGGCAGGAAGCAAAGAGGGATCTGGTTAATACTATATCTGACTTACTGTAATCTTGTGTCTGGCATTTTTCATCAAAGGAAGATCCACTTCTGAAGAGGCAATCCCAGAGGACCTGGTGCCTCAGAGTTAGAAGTGGTACCAGGGAAAGTTTTGGAGATGCTGTGGTTACATGGAGGAATAAATAACTGCTCATTTTGCAGTTTTCGGTGAGACGTAATGGAAGTGGATTTTTGCAAACTCTAGAAACCTTGTGGTACATTCACTGGATAGTTTTATGCTATGTGTTAGCTAAAGTTGTTAAATATGCTGATTGTGAAGTATGTTGTGGCACTTGCAGACAAACCTAAACTAGAGAAATAACTTGCATGGTTACATTTCTATTCTGTTTGGAGACTAAATCTAAGATGTAACGATGGTGCTCTACTGTGAAATAAAAAGTGTTAGGTTTTTTTCTTCTTAATTACACAGTGAATAAAATTGGAAGAGTTATAGAGATTGCAGTTGGTAGTGAAAAAAAGATTTAAAAAAAAAAAAGAAAGGTGACACCCCTAAAATTTATATTGTGGAAAAGTGTGAACAATCCTTGTGGTGGTGTGGTTGTCTGTTGTTGTGAGATGAAGGGTTAGTCCATTCTGGCATTGCTGTCTACTTTTTCCTGTTTCGTAATTCAGAGTCCTTATTTTGAATCAAATCCTGACCCCAATGATATAATTTGGAATTTTGCTTTTGGCTTCAGTCTGGCCAGGTTTGTGTATTTAAAACCAAGAGTTGTTTATCTTGCTGGGAATATGACAACATGTCCTGGACAGCTCTGTGTTAATTCTCCACTATGCAAAAGGTTTTGAAATGTGTGTATATACAAATGCAAACAATGCATGTATACAAAATGTCCAGAAAATATTTTATAGGTATTTATAGATGCTATAGAAAGAACTATGATTCTAGGTAAACAATATGTTTACAGGAATGCAAATTTGAAATTAAACTACTTTCTTAAGCTTGTTCTGCCTTATTGGAAATACAGAATTCCAATCCTCCTGTTTAAATTTGGGCCCATGGCCCTGTTAAAACCACATCTGTATGGCCTGAATAGTCTTCAGTCCTATAGCCACATTTAGAAAATAGTTGACAGTAGTTATCAAGGTTTGCTTTTTTGTTTGTTTTTTTTTCTTTTTCGGGGGTGGTTGCTCGCCATTAACCTGGCAGGAGTGTATCAGAAAGCGATCGAAGCAGAACACCAGGTTGGCCTCACGCTGCCCTGGTACTGTGGGAAAGGTATGCCCGAGGAAAACTAGGTTTTAGAAGCCAAGTAGAAATGGAGTCTCTGTATTCAGCAGATAATCAAGCAATTATGGCTTCTACTTTTGGGTTGTTTTTTTTTAAGTGGAAGGGATGTTTCCCCATGATTAAGCAATAAATTGTTTAATTTATGGATTAACAACAATTCCTAATGGATCTACGTGGTTGTAAATGATTCAGAATTGGCCTTGAGGATATCAACTGAAATCCACACAAGTAATTATCAGGTCATTCACAGACTTGCTATAGGGTTTGGTGAAAAAAAAGCCCAGATGTTGTAATGGTTGAGAGTGATGCTCCTTTAAAGTAAGTTACATATATTTCNAAGATTAAAAAAAAAAAAGAAAGGTGACACCCCTAAAATTTATATTGTGGAAAAGTGTGAACAATCCTTGTGGTGGTGTGGTTGTCTGTTGTTGTGAGATGAAGGGTTAGTCCATTCTGGCATTGCTGTCTACTTTTTCCTGTTTCGTAATTCAGAGTCCTTATTTTGAATCAAATCCTGACCCCAATGATATAATTTGGAATTTTGCTTTTGGCTTCAGTCTGGCCAGGTTTGTGTATTTAAAACCAAGAGTTGTTTATCTTGCTGGGAATATGACAACATGTCCTGGACAGCTCTGTGTTAATTCTCCACTATGCAAAAGGTTTTGAAATGTGTGTATATACAAATGCAAACAATGCATGTATACAAAATGTCCAGAAAATATTTTATAGGTATTTATAGATGCTATAGAAAGAACTATGATTCTAGGTAAACAATATGTTTACAGGAATGCAAATTTGAAATTAAACTACTTTCTTAAGCTTGTTCTGCCTTATTGGAAATACAGAATTCCAATCCTCCTGTTTAAATTTGGGCCCATGGCCCTGTTAAAACCACATCTGTATGGCCTGAATAGTCTTCAGTCCTATAGCCACATTTAGAAAATAGTTGACAGTAGTTATCAAGGTTTGCTTTTTTGTTTGTTTTTTTTTCTTTTTCGGGGGTGGTTGCTCGCCATTAACCTGGCAGGAGTGTATCAGAAAGCGATCGAAGCAGAACACCAGGTTGGCCTCACGCTGCCCTGGTACTGTGGGAAAGGTATGCCCGAGGAAAACTAGGTTTTAGAAGCCAAGTAGAAATGGAGTCTCTGTATTCAGCAGATAATCAAGCAATTATGGCTTCTACTTTTGGGTTGTTTTTTTTTAAGTGGAAGGGATGTTTCCCCATGATTAAGCAATAAATTGTTTAATTTATGGATTAACAACAATTCCTAATGGATCTACGTGGTTGTAAATGATTCAGAATTGGCCTTGAGGATATCAACTGAAATCCACACAAGTAATTATCAGGTCATTCACAGACTTGCTATAGGGTTTGGGGAAAAAAAAGCCCAGATGTTGTAATGGTTGAGAGTGATGCTCCTTTAAAGTAAGTTACATATATTTCCACACAAGAAACCTAACCTGTTTATCAGCTTGCACCTCCATCACAATTTCTTTTCTCTGTCCTCTGACCAGGTACAAACTGCAAAAGAGTTAAAGTTCATGTTTAACAAGGATGAGATCAGCACGAGGGGAACAATGAGTACGTTGTCATTAGCGCTTCAAGGAACAAGACCTTTTCTCTTCACACCTTTTTGCCCTTTAAGGAAAGAATAGCCTTGGATAATGTAAGAAGTGACATCTGGATTTGGGGTCTTGAAGTATGGCCCGCCCCTGTGGAGCACACTCTCTTTGGAGGCATCTCTCCTTGGATCTGGGAGAGCTGAGGAAAGGTTGGCTTTGTCCCCTCCATGTGGCTGCAGGACTTTCCATGAGGGAAGGAAGAGGAGCTTTCTGTGCTCCTGCAGCACTGGCAGGCTTGACACTCAGGGAAAACTAAAAGCTGAGAGCAAGGTGCTGGGGGCTGCCATATGGCAGGTGTGGTTTTCTTCATATTTTCTTAGGAAAGACCTTTTAATGATGAAAAGCATAGGACTTTTCTCAGCAAGACTCATATTTTCAGTGTTCTCTGAACAAAAACAGGGATAGCGAAACAGAAGTGTTTTAAAGGGAACAAAATGCCATGAATATTGTTGACTGGAAATGCTACTACATGTTTGGGCAGGAGTTGTCTGCCATTGGAAGTAATAAAAATACAGCTGTATATTATCCATTGCAGTTTGGTTTGTTCTGGAAGCTAATTTTTAAGAAACTGAGGGTTATTTATTGGTTGTGTCAGGGGAATATTTGGACTGTTCTAATTCCAGTCTTCAGCATTTTCACATTTCAAGCCATATAAAGGAGAACAAGATATATGGTGCATCTACCCTAGTTCAACAGAATGGACTCAAACTATTATTATTATTAATCTTCTGAAATTTATTCAGGAAAGCGGTTTTCATGCTACAGTATTGGATTCAGGTCTGAGAGTGTTGCAAAGTATCCTTCAATATGATTCAAAGCCAGTTTATTTTTTACAAGGGGAGTGAACACAAAAGTTGGGAAGACTTTGCCTCCACAGTGGGAGCCCAAGTTTGAGACCCACAATTTTGCTTTTCCTTCAGGTTGTGTGAAAGAAGCCCCCCGGAGTGTGTGGCAGGTACCCTCACAACAGTGTGTGTTTTGTATGCAAGCACATACATGTGCTTAAATGTAGAAAACGGCATTCCAGATGGATTTTGTGTCGTGAAGAGAGTGGGTATGATTTATCAGAGCAGCAGCAAAAATTTCTGTCCCTCCCCGCCTTAGCTGGGCAAATAGCTGTCCGGCTCACAGCCCTCCAATCACCCGGGCTGCCCAGCTCCCACCCCTCAGCACCAGCAGCTCGCGCACCACCTACAGCTGCCTTTTAAAGGAAAAATTGTAATAAAATCACTTTCAGTCATTACTCTTCCATTTAAGACAGCGGAAGTTCGAGACTGGGTTAGAGGAGCAGAAGTTTGCCTGGCAGAAGTTGCTCTGAATCAGGTTTGTAATGAAGTTTACTGCTGAAAGAAGTAAATTGAAAGCAATGTAGTTTTCTCATAGGAACCTTTGCCTTTAACAGGTGTGCTTTTTGAGTAGCGAGACTGATGGTATGCAGTATGACATTTAGTGTACTTTACAGCATTATTGTGCCTCTGACAAAGTGCAAATTACAGTGTTAATATATAGACAATGTGATTTATGTTTTTCTTCCCAGTCTTACTGGAAGGTGTTCCTGCTTTTGGGTGATAAATCTTTCGTTTTCCATTTTATACATAATAGACTTCTGTTACAGGTGCTGCTTGCCAATTTTAGGGCTTTAAATATTCTTTAAACACACTATTTTAAATATTCCAAGACTTTAGAAATTTTGTGAAAGTCTTGGGCAGAACATCAACTTCTAGGACACTTGTAGTAAAATCATGTGTTGTCTGTGCATGTGTGTACACACACAAAAATCATAGGCTATACCTAGTTTTGCTTCATCTCTGAATTCTTTTACTTTCATATATTATAGCACAAGATCTAATCAACGCAATACTGCAATTTTGACTAAGGTTAAATATACATAAGAGCAAACAAAAAATTTCTCGTAAATTCTACAGATGCAAAATGTAAAACATAAACTTTTACAGTTTTTTTTTTCAGGAAAATGAGGCTGACAAAGGACTAAATTAATCTGTATATATTTTCTATTGTCAGTATTTTACAAACTTATTGGAGTATTTTCTCCTTAATTGGTATGCTCCTTAAAATGTTAAACCACTGCACCTGACATTTATAGTCTATTATAGTATATAATAATAGATCAACAAAATAGTTTATAAGTTAAATATCTTTAAATTACTTTTACTTCAGGAATCTTTAAACATACATCTCAGTAACAGTATTAAAACTTTCAGAGGTTTTATATTGCTTTATAACAGTGACTTTCCATATGATATTTTTATCTTTTTTATTAGAGATTTTAACAGAAAACTTTGTTGTAGAAGTTGAATGGCAACTGCCACAAAACTTCCGGTTTTCCCATTCGTAGCTTGGGTTTAATGTGTACTGACTTAAACTGCTTATTTCACATAATTAAAATCAAATGTTATTTTAATGGAAAAGTGTGGTGATAGAGGATATAAGTTACTTTTTTGCTACAATATCCACCTATTATTTGTATTTTGATTTGGGGTAGGAGACTGTTAGGTTTTTTTTACTTGGAAACTACTTTGCAAAAATGGTAGTTCTTACATGACTTGAAGTAGTCAAAGCAACTTTAATAGAAACTTTGCAGATGGTGACTTTGTCCCTTGCGTTGTATTTGCAGTTAGAAGTTTTTTTATACCAAACTTTTCCTGCTAGAAGAGGGTGAAAAATAGATGACCATTAAATGTTCCTGATCATCCATCTGAATGAAAAAGCTGGTATTAATTATAAGGTTGGATTAGCATTCAGATGCATGATGATCAAGCAGTAAATTACCTGGTTTACAAGTGACCAGGAAAGACTGAAATTAAAAAGGGTGTATCAGGAGATACTGTTGAAAAAGAAACCCCAAGACAATAATGAACACAAGGGACAGGAGAAGTATCTGTGCCTATTCAGGTACTCTGACAAATATAATGAAATGTCCATGTTACATGAGGAAGCTTTTTTTTGTTTGTTTTGGAATGTTGTCGTTGGGTGATTGTTGTTGTTGTTGTTGGTTGGTTGGTTGTTTTTCCCTATGTTAGAGGGGTCTGTCCAATACTTTTTCTGTCTAAACTAAGTCCTCCTGTCCTGCCTGTCTCTTTGTCACATGCAGTTGAAGGGGTGAAACTGTAAACTGCAATGTGGAAGGCATTGCACTTCTTTCTAGGAATGTGTTCAAGGAAGTAGGAAGCTTGAATATGGGCTGAACATTGGTCCTCGAGTCTAAGGCAGTTGAATTTGGGCGTCCCTTTTTCAGAGAACTGTTGGAGGTGTATTCCATGTTATAGAGTAATCTGTAGCTAAAGAAAAACTTAGTTCAAAAGAGACTTCAGAAGTGCAGTGACCCAGCACGTGCAGAGCCAGAGAGCTGCCGCCTCAGTTGTACACAGCAAAAGGAACGTGCCAAGGTCAGTGACAAATAGACGTCATAGGTGTTTGCTTGAGACAAATGTCTCTGTAAAGCAGACTTCACCGAAGTGAAGCTTAGCACATGTTTGAATGCATGGGAGAAGGAACAGGTTGTGTCTGCTCCTTATCCTAATTAGAAATAACTGCACACTGTTGGTCAGTCCAAGGGCATTTTCCTTTTTGGTTTTGTATCACTGATTTCCCATGCTTAAACTCTATATAATCTCAGGATTCAATCTTTACTCTGTTTAAACTGCATGAACAACTCAGCTGGTGGCACTTTCAGGCTACACGCCCAACGCTGCTGTTCGAAGGCAGGCAGGTGCCTAAATCTGCCCTCAGAAACATAGGACAGGTGCCTCAGAGATGCCTCAGAAGCACTGTGAGCTGTGTCAGCAGCAGAGCGTTAAGAGGACTCACTTCCTTCTTGACTGGTTACCCAATATATTACCAAACTCTTAATTTCTCAAGCTGTCAAGCACAGCCAGGAAGGCTCAGAGAAGAGCCAGTGCTCATCAGCTGTGCAGGATGTTCATTGTGGGCCCAGGCCAGAGCTGGTGGATCTCACAGCAGCAGAGGCAGAGGAAGCAGAGACCACAGCGGTCTGCTAGGACGAGGGAGGCTTAGACTCCAACAGGGAAAGGAGGAAGTAAAAAGAAGCTGCTATGAAAACACTGAGACCTGTTGGTCAAAAAGTATGAAAGATCATTTTTTGCCATGTTCACTTATCCTACCCCATGTTCTTCTCTGTCCTAAAGATCAACAGAAAACTGTGAGATTTGCCCAATCATGCTGGCTCAGGAATAAGACTCTTTTTAAGATTATGTGCTTGCAGTCAGTGTAAATTTATCTAGGACAATGCTGCCACCAAAAGGCACACCCAGCTGTTACCTTCTTTGCTTCTGTAGGTTGGTATGTGAGCATGAGACGTGCTCAGTCAGACACAGTACTACACACGATAAGCTGCGCTTGTGAGGCAGCCTGCTTTGGCACTGGGTCAGAGCCTGTGTTGCTCTCTTGCAGTGGGTAATGTGTTAAAGGATCTGCCTTACAAGGGACACCTCAGAAAAAGGTTACATTTATCAGTGATTTCTGAAGACACTTTGCAGCCACTTACGTATATTATTTAGTCCCACATGCAGGCCAAATATCTTCATAAGCTCATCAGTTCTTCCTGATGTAGCTTTCTATTGAGTATGAAGTGATCAGTAGCAGAGTCTTGGGATGTCTTGGCCGAATCTGAAAGGGAGCCATGTCTGAAGTAGTGCTCTGCACTTCGTACACAGCAACAGAAGTTGTGAAGCCGTGTCTGGACATTGTTTACTATGCATACATATAGGAAACAGTGTAAGATGTTCTGGACTGCAGTGGCTGTCATAAAAGGATGTGTCTTCATCAAGTCCATGTTAGGATGGATATAGCTAAAAATATAAGATTCTTATGTGTATGGGATACTTCTCTTTTCTCTACAGACACAAAGTTTGCATCTTGAACCTTGTTTGTGACTGTGCTCCAGCTTTTAAAGGGTAAAGAAAAAAGCGTGGGTTTGAGTCAGAACAGGTGTTTCATCTTACTGGCTTGTGGCTAGCAAGAACCAGACTCTCGTTCTCTCCACAAGAATTACAGAAAGCAGAAGCAGATAAAAACCTCCTATTTTGTCACAAGGATTCCTTCTCAGCAGAGAAAACCATAATACCAACCAACTGGCCGCTTCGATAGATGACTTCACAGCCTTCAGGACTTCCTGTCCCAAATTGCAATGGAGCAATCTGAGATACCATTTGCACAACGGAAGTCTTGGAAACTGTTTAGTGTTCTGAGAACAACACCTGCCAGAGCAGTTTTTTCCTGTTAAGTGACAAATGAACTATCGTTTGGGGGAAAAAAATTAATTCCTTAAGAAAATACCATGTTTCTGCAACATTGAAATTGCAAAGGGGAAGGGTATGGAGTCACCAAAGTGTTGCTGCCTGTCCCCATGGGCTACAGCCTAATGAGTATATTAATACAATGTCCTAAGTAATTGCTACAGCTTCAGGAGTGTCATATGGGAAAAAAAAATAAAATTGTGGCCTTGGAAATCCTTAACAAAGTACAGGCCAAGATAGACCAACCTGGCTTTGAGGGAGTGGAGCGCCTCAGCCTCAGGCCCAAAGAAAGGCTGCAGTTACTGAAGAGTTCAGGAGCTACAGCAGGGGACTTTGCCAGAGCAGTTCAATGGTGATTGCCCTCAGAAGAGCTTATGGTTGACATGCACATCATCTTTGTTCTGGAGATGGTGTGTGAAATCTCCTCAGTGGATGAAGTCTAGATACGATGGGCAGGTACTGATCTCTGAGAGTCCAGCGGGTTGGAAGGGCTGCCTCATTGCAGCAGAGCTTTGGCAGCTTCCACTGTCCTGGAGCAGCTCTCACCTTTGTAATGCGTGTTAAGCATCACTGCCCAAAGCTATTCAATTGTATTCACTATCCTTTCTTCCCTTTCCTTGAAAGGGAATGGAGACTTTTTTTTTTTTAAGAACGCTCTTTGAAGACAGAAGTGGCATGTACCTGGGGAGCTATTACAGGAATAGGGAGAAAATGTTTCTGAACAGAGATCTCTTTCATACCCAAGGGGATGTTTTCAAGCAATCTCGCATTCAGGATGGCAGTTCTCTTACTTCTGCCTCTTTGTTGTAGGATCAAATACTGCTAAGTGAGCTATCAGTCTTGTTGCAAAGTCCTTTCTGTTAGTGGATTCAACTATTTTGAGTAGAAATGCCCTTCAGTGGTCTAGGAAACTGATACAGACCAAGGAGCAACCTACCAGCAGAACATCTTCATTTAAATCGAAAAGATTCTCAGTTCCCAGGAGGGTTCCACTTCAAAAATCATGATTAGTGGTTATAGATAGTTACATAGGTTGCAAAGACAAGCAGCAGTTTGGGGAGATGGCAGATAGTATCACTTAATTCTTACCAAACTCTTAGTCATCAACAACGCAATTTGAATGAATTCATGAGGAAAGACAGAACTTGTACATTAATGCCGCCTCTTTGTGTTATTATTTCCAATGAGGTGCCCATGTCTTCTCTCCCAAGCAAACGCTTTGTACCCTCAGCCATCATTTTCTTGAGTTGGGAAGCAGGGTTACTGCTGCTCCTCCCCGCAGGAACCCGAATATCGCAGGCCAGAGAAGCACTGCCCAGCTGTCAGCCTCCAGGGCCCGGCTGGTCACAAAAGCCAAGCCTGTGTGCAACAGCTGATTGCACCCCACACTGTGATGTGCCCTCAGAATATTGAAGAACTGTAATTGACATGGGATGAGCAGTTATCCCATCGGGTTTTGCTAGTGATTGTCAAGGAGAGCTGTACGAGATTTCTTGTACTCCATTCTGGGAAACTTCATTGGTGTGGGAAGAGTAAAAAACTCTATTTTAATCTGCTTTCAAGCAATTCTTACTGAAGCAAATTCTAAAGGCAAAAGGAGACGGCATTGGTTCTGTCAGAAGGCTACATTTTAAAGCTTTTAATGTTTATAGCCTTGGTGTTGGAGTTTTAGAACTTAAAAATCCTATTTATGTTGGTGCTGATCGTTATCTTAAAAACCCTTATGATATATGAGGTAACAGACATCTGTTCTGATTCTGGTTTAGAAATGGTTAAGAAGTGGCCATCAGCAGATAAATAGAAACAATTTCTTCTTTTTTACAACAGTGTGGTAAACCTAAAGATAATGGGTATCTTTTCCTGGGGAAATAAACGCTGAATTTACAATTAGGAATACTGAATCTCTAATGTGTTTCCTGGGAAAAAAAGCAAATGCTAGCTTATTTAATGTCATAGAAGAGCGTAAATACATTAATTGGTAGGTGTGATTAAAATTCTGTACGCAAAAATGTTTTGTTTTTCAGCAATATCCATGCTATCTTTTGTGTAAAATAATTATTTCTTTTATTTCAGAGCTCTACATCCACCATGTTGCCCTGTGGACCAGCTTTGTCCTTCGTTCGGTGTCTTGTGCGGAAGAAGAACGTCAGTGGTGAAAGCCCTGAGGACTCCAAGTTGTGCCGCTGTTTATCGACGGTGGACCTTATAGCCCTGGGAGTAGGAAGTACCCTTGGTGCTGGTGTTTATGTCCTTGCTGGAGAAGTAGCCAAATCCGATTCTGGACCTAGCATTGTTGCTTCTTTCCTCATTGCTGCGCTGGCATCTGTGATGGCAGGTCTCTGCTATGCTGAGTTCGGTGCTCGCGTTCCCAAGACTGGTTCTGCGTATTTATATACTTACGTAACTGTTGGAGAACTGTGGGCTTTTATCACTGGTTGGAATCTCATTTTATCCTATGTTATAGGTAAGATTAAGAACAAACACAGGTCTCAAGGGTTTCTGAGACAGCAGAAATACAATACAGATTTGGGTCTGTCTTTTCTGTCTCTTTAGCTACTTTTGCTTTTTACTCCTGCTGGGATCAAGTAACCCAGGTAATTTGATTAGCTTATTTCCTCCAGAGCATCACCATAGTACACAGATTTTTTGCAAGATGCTTTTGCGGAAGTCTGTCTTCAGCGTCATGGACTGAATAACTTGTATGAAGATTCTGTCAGTTCAGTGATGATGCATAAGAATAAACAGGATTTCTTTGCTATCTTTGGTCAGCAAGAATAATTTCATAAAATCAATACACATTTTTTTTTTCTGAATGTACACAGCAAGAACATTTACATCACTATAGTATCTCACTTCAAGAAAGTTATGAAGTTTAAGTACTAACTTGTTAATATAACCTCGTGCTAATTAAATGGTGTCCTGTCATGCAATCCCATAAAACACAAAGTTGACCAGATAGGAATAAAATCAATGCTTATATGGCAGATATTGAAATAACTATTTCAGCGTTTTAGCAGAGACAACATTTTTTGATTCAAAATTATTTTCTTCCAGAGGTACATGTTCCAAGCATCCATTATGTTTTGTATAAGCATATCTAGCTGTATATGTATACCTAACTACAGGACTGTTGCCCAAATTACTGTAAAATCCATATGCCCAAGTATTGAATTGAAGTGTATTTCATTACAGGAGAGCAGTAAAAACAAGGTTATATTTAGCCATGGCCACAGACACGCTTTACCAAAGGAGTGTATTAGTCTTAAGTACTGCCGACAGCAATATACATCTTCCTACTGATTTTTTTTGCTTTACTTCTGGGTGCACAAACTTCCTCTTCTTTCTTAAACTGCTTGCTGACATTGCTTTATATTGTTTAACATACACCATATTGTAACTTTAGAAATAAGTGTCTTCTAGAACAGCATGATACAGAAATCATTTCTACAATATTTTGGGAATAAATGAGGTACAAATTTGTATATTTTAGTTGTAGAAATGCTATCATTTAAGCATGTAGAAAAAATTCAATAGTGTTAAAATCCCTTGGCAAAAACCCCACCATTTTAACATAAGCTCTGTTTTTTAAATTGCAAATAGCTACATGCTTAGTTTTATTTCTTTTCTAGTAGAAGTAACTCTATCCTTGTATGTATGCAAAACGCTGAATGTGCATGTATCTTATGAAGGTACATCAAGTGTAGCAAGAGCCTGGAGTGGCACCTTTGATGAACTTCTTGGAAAACAGATTGGTCATTTCTTCAGAACCTACTTCAAAATGAATTACTCTGGGCTAGCGGAGTATCCTGACTTCTTTGCTGTACTCCTTGTGTTGCTTTTATCAGGTAAGACACATATATGGCTTCATTTATAACGGTTGTGATGTCAGAGTGTTTCTTACAGACAAAAATGCTAAATTGTAGGGTTTGTTTTATGAGAAATAACATTTATAATGTCTAGAGACGTTTAGATGTGCATGTGTGTATTGACACAATGACTCTGGGAATTAAATTTATATAATCTAATTTTCATGTGAACCCTCCTTTTTTTTATTTGAAGATGAGATATGAAATAATCACTTCTCAGTAACAGATTGATGATAACAGGAAAATTATAACATTTCCTGTGGGTTTTTTATTGCTTTACTGTTGGTGAATGCTTCCAGAGGGACCTTGAGTTCTGTATTTTGGTAATGTAATGTGCTCTCCTTCAATCACATATTGTGTATGTAGTGGGTATTTGTAAGGGTTTTTTTCCTCCTTTAAATTGTTAACTTATTCTATATAAAATAAGTTTCTCCTTTTCAAGTCTTGAAAAGAGTTCTCTAGCCTAGAACTTGTTTGAGCTAAAGGGCACTCCGAGGTACTGGCATGGCCCAACAGACCGGTTTGAAACCTGAGTAAACCTTTCATCACTACCCCACTCGGTCGTGTTTCTTTTACATCCTTACTCATGTATCGTGCTTTTAAATCACAAAAATTGACACCAGCTTTTTGAGGGATTGGAAAGCTGAAAAATACTGCAACTTATTTGCATGTTTGCATTCAATAATTGCTTTCCGCAAGGGAACATTCTTTCTGCCACTAGGAGAGAAAGAAGCAGTCAGTATGTTTTAAGGCGTATAGTTTGTTTTCAGCCAGTGCTAGAAGTATATCAGTATTCAGTAGGGGTCTGACCCATATCTCAAGTATTTGTTGTGTTCACCTCTCTTTAGACCAAACGAAAGCAGGAGCTTTTATTCTCTGGAAAGTGAAACTGATCAATTATATGGGCATAACCTTCTGTAGCAGATGATGTTTTACAGAAAACGTTATGTGCTAAGCACAAGGGAAAGTCCACAGAAATCTGATTTTGTGGTTTTGGTGTGTTTTGATTTTGTTACAGAAAGGACTTTAAAAAATGTACATACTATGTTTCGTACTGCATTAGGCTGATTGAGACACTGCTTCTTTCAGAGAAACTAAGCCAAAGAAAGCATACACCTATTTCCAATAAAAATGCCCTTCCAAGAAAAATTGCCCAGCTTATATAACTTCTGTGCTATGATAAGATACCGAATGTCTCATTAGCAGAGTTGGACATTTTTTGGACATTATCCTGAGAGGCTTAAAATTTTCATACTTAATCTCTAACTAATGAGGGAAAGCATGTATGTGATATTAGTGGAAACGCTTTGAGTGCAAAGAACCTGCGGGGCCTTTCCCAATGTCTTTAATTTTTCCTGGTTTGCTCACTGCCTGCTCTTCCATTAAACTGTTAGTACACTTAACAGTTGTTACAAATCCAAAGACACGGTAGTATCCCGATGCAATAGCTTTCCGATTGTTTAAATGCACTACTCTGCAATCTAAGGCATTTGTGTTTTGTGGCAGACTTTTTCTAGAATCTCTATGAATCAATGTTTATGAATAGGAGGTGTGCATTTCTTTCAGAGGTTTTATTAATGCGCTAGAAGATGGGACTCTTACTCTGCGGTGGGTATGCCCTGAAAAACTTAAACAGATCACATTATCAGTCTAATAATTTTGATTAGTTTATTAATCTAATGAGTAATTGTTCTGGACAGAATAGATTCTACCAATCTGGTTTTACTAAGCACAAAATTCTTATTCTCCATCACATAAAATGGGGGTATGAATTGGAATCTCAGAAAAGCAGTAAGCAACAACTGGTTAAAATACTTTTAAATACTTAAAGAATACAATTAAAGAAGCTTTCTGGTTTATGGTTTCAATCACCATGATGTCAAAGAGTAGTGAATTTGTGCTACTGCTTTTTGGAAGTATAAAAGCTAGTGCTATTTTTTTAATATTATTCACAGCATTTGCATGTGTATCTTCTTTAAAATTCCATTTTATTAGCTTAAGAGACCATTCACACCTATAAAATATTTTTACTTTCTAGGTCTTTTATCCTTTGGAGTAAAGGAATCTGCATGGGTGAATAAAGTTTTCACTGCTGTTAACATCTTGGTCCTAATCTTCGTTGTGATTTCTGGTTTTGTGAAAGGAGATCCTTACAACTGGAAAATAAGTGAAGAATATCTCATAAACCTTACTGCAGTAACAAAGTAATTACTTTTTTAAAAAATTGATTTACTTGCTCATCTTCCAAGCAATTTTCCATTATACTTGCTTTTGTGGTATTGTAAGTAATGTATCAACTAATACCTTTGTTGTTGGGACGGTGAAATATTATTCCCTCAAAAATAGTTTTCTATTATTTGTTTGTAGTTTCCTTTAAAAAATCGTCTTATTTCAATACTTTCGTCTGTAGCCATTTGAGAGGTTACTGGCTTCTCACCCTTAAGCCACGTATTGTATGAACTGCAGTATGTGAGTATGACAGCGAGAGTTGACTATACCGTTAGTGTTTTAATATGTTTTGCTGCAAACTGCAAAGTGAGTAAGATGATAGTTCATTGATTCAGGTATTCTTCCATGTACTCTTATTTTTGTCTTTCTTACAAGCACTGACATAAAAATGTCTTCTCATGCAGTTTTGTAAAGCAGAACTCCGTCTTGACAAAGAGCATTTTCACATGTTTTTCCAGAATGGTAGGAGAGGAGGATGCATGTGTTTGTCCTAGCAATAACAACAGCAAAAGTTATTTTTCTGCTGTATTTTTGTTCTTTATAGGAATTTCTCATCCTATGAGAATGTGACAAGTTTATATGGGAGCGGAGGATTTATGCCATATGGTTTCACAGGAACACTGGCTGGTGCTGCAACATGTTTTTATGCATTTGTAGGATTTGACTGCATTGCAACAACTGGTATAGTATTTATATGTGTGTGTACATGTAGACATATATATGTATCACATGCTTTTTCGTTAGAAAACCCCACACAAACAGCATAACAATCTGTCTGCTGTTGGTTGTTGGTCCTTTGCTTTCTCTGAAACCCACTTCAGTCCATGTAGAATGAGTCTGAGTTCATTCCTGCAGGTGGCTCTCATTCTGGGAGGAAGGAGATTTTACTTATTTTATTCCTGTTCTAGAGAAATTTAATGGTTGCTTTCTAAGTCTGAGAAGTGCTTAGTATACAGTTTTTTCTGCCCAAATCACGTTAATCATCTGCTCACTTTTACAATTCTCTGAGATGAGGTATCTCTCCTAAAAGCTGGCTTATATATGGCTGGTAGGGAATGAGTTCATTTAACTTAGAAATTGTAGGTAAATAGCCAGAAATCGTGGGCTTTGAGCATTCTAGATACAGAATGTGGTTTATGTCCTTTAGTTTACGTCTATTTTTAATGCTATTTCTGGAAACAAAATACTGAGGTTTGTTCTGTGTCACTGAGCTGTTTATATACAGATTTTTAAGACTTCGGTTACAAATGTGATTTCTATGGCTTAGATTAACAAATTATTTATCTTTGATGCTGTCTTTTAAAGCTGAAGTTGGAGATGAGTAAGAATTTTTGGTGGGGTGTTTTTTTTCTATTTTCAGGAGAAGAAGTCAAGAATCCTCAGAAAGCCATACCCATAGGAATTGTGGTGTCCCTGCTTGTCTGCTTCCTGGCCTATTTTGGGGTTTCAGCTGCACTGACACTTATGATGCCATACTATCTACTAGACGAGAAAAGTCCTCTGCCAGTAGCATTTGAATATGTCGGATGGGGTCCTGCAAAATATGTTGTAGCTGTGGGATCCCTCTGTGCGTTGTCCACAAGGTAAAGACTTTGAAATACGAATTTTATTGGGAAAAGCTGATGGATAATATATGACATTTAATGTTCATGCGTTTGTTTTGAAGGCTCAGTTCATGTAAAGGATTAGCAATAAGTATTATAAGCATGTTTTAGACTTAAGCGGGTCTTGACCACAGCAGGGGCATTAATTTAAGATCCTTTTTTTAAACCACACTGTTATTGAACTCTACCTCTTTGGCTTATCACCCAGAAGTTTTTTAATTGAAATACGTATCTTCAGACATATGACCTGCAAGTTACCTTAATAAATGATAAAGTAAACCTCACCCGTTTTGTTCTTCCCTGTTGTCCACTCCCAATGGCTCAGCAGCATTATGGGCTCTGTGTATTTGCGGGCAAAATTGAAGAGATTAATAACTTATCTCCACTCCTCATCTTCTTTGCCTGTCTCTGTTTTCTTCCAGTAGTCAGTCTTTTGACATGATCTCTTCCTGTGGTTTCTGTGTGGGTACTTGAGATGTAGATTATAGCTGTGAAAATGTGATAATTTTTTCCTCTTTGTGAAACTGTGGATGTAACTGTAACTTAACGTGTTATTTTGATTTAAAAGATCAGGGAGAGCATGAGATTAATTAGCATGTGTTCATATATATTATGACCCAATTGCAATGCAGTATAAAAATTTCCACAGAGTAGAACATATTGGTGACACTTGAATTTAGGGATAGAAAAATGCTGATGCCAGTTTTCTACCTGAGCTTATGTAGGTGAAAAGTCACTTACACGAGCTTCAGTGGAAAAAATACCAGCTGCCTCTTCACAAAGGAAAACAGCATGCCTGGTTAAGCACTAATGAGAACAGTGCTCTGAGATAACCCTGTAAGCATTAGTCTGAAGACTGACTGTGGACAGTGATGTAAAGGAAAGGAACATTTTGATGTAGGATGGGACAGAAAAAGGAAAGAGTTCCAGAATGACATTAAAAGACTTGTAGGGCTGACTGAACAATGTCATAGTTAGACAGTTCATTCTGGGCTTTTAGTTATTTTCTGTCTAGTTGTCACAGTCCCCTCAGTTTGGAGCATTTTATTGAATTTTTCCTCTATATTGATAAATAGTGGAAGTGATATATAAGCAGAAACTAGATTAAAGAAATTAATACTGGAAAACAAAATGAACCGAGATGGTAAAATGCTTTTTCAGAAATTTGAACTGTTGGTCTCTTTTTCCTCTGTATTCTGAAGAATTATGTTTACTTATGTGGAGAGGTTAATCCTCAGTCTCTTGACTGATGTCAGTTTAGAACAGAACAAAGAAAACTGTATTTCATACTCCTCAGTTTACAGGTAGAATTATGAAAAAATGTTGGGATCATTGCTTTTAGTCCACATAGTTACATCTTATTGTGTTATTTTGTGAACTTGTTACCTCAGGGTAAAGGTGTTTTTTAATATTTCTGTTATTTATGTGAATGTACTTAAAGAGGGGTAGGATAAATAAATTTTACAAAGCCACAACAGCACAAAATTGGCAGTGGGTTTTAATAGTATCCTTATTTGAAAAATCAATTGTCACCCTGATTTAGGAAACTTTTTGTGTTTTAGAAGGGACATTCATACATCAAAATGTGCAATGAAATATCTCACGTGTGTCATGTTTGTCGTGTGTATCACATGTCTCACAAGCATTACTGGAGGTACTTAGCATCTGTGGTATGTAAAACCTGTGCCTTCTGTAAGGGATATAGTCAACTCCCTAAAGTAAGAAGGGCAACCATTCACCTGGTTAAAAACTAGTGTGCTTGCTGCAGAGATTATACTGGCTATGATTTTGCCCTTCATCCTTTCAGTGGTTTTGGTTTTCTTAAATACAATATTTTGCTTTGAGGGAAAGAAACCACCTGATTTAAGAAGTATGTTTAAAAAGAGCTTTGAATTATCAGCATCTTAAAAGCTTTTTGTGTTCTGCTAATAACAAGTCTACATTAATTAACTTCTTCAAAAAAAGAAACAATCTTAATGAAGCTTGGCTAGAGGTGCTTTAATCAAAAAAAATAATGTGCCCAGGTATAACTGTACCGTGCTTACTTTGGATTACTGTTAATCAGCAGCCTCACATGGAAATGTAGTGTGTAAGAGATGCTGCTAATGCTTATTGGTTTGCTGCTGCTGTCTGATTGACTTTCTTCAGGAATACTAAAGCTTAATTGCGTAGTTAGTGTGACCTGGAACATGTCCCTGGTCCACTAATACCCAAGAGCTACAGTGAAGGCATGAATTATTTTGCTAATTCTCTCTAATGAAGTAACTCCATTACCTAAATTTAAAAAAAAAAACAAAAAAATAAAAAAAATAAAAAAGAAAAAAAAACCCACAAAAAACCCAAGCTATCGACTTTACAGAGAAACAGAAATTTCTGTTTGTGTCTGATCTGTAGTATCTTGGGCTCTGGGGCTTTCTGGTTTCGTCTTACAATCATAATTTTTGTTTCTATACATGCCATTAATTAACATTGTTTATCTTGTCCATGATAGAACTCTGCATGAACCGTGTTTGCCATGTTGCATGTGTTTGCTTTTTACTCAGTCTTCTTGGATCCATTTTCCCAATGCCGCGTGTAATCTATGCTATGGCGAAGGATGGCTTGCTTTTCAAATGTCTAGCTCAAATCAGTTCCAAAACGAAGACCCCACTAGTTGCTACTCTATCGTCTGGTGCAGTAGCAGGTGAGACTAAGAGTTGATCCTTGTGAAGAAAGGTGCACTGCTAAACACGTCGCATATATCGTAATAAACCACTGTTGTGCAGCTTAGATTTGCTTTGGACTGAAATGATCCAATCTGATTGTTGCTGGGTAAAGTAGGCTACCAGTGAAACTTTACCACAGATTTTGTATTTGTTGGTTAATCTCAAGTACTACAAAGCCTAGGTTCAAAATAAAAAACAATCCCAAACGAGGAACATCAGTCAAACAAACAAACAAACAAAAAAAGCAGCAACACGGAGCCTAAAACAAAACAAAACCAAACCTAAACCCATTAACTCTTCCAAGCTTTCTTTTTGTATAGTTGGGTTTACCAGTAAAGCATTGTGCTCTTGATAACCTGTATTTGAACTATACATTTTTCTGTTCTAGTCTTCTCGGCTCTATGTTCCCTTTGCCCCGAATTCTGTTTGCCATGGCACGCGATGGTTTACTCTTTAGTTTTCTTGCCAAAGTGAGTAAGAGGCAGGCACCAGTTTCTGCCACCTTGACAGCAGGGGTCATCTCTGGTAAGCTCTCAAAGCCCGTGTTACTTAAAACTGAGATTTAAACACTCTATGCACGTGCATGGTACTTTATATTTTTGAAAAGGGCTGCTTGTTAACTTCCCTTGCATGTACAGTGGGAATAAAATTATGGAGTAATCAAAGGGTGTAAGAACTCCAGATCATGCCAATCATGGTGGTAGTGATGTCCTCAATGTCACAGAATTCAAATGATTTTTTTTTTTTTTTCAAATTTATATTGGCCTCTTGTATTGTGAATAAGCTTGTTACTTAATCTGGGTCCCCTAGGCTGATGCTCTACTTACAGGGTTTCCTTGTCTGTCTCTATATCACACCTGTAAGGGGGGAAATAACTGTCACTTTTATTGTGAGACATGAGAAAAAAAAAATCTACATTTGCAGCAGGATCAACTTTTGTGTAAAATACAAAGACTTTTAAAATTTATTCTAAAGAAAATGATTCTGGTTTTGTGTAGGCTTACCCAATTGTGGTTGAGGGGTATGTGTGCGTGTGTTGGGGGGTTATGTGTGTATGCACATATGTGTAAGCAATTATATGTATGCACATACATGCCTATGTATATTTTAGCAAAACAGCATTTTGGGAGCTGTTGCCAACTCTTAATGTTTCACAAAGAGAAATTTTTAACATAAAATTGTTCCACTTTTGTCCATACTTTGTGCAGAGGTACATGTAGCTGTGCCCAAATTTCATTGTCATTGAGTGGGATGTCTGTTTCCAGGAAAACCAGAAGCTCTAGAAATATTTAACTGAAAGGCAAATAAATAAGTCTTAAATGTAATTCAAATGTGACAAACATGCCTTATAACATCTGGAAACCTTAGCTAAAATTTATATCAAATAAAAGGTTCAGAACTGAGACTAAAGTATTATTCTTTATAGTCAGAATCATCCTCAGATACCACCAGACTGGAACTGCTCACACCATGTACTTGACAATAATGTGGGAAGACACAGTCATTATCTGGACAGTTCTCACATGAAGCATTATTAACAGTTTCCTTTTCTTTGGTCAGAGTACAAGTAAATTGCTTAGAATCACTTTTATTGTTTCGACTTCGTATTATTTTAATTTATAATATTGACATATTCCCCTATGATAATTTGGAAGTGCAATTATTTGGGTGAAATTATCATCTTTATCTGAAATTGCAGTAATGATGAGGAGAAAGAAAACCATATTATTCAGCTGGTAAACTGACCAATATAGCTATGCAGCAGCTGTCACTTTTACTGCTTGTAGACAGTTTGGGGAATTTGGTGTGTCAACAACTCACCTGAGGACAGCTTTATTTACTGCTGGAGAAGGAATCATTTCTTCTTCTATTAAAAAAAAAAAATAAAAAATTGCGTATCTGGCAACTTGTGGTCATAAATAGTTTTGCCAGAGCAGTTATGGATGTGTGCAACAGCTTGTATTATCTGACTTTTCTATTAGTTCGTAGCATGGATAGTTTCATAGCTTGAAGAAATGTTAAGGAGAGTAGATGTTTAGCCCATTAATTAAAGTTATCAGGCCAAGCCTGCAGCTGAGGCAATTGTCATGTTATTACTGTGACTTACCTTCTCGCATGTGGTAATCACTATTCCAAAACTCTGCACATGGCAAAATGTTTTGGTGTCAGTCCAAGGTTTCTTCACCATAAATTGATCTATTAATACCGTTGTTTCTTTGCTTAGAATTAAGAGAGGCGGAAAAGCAATACTGTGTCTTTTTTTCTCTTAGTCAAAAGCGTACAGGCATTTTTCAGTTTGGTTTTAATACAAAAGAATATTCTGGGCTACAAACTAGTCTTTCGAAGCTAGGATTGAAAATTAAATATAGCTACTGTATGTGAGGATATAGTCAGTTCTGTTCTTCCTCAGCTTTGCTTGCCTGTACTCTTTTGAGCATGCAAAGCAGTGAGGTATTCAGAAATATATGCTGTAAATGACTTATTGGATTTAAGAACATCCACTGTTATTAAACAGGATGATCTTCCTTCCTTCATTGGAAGACAAGACTCACAGGTGAAATAAAACTTCTGTAACACAGCAGTCTTGTTTTCAGGAAATCACATTTCGCTTTCTCCTTCAGGGTCAAAAACCAGGGGAATGTGTTTGTGTGCTTATACACATCTCTACAAATACATTAACAAACATGTAACATACATATCATATATAAGTATTTCTGAATGCAGAAAAAATTGTCTGTGCATATACATACAGTGTATAAAGGCTACATTTAATGGTTTCTTTTAATGTTGAGATTACTGGTGATTCAAAATGTAAGCATTTTTAGATTCTTTATAAATCTCAATAATGTTAATAAAATACAAGTATTTTAAGAGGTTCTTTGACCACATATATTCCAAATGAATTAGTAGTAGCCTTTTATCTAGTTATGGCTTGTGCTAATTTCTTTATGTATTATGTGTGTCTGTGTGCAAGCAGCATAGACAAAAAGAGACATTCCAGAATCTCCAAAAGAATGTGGCATTAGCTTTTATAAATACAAAGACTGCTATGATTGCTCTTGGTATCATAGAAGTTTCTGCCTCTGATTTCAGTGATCTTAAGAATATTAAATCTTGTGAGATTTTGCTGGCCTTTCCTGAAGGCCACTCGAACTTAATTTTTTTTTTTCAGTAATAGATTTTTAAAAACCCTACAGAACTATTTTTTTCATGACAACTCCTGAAAGTCCTCTTCACATAGAATTCTTTCTCAGATCAGTGGAAATTTTACTTACCGGCAACTTACTGGATCAGACCATTGTTCCCCAGTTTTGCAGGGGGAGACATCCTCTCAGCTTTGGTGAGATTCTGTTGCAGGATCTGAACCTTATCTATAAAAAAGTATTTTCAATGCGGCCCAAATTCAACAAGCCATGTGTACAAACACTTATGTCCAAATAAGTCCAATATATATTGACTGATTATGCAGCATGACTGTACGACTCGTCAGTGCATATCTATATGAATGAGATTCCCAGTCATAGGGAATTAGGTTTGAGAGTGTTGGCGATGACTTCAAAAATGTGTTTTCAATGATTACCATAATTGCACTCATACTGTTGTCAAGTAAAACAATGTATAGTTACACTGTGGACAGATTTTAAAATCTTAGCACTTAATCTGTCAGCCTCATACAAATTTTGCATTTTCTTTTCTTTTTTAGCTATAATGGCATTTCTGTTTGACCTAAAGGCTTTAGTGGACATGATGTCTATTGGTACGCTTCTCGCTTATTCACTTGTGGCAGCCTGTGTCCTCATTCTTAGGTGAGTGTCATGGTTTAACCCCAGCCAGCAACTAGAACCACAGCAACGCCTCGCTCACCTCCCCCCTCTCCAAGTGGGATGGGGGAAAGAACGGAAAGAGAAGAGAGGAACTCATCAGTTGAGATAAGAACAGTTTAGCAAGACTAATAATAAATATAAATATAAAAAGTGATACTCAACGCAATTGGTCATGAACTCCAGTTGCGCCAAACAGCCAGTTCCAGATAGGAAAGTACCCCTGGTCCCGAACAGCCAGTCCCAGAAAGAGAGCAAAAAGGCAGTTGGCCAAAAGACCAAAAAAACCCCAAACCAGCAAAACAGCAGACTAGTGAGTTGCAAAAGCCAAACTCCTGAATGGAACAGAAGTAATAAGCTGGAAAAGCCAGCTATATGTGGAGCATGATGCCAATGAATATTTCATTGACCGACCTGGATGTCAGTCTAGGTGTTCTCCTGCTATTCTCGCCCCAGGTGCTATTTGCACCTACAGCTGGAAAGGTCCTTGGTCTCCTTGGCAACAGCCAAAATAGCAGTGAGTTCTTATATTCTTTTCATACCAACTTCCAAACACATCTAGCTACCAAAAACCAAACCAACAAACATTGACTCTATTCCAGGGAAAAAGCAGTGTTATCACATTAGTCTCACACTAAATCCAAACCAAAAGACCGTGCTAACTACTAAAAATAAAATATTCTAACTGCATGAAGAAAATTAACTCAATTTTAGCTAAACCAGCATGGTGAGTCAAAAACATCCTTTGTATTCTACTTTGTTTTATTTTGCACTGGTCAGTATATAAACAGAAGTGACATTTACAGTGTTTGATTTTTGCTACATAGCTAGATGTTTAAAAAATAGCTGTACACGTATAAACAATTACTAAGAAGCAGTGATCCATCAAATAAAACACTGATTTATTGTCATACCAGTATAGCAGTCAAGTCAAAGCCTCATGTGAAATCTAGACACCTTTTATGTTCCAGAAGATGTACTGGTCCAAGCATTAGTCCCAAAGGTATTAGACGTAAGCTTGTGTCCAAAACTCAGTGAATTATATTTTGATATGAATATAATCTGTGCTGTACATCTGGCCTATTACATTGTGGGAGATGTATGCGAAGGATGTAAGTGTTCTAGGGAGGTCACAGGATGAGCTAGTTCAAATAATTGCTTTGTGTTAGCCTAGTCAGAAACATAAGACCAGACAAGAGTTTCAACGTGTGGTAGCCCTAGAAGAGAGTGCAAATATTATCTCTCAATGAGTGAGATTCTAAATACTTGCCAGTAAAACTCTGGTATCTGCTCTGTTTTTATAGCTACAGAATAATATTGATACATTGGTAGCTACAGCTCACTTTATTATGTATTGTTCTTTTTAACTTTAAAGTTACTTAAGGCTAAGTAATTAACTTTAAAAAGTGTAACAGCTTAAATTCAGCTCAAATTCCATATTGCCATAATTTACACTTCAAAAGAGAAGACTATTTTATCCCATAGTAACTTAGTTAACATATGAATTTAAAAAATAGACTTAAATTCTAACAAAGCAGAGGTAAAAATTCAGTTTATGCCAGTGAGGTGGTCTCTTACAGAATAGGAAGCAAGTCAGAATGAACTTGTCACTGCTGAAAAGCTCCCCTACCCTTTCCCTGCCATTGACCACCAGATCCAGTCCCCTTTTTTTATACAAGACCGGTCATTTATCTGACCCACTGGTGCAGTAAAATAGCTTAAAAAACTGCCCCAAAAATCCCTAAACTCAACCAAAAAGTGAGTTGCAATAGTTTGTTTATATGTATAGTGACACATAATATATGATGTTGCAGTGTGGTTATAAATTGGGAAATTCTAAATCTCTACTGCAAAGAATTTAGTATTTAAATACTTTCCTAGAGTCATATTGCTTCAAAACCCAAAGTAAACTTTACTTTTTTATTATGCTGGTTTTTTTATGCATAGGTACCAACCCAATTTAACCTATGAGCAACCAAAATATTCTCCAGAAAAAGCAGGTTTGGCTGCATCTGAAAGGGAATCTGCAGTAAGTGAATCACAGATAAATATGATACAAGAGAATCACTTCAGTCTTCAGGCCCTGATTAATCCGTCCAGTTTCCCTACAGAGCAGACTGCAACTACTGTTAACTTTTTAGTGAGTCTGTTAGGTAAGTATTCAGCTGTCCAAACTCATATAATGCATTAACATAAATAATGAATTTTAGTAAAGACAAAATTAAAAATCCTGTAATAACCTGGCTTCTTTCAGTCATAATTAATGTATCATTCTGTAGAATGCTTTTATAATTCTTGATGGATCTAACTTGTAGTCTACTATATTTTCTTTTAGTTAACCATTTTCATTATAACTGTTCATACTGAAGACCTGCTATCATTCTTCTCAAAAGTCACTTCTTCTTCAGTACAGAGACTAAGTGACCTCTCCATCGCTTTTTTCGTTTTTTTTTCACAGCTTTCTTGGTTTGTTGCTTGAGTGTCCTCACTACATATGGGATTCATTTCATTGCTAAATTGGAGCCCTGGAGCATCGGCCTTCTTGCTGCGTTGGTGGCGTCCTTCATAGTTACTGTTCTTCTCATCCAAAGGCAGCCTCAGAACCAGCAGAAAGTGGCCTTTATGGTGAATAACATTATCTCTATGTTATTATCTAATGAAAGGTTTGGATGGGTTTGGATAAGTGGGAGCGGGGCAGAGAGAGATGGTTCTTTTTCAGGCATTCTTTCGTTACTGCACTGCCACTATTGCAGGGGTTTTGGTGAAGGGAAGTGTAGCAGATGCTCACAGCTGCATCACTTGCATCTGCATTCCAGTTCAGGTCTTCTCAGGACTCAAGAAAGGGTTTCATTGCCCACAGACTGAATGTGTGACATGCATTAGGAGCATGGCTCCAGAAAATGGCTGTACCACTGATGGTGTGGGCAGCTGCTATTACAACCAATGGATCTGGCAACACAGACCTAGGTATTCTTTTAGTCACATCCACAAAGTACACATTGCTGACACACACGTAATTTTAAACCTCAATTTAAGCACTTAGAAACCAGAAAATAACTTAGCAGCGGACTAGTGTGCAGTCACTTGTCTGTGTTGTGTGCAGTGGTTTGGACCACAATACAGCTTGGACCTCCCAAAGTATAAAAAGACTTTCATTTCGAGCTTCCGCTTATGATTTAAGATCATTTATTTAATAGAGTATTTAATGGCGATAATGGAGGTAATACTGTTGAGGGTCAAGGAATCTGGTGGAACTGCAGGGGCAGTTCATAAACAAATTATATATAAAAATATACAAATAATATTTTTCAGCCGTAGATTCAGGAATTCATTAGTATATGTTTAGCATGAACTGGAAAGTTTTTGTGCACAGCCTTAGAGAACGTATTTTAAAAGTAATTTATTTTAAAAGCTTAAGATACATAGAAAACAGTGGTGAAACCCAGTGAAAAAGAAAACTTCACTGTATTTCAAGAAGAAATTTTTCCTATTGTTTTTAGTGAATAAATGTGTCACCTCTACTTTGTGTTGTATAACCGAAGTGTGACATGCAAGAAATGACATTTAATGCTACAGACATATTAAATATTTCCTTTTAGGTTCCACTATTGCCATTTTTGCCATCATTAAGCATTCTGGTAAATATTTACTTGATGGTACAATTAAGTGGAGACACCTGGATCAGATTTAGCTTCTGGATGGCACTTGGTAGGTACTTCTGTTCATTTCAATCACTTATTACGTTAAGACTGAATCTCAGAACATTTTTTTATCTTGCTTTAAATTATCTGAACAAAAGTCTGTGTTTTAATAAGTCAGCTGATATTTCTGATCAAAACAAGAGTATGCCTCAGAAGGGATATATATATGCAGCCAAAACTGTAAATACACTTTGCGGTAATTGGAAGAATCAAAGTTATAGGACTAATTCAAATAAGCCGCATTTTTTTTTCCTAATAAGTACAGCTACAATTTTGCGGAGACCTCTTTGTAACAGTTTTCTTCCTGGTACATCACTCATTCTCCTTTAAGATATAGAAAATTGCATTAATTCCATCTAGGCATATATTAAAGATAGTAGTTTCCATAATCTGTTAGAGCATTCATTTACACAGCAGTGATGCACTGTAATTTAGTGCCTGCACTTTCCATGGATACATGAAGATCTGAAGCATGACCTTTAATTCAGACACCTGAAGAAGAAACTTTTTTGGGAAAATATGTCCAGCCAGAGAGTGATAACTAAATACTTTTTAATGCACTGCATGCCTGAAAACCCTATTAACTCTTCTTTCCTTTCACAAGGCTTCCTCATTTACTTTGCTTATGGCATCAGGCACAGTCTTGAAGGTCATCATAGCGATGGAGATGATGATTCTTGTTCAGAAAATAGTGGGTTGCAAGAAAAGGACCCTGTGGAAGAAGTGGATGAACCTGAAAATGCAAATGAAAGTGATCAGTTTCTTGCACGTGAGAGGACAAGTGAATGTTAGTCTATACAAACATGCAAGTCTTTTAAACCTTAAATTGACATTTTACTTGCGGACTGAAATTTCAAAAGCTTTCTGCCTATTGCAAGTGTTTACTACAAGGCCTGGCTGATGTTTTGGACAAGCTGCTAATCCATCTTCATCATGGCAGAACTGACAGCGTGGAGATTAATGTTTAAATTAAAAAACAAATGAGGAGTACCCTTTGGCAAGCAAAAATTTTGGATGCATTGTTTGAACTGTCATCCAAAATCACTGCCAATCACAGAATATGAAGAATTTTGGAACAGCCTGCAAGAATTTCTGAGCATTTGACACTGCACTGTGAACACAAGTGCCTTTTGTACCTTCTCCTTACCTCTGTTGCAAGTTTTGTTCACAATCTAATAGCTCTCTTTTTTTTAACAGAAGTAACTCTCACAGGAGATAAATTGCAGACAGGCCTGGAAAGTATTTGTGAAACAAATGGTAATTGTACAGATCTGATACTTCCCAAAAAGTAGAGCATCGTGTATTTATATAAAAAGAAATAATTGCTTACCCTTACTAATCTGTAGTCATGGAGAACTCAAACAGTGAAGATACTTCAAAGGCTTTTAGTCCCTCTAAACAGTATTCAAGATTTCTGCTTATGTGAATTCCTTTCCTTTTAGAGATACTGTGTGTATAAAATAGTACTTCCAAGAAGAGCTATGCTGTTTTCTGCGAAAGCATTTGGGAAATAATCACAGAATCACAGCATGGCTGGGGTTGGAAGGGACCTCTGGAGACCATCTAGTCCAACTCACCTGCTAGAGCAGGTTCACCTATAGCAGATCGCACAGGAACATGTCCAGGCGGGTTTTGAATATTTTCAGAGAAGGAGACTCCAACTAATCTGTAGGTCACAGTATTGACAGTGACATTCATATATGATTTAGCAAGTATTATGCTTTTTATTTCAGAAGGGCCAGGATTTTATCCCTGACTACATAATTGGGTATTTACATACAGTAGTCATCAACTTTTCCTACTTACTACTCCTTTGTTCTGACTATACTTTCTTCTTTATGATGTGCCAGAGCTGATAATTCTGAGATCAGTTGTTACACATTGCTTCTCCTCAGAAAAGTTAATGCACAAAATCCCAGCCTGCTTTTCAGATGGAAGGGGAAGTTAAAATATCAGAGGCCCAGGCTTTGGAAAAAGTCCTTGTCAAAGCAGTATTTCAGTGCTTCAACTAAGCCTTAAACATATGTTAGCACAGCAGGTTTTTGTAAGCCAAGTCTACATCTACAAATCCATTCAAGTTGGCAGGAAGTCCAAATGCTAGTTTATGTAAAGAACCAATTTTTTGCAGCAGTACTTTTTTTAAAAAAGCTAGTGAAAATGGTAACCTTTCTTCTCTCAACATAAAAATAATGTCACTTGTCAAAGGTACCCAGATATTTTAACAGTCTTTCTTAGCAAGTAGCAGGCTCAGCTCCCATGAAGGATTCCAAAATGTGAAGTTATTTTTCAAGAATGTCTTTATAAAAACAACTTCCCTAAAGTAAGAACTGTCTTGGACTTTGTCATGGAGAGTTCCAATCTGTTGCCAGTACTAATCACTGGTATTAATCTCTGCTGGTAGGTATCATATAAAAACTTTAGATCCTGTGAGAATTGAGCACAGTGAAAGCTATATCACTATGTTGGTTGATAGTGAAAAGCACCTTATAAAGGCTAGAATTTCACAAATTTTTTAAAAAATAATTAAAAAAAGAAACTAGTTAAGCTGCTTCTGTCTCCTGTTCTTTTTCACTGCAATAGACACATGCTTTTTAATCTTAAAATGACTTCTGCTGTTGTAAGAGAGAAGCGTTCCTGAATGTTGAAGGGCAGGAGAAGTGCTTCTCAATAGAGAACCCTGCAATGGGCTGATATTCCACCGTGGAGCAGGTCTGAGGTTTCCAGCCTGATCCTTTCTTCTCAGTTTGAACTGGGAGGAGAGGGTCCTGCAGTGCCAGGAGCAGCGGGAGGACAGACGTGTGCTGGTGCACCAGTGTCCTCTGCTGGCCACTCAGAATCAGGAGAAGCGATCTGAAAATCTGAGAGGCACGAAATAGGTGTAACACCTACCTCTTAAGGGAGGTTCAAGCGTATACATCCTCTAAACGCAACTGCATTTAGGGACCGTTGTTCTAACGATCGGTGGTCCTTAGAAATGAATGAGACAGAGGATGAGGAGAAACTATAGTGTAGGTGGCAATAGGATACCGTTTTATAATATATCTGAATCCATCCAAAATCGATCATGTTATAGCCACTTCTTTCCACAATTCATCGTTGTTTTACAAATGCCGTTAAAGAAAGACTCGAATCTTGTATTAGACTAATACAAGTAGATGCTACACTAAGTAAATATTTCATTGATAGGAATGGATAGGAATTCTCAGGGCAGTTGCTAGACCTACTGATAATTTTCAATACCTCTATCCAGTGAATGGAAGAACTGTTCATGTCAGTTGGATCTGCTATTTTAATTGTACTTCTCCACTGGTGCCCATTTTTATGCCAAAAATGAAAAAAAAAGAACTACATGTTCTTGTTTGAAATACTAGAAGTTTAAGACTTTCCGGGCTTTTGAAAGGAATCCAATATATTAACTCTTAGATATATCAAAACAAAGGTTTTATGTGTAAGTAACCAAAAAACTGAGTAAATGAGTGTATGTTACGTTGGTTTTAATCCCACAAGGATTTGCAATGGAGAAGCTAATGCTTTTCCTGATCAGCTGCAACTCTGTCAGGAGCACGGCTTCTTCAGTGGCTATACTTTCAGAGGACATTCTTAACCTGTCTTGCCCAGTACTCTTAAATCCTCAGCTGCAAAAAATGTCATTGCTGTGGGAGCAAGTCAGCAGTGCTCTGGCAAAGCTTTTGCGTCACATCTTTACAAGCCTACGGTGAAACACATCTCTGTTTAAAGTCCTTGCACATCTTAGTGTGTGGGAGGCAGAGACTTATTTTTCCTATGGTTGCTGATGCTGCAGAGCAGGCAAGCCAGGCCCCCAAGATGCGAACTGCTGCTGTCCTGTGATGTGCAAGGAAGATGCCATTCCCCTCCAAAGCCATCATATAGAATGTTTGTGTGCACGCCTGTCTATGTGTTTGCATCTCTCTTGACACTAGCACCTAGTGATTTTGATGTACTGATTAAGATAATTTCTATACTTGCACTGGAATTTTCCTTTGAAGGGACACTGTCAATATACTAAGTTTCTGACTAAAGCAGGTGCTAGCTAAGGCTTCTGGGGATAGAGAAAATAAATATTCCAGCTTATTTACCTAATGGATGTGTCAGCATTTTGTGTATTGACAGTTTCCCCTTTTATTTGCATTAATATTTCTCCCCTTTGTTAGAGAAATTAATTATATACAAAGAAAATAATGTGCCTGTACAAATGTTGCTAAGGAAGATGGGAGCAGCTGTAGCACAGGAACTATCCACTTAACTAATGAGATATAAAATTTAATTAAACAAAAGTCATTGGGTATTCTTGGTTGCTTCAAATGTGCAAACCTTATTTATATGTGTCTATAGTTAAAGTCGTTATTAGTGGCTGAGTAAGAACACCACAAGCCAGAAGTAAGACATTTTTCGTAATTTGGGTGTGTATTTTACATGCAGCCTTAAAATTCCAGATGCTTTAGTGGGACTTTGCAGGAGCAGGCCATGTGAAGCGTAGACACGCTAGCGCTTACCCAGGTGCCGTGTATGGAACAAATCCTGGTTTTGTTCTGGTGTTTGCTGTGTGTTTGTATTTGCCGAGGGAGCAGCGAAAACACAAGTCCGGTGGAATTAAATCGTTGTTGTTATTTTTTAACATAGTTGTTGATATTGTAAATTGTTCTGTGCAAATAATAATGGTATGTGTCAATACAAAACATCTTTTATTGGAAGTAGCTTATTGTTTTTTTCTTCCTTTGTGGAGAAAAATCCCCCCAAACATGTATTTGTGTTTGTACATTCTGGACGTGCCTTTAGATAGAGGAATTATTCTTATCTAGTTGGATTTAAGAAAGTAACCCAAAGCATATTTAAGGGAGAAGAAATAAATATTTTTGTTCTGAGGGATAAGAGATAACATTTCAGTATAATTTATGTTAACTAAAGTGATCTTCTTGTGGTATTCCAGTCCTAATTCTGCAACAGGAAATTTTATGAGGCATCTTAGATTTCATTGTCCGATGGATAAAACTATTCTGTTAATAACAGTATGTTTTTACCTGTACAACAAGTGCTGTTTAGATTCCTGAAATGTCGTATTATGTTTATGTCACAATGTGTTAAAGCTATTTATATTACCTGCTGTTAGAGAATTATCAGTAGTAAATGTCAATAGTAGTGATATATGGTTACTTATGTACTTACTTTAGAATCTAACTCTGCCACCCAGAAACTTCAAATGATACAATGAATTTAGAGGCATAGACTTGGTAAAGCTGAAATTTATATTCTGTATTTTATTAGATGTTAAATGTACGAGTCTAGCCATGTTTCCTTGCAAATTTTTAAGAAACAAAAGGCATACATCAGGTGTGCCGTAAGCATACTGAGATACAGAGAGCTGAACAGCCTGGGCGAAATCCGTGACAGTGCAGGGCGTCTGTGTGGGACTGTGCAATCGTTTTAACCAGGTGCGATGCCTTTGACATGGAGGTGCATTTTGTAAAGTAGGAATTAAATTCACATGATGGCTGGCATGTGTTACTTCATTTCATGAAAAAAGAAAATAAAAGCACCTTACAACGCTCTTGGGCCCTAATTCTTCCTAGACTTGCCAGGAATTTTGTAGAAATTGCAGTATGCTCATTGAAAGTGCTGGGATTACTCAGTGTTAGGCAAATACGTATTTTACAGAAAGACCAGTTGGTATTTCACATAGTGTAGGATCTTTGTATTTGATTTAGTATTCAGTTGTATTTGTACTTTTAGTATTTTTTCTTGCTATATGTTTTGAGGACCTCTGCATTTTTAATAGTTGGACCTTTCCAAACCTGAATATAATGCCTTTACCATCTCCTGATCCTGTTTTCCATTCAATTTTAGAAATCAAACTCCTTAACATTATCTAAGTCAAAGGATTTCTGTGCACAGACATGCATTACAAAGAACTGTGTATATATATGATTATTTTTATTGTCCATTGGACAAATTCTGTTTGTCTTTGTATGTATTCATTGAGCCTTGTGCTGGGTAAACTCCAGCTTCACCAGTAGAAGTTTAGCTGGAGTCAGGACAAAGGATAAAAGGATCTGATGTTCAGGAGGGCTTTTTTTCTTTTGTGTAACCAGAAAGTAAAGCATGAAAGACATGTTACATATCTTTAAAAATAGTTATGTGTGCATCATTTTAAGAAACATTATTGTTCATATCCATTTTAACTTTTTCTTTTGTTCATATGTACATTGTAGTGATTATTTCTGTATTATATGCTGCTGAGCATATAAAATGTAGATAGAATGACTGTGATGCAATTTAAACCACAAATTTGTATTTCCTTGAAGTGCTCTACCAAAATGAAAAGTCTTGAATTTTTATGAATGTAAAAAATGCTTATATTTAAGAATATGGTGCTTCTTTTTCACTTTTACAATAGAATTGTAAGCAGCGATGTTGTTAGTTACATTAGTTCGAGATTCTGACGGAAATTACATTGCTCTTCATTTACTGTAAAATGTACTTCACGGGATAACAATAGTGCATTTGTTCTGTATTTTTAAATAAAGCTGAATCTCACTTTTACATACTTCATACAATAGCTCTAACTTTAACCACCACTGTGGTTTTAGTAAACACTAAAATACTGTAATGACTTAATAACCATTAGCATGTCAGATATCTAATGTCATGACATTATACAAATCGTTACTCATTTAAAATAAATAACATGATAGCTCATGTGGATTTTACAGAGGGTAAAAACCAACCATGTTTTATGTTTAAATCTTTTATTTTTCCAGTGGTTGGGAGATGGGGATAGTAGCAGCTTTCATTTCATACTTGCTTCCAAGCACTTGGGAATTCACTGACAGAGAACAATGCCCTTCGATTTGGGCATTTTGTCTCACAGTGCCAAGCCAGAGATGATGTTAGGTTTGATTTCCAGAGGGAGGGAATAGCCCTCGGCATTCATGGTCTTCAACTTTCTGTTGCACCAAGCCTTGGCCTGGCAGCATCCAACCACAGAGTGGGACGGATAAACTCACTGTTGTCTCATTTTTCCCTTTTTTGGGAAAAAAAAAACCAAACAAACAACCAAACAAAAATCTATCTCAACTTTGAATAGTACTGTGGGTAGAGCAGGAGAACAAAAGCATGAGTCTGGGCAATGGAGATTGACAGCCTTGGCACTGAGAGCCATACTCCCAGGCCAGGCTTATCATCTGGTACTGTTTAAAGACATTTGGGTAATCATCTTTGTTCACAGACCTAAGAGTAGTTATGACTCTATGATTTCGGGTTTTTTCCTGAGGTATACTGCAACTCTTGGAGTCCAAAGTCTTGGAGCAGGCTCAGGCACGCAGATGTCTGAACTCTGCATGTGTACCTACTCATGCGGGCACCGGAGCGTTATGTGTATCCCTTCTATTTTTTTTTATGAACACAGACTAAACCTAGACTTCCTTTAGGTCTGTAAGTGTAATTCTCACACCTACTCCAGTCCTGGAGCAGTGGCCAGGGATGCCATTCCCCATTTATCCTGATTCACACTGAACTATGGTCCTGTCTACAATGGGGTCTACCTGTGACAGCCATTATTTTTTCTTCTCCCAGTTCAGCGTCTTCACCTTGCCCTGCCGTCTACCTTTGTGGCCCCTCCAGTCATTTTCTCCTCCCTTCTCCTCCAAAGAAACGGCTTTTGACAGCTCAGTGTGGCCACAAACATACACGCAGCGAATGTCAAGTTCACCATGTTCACCTCTTGGCAGTGAAGAGATACCTGCACCTTCTCAATGTGTTTCACACTGGCATTAATCACACATGAAGACTCTGTCATGGACAATGGAGCCCCAAGTAGCAACACACAGATACTGTCTCTATTTTTCCACTGTGAGGTAGCTTTTCCTGAGCAGGCTTTTGGGAATCTCTTTGCTGTGGCAGGCTGGAATGAGTGCAATAGTTTGACTTCAAAATGTACTTTTGCTGTCTTAGGCCAACACTGATGAGTGCCTGGCATTATCTATCTATCTATCTATCTATCTATCTATCTATCTGTATCACCTGTACAGCTCACACACTCTGCTCCTCTCTTCAGATCTGGCTGCCAAAGGCAACCAAGAGCTTGCACCTGCACAAAGCGAGATAAGGCAAAGGGCAGCTGTTGCTGACAAGCTAATTCAAGCAGTACGCTGCCACAGGTGTTCCTGAGGTCGGGGTTGTTGGGGATGCAGCTCTGTTCCTGTTCTGAACATGGAGCTCTGGTGAGTGTGCTGGACCAGCGGCGGCCGGGCCGACCCTGTCACCGTCCTCAACCGCGGAGCTGCGGAGAGGGAGCCCGAGCCCTGACCGCGGAGGGAGAGGTTGAGGCTGGAGTACAGGGGCTGAGGCCTTCGCCATGCGAGCGATGAAGCGCGGCAGCAGGTGCCCTGGCCGGCAGGGGCGGCCCGCGGCGAGTCCCCTGCACAGGGCCCGCCTGTGGGCGCCGCGGGTCCCTCCTGCCCCAGCGAGGGAGCGCGAGTGGCGGCAGCAGCGGCCCCTGAGCAGCCTCCCGGGCGGGGAGCCCCGGGCAGGGAGCCCCGGCCGGCTCCTCCCCACGCCGCCGCCCGCTGAGGCGCCGCGGGGCCGCCCCCCGCCGCCGCTCCTGTCCCGCCTCAGCGCAGCGCCCCGGCCGCTCCCGCCATGCGGCTCTGGGTGCTCCTCAGCCTGCTGCTGCTGCAGGAAACGCTGCCGCACGGTGAGCCGCGACCCCCTCTGCCCCGCCGGGTTCCCCCGCTTTGCGAGCCGCCTCGGGCTTTCCTCACGGCCGGACCGCCTCCCCCGCCCTAAGCGCGGACGCCCCCGCCCCGCGAAGCGGCAGCGGGTAGCGGGGCCGCCCCTCGCTGCCCCCGCCATGGCAGCCCCGGGGCAGGCGGGAGCCGTCTCGGGGGCGGCGGTGTCGGGGCGCCCGTCGTGCTGGGCAGAGGCGGAGGGAAGGCGGGCTGCTCTGCCGAGCCTGTCCGCCGGAGACCGAAGGTGTGGTGTCGGTCCGTGCGGGGGTTTCGGGGAGAGGCGTGTGCGGCGGCCCCCGCCACTGTCTCTCGTTAGGCTCGATGGTTAAGCCCATGCTTAAATCTCCGTGCTGCGCCCGGAGGAGGGTCAGTGCTGGACGGGGTGCTCGGGTTAAAAAAAAAAAAAAAAAAAGAAAGAAAATAGAGTAACGTTGTTCGTTTGTAGAAAGGGCCAAACTGTACTTGTAATTCAGTTTCAGGTTGTGATGGAGACTTGGTGGGAGAAGAGTCAGGTTTTTGACTGGGAACGGCCATTCTAACCAGTCTTTGATTTATATAGACTTTAAGCAAAAGAGAGACTGTTTTCCTCTCACGTGAACAAACTTATTGAATCTTCTCCAGAAGAAACAAAATAATTCTGTTATTTTTCACCACAGAAGGGCTTGGGGAACAGGGCCGGTGTAGCCCGTGGATGGGTTTGCAGAAACATGGGAGGCTGGCTCTGAGGTGCGCACTGAAAGGCAAAGACACAGCTACCACAGAGTCATGAGGAAAAAAACCATGTGAGAACATTAAAAAATCCTTCACCCTCAGAGGTGTTAAGCACAGAAAAAAATTGTCAGGGGAGGCTGTAAAGTGTCCAGCCTCTAGGATAGTTGGAGCTCAACCAGGCAAAGCTCTGAGCAGCTGAACAGGGGCAGGAGGGGCCTTCCAGGAGTCCTTCCCATCCCAACCTGTGGCTATAAGCAAAGGAATTGCACTCTGGACCAGTGTGGTGTGGGAGAGGACACCTGCTGAAAGATCTGGTCTGTGGGTGTACACTACCACATCAAGAAAAGTGTTTTCTATTTGAGAAATAGAGAATAAACACACACAATCAGAAATTAGTTGTTACTTGGGCAAAAGATTTCCCAGGCCAACTTTCCTCTTAGTTTGTCTGCTTTATACCGAGGTTTGACTGAGTGCTTTGTACTAGGTCATCTAGATGCTTAGCTACAGGAGAAAGTGACCTGGCATATTTAATGACAGTTCCTTGTCTAAAGCTAGAGGTATAAGTCCTGATGTAGACATTGTGATTTCAAAATAGCCTTCCTAATTTAACTTAGTTTATGAACAGTGAAATATGTCCCTGCAGAATGTCTGCATGAGTGTTGGTGTGTCTCCCTGTATTGTCTAATGGGTGTTTGGATGACTAAATTTTCGTTTGAAGTACCACAAATAGAGATGTGTCCAACCTGTTTTGTTATGTTAGTTGTGATCACAGACTCCTCCCTCTCATCTGAGTCCTGGTGGTGAAGAATTATTCTTTATGGTAACCTCACACTTTTTTTTTTTTTTTTTTTTTTTTTTNTTTTTTTTTCCTTCCCAAGGAAGAAGTCATTGTTGTTAACAAGAGTTTAAAGGTCTATGCTTTTGCCAAGATGTAGCGTGGGGTCTGCCTCGTGGGATGGGTACATTTGGCAGACAGTGAACACGTGCAATTCCCCTGTCCTTGTGGGAGACCTTGCTCACTCTCTGCTTCTGAATTTCTCTAGATGGACACTTGAAAAAGATCAGGGACCGTCTTGAGTTACAACCTGTGCAGCTGTGAAACCAGAGGAATGTGCATGTAGATATAAGTGATATCTCAAGTCAAAACTGGATGCTTTTTAGCATTATGTGACTAATACTTGTGTGAGGATTGCTATGTGTGTAATATCTGTGAGAACAAGGGACAAACAAACATTAACAGATAGGATGAGACAAATACTGTGAACTCGGAGTGAAAGTGCTGCTTGGTGTATTTTTGTGATGTATCGAAGCATAGTCTCCTATTTGGCATGAGTTAATAGGGACATTGAATGTACTGTTGGATGAATGGGGTACAGTGCATCTTAGAACTGCCATTAGGAGCTGATCAGAGGTGGAAAGGAGGATTTTTCTCAATGGATATTTTTCTACTAAGTATTTTTTTTTTTTTTTTTAATAAGAAGTGCTATTGGTCCATTAAAACAGTGAGAGCTCTGTGCATAAATCTAGTGAGATGGTGAAGTATCCCAAACATAGCATATACCTGTACTTGCATAAGTGGAATAGTTGAGTTTGTTCCCTTCCCTGGGAAGGTCTTGCAGTTTGGATAAGGAAATGGGGAAATCGGTGAGGTGGGTTCTGTGTTCCTGGAGGGATTTGATGCGTGTCCTCTGTATCTATGAGTGACAGATTACTGTACCAGTTAATTTAGTTATTTGGAATACGGATACTTGATTCAGCCATGAGAGAAGGCAGGATTGCGAGGTGCAGAAGTGGTGGCATCAGGTAAAACTGGGTTTTCTGTGTCAGAACATAAAAGCTCCTCTGATGATGTTTCCTGGAATGCCCCTGCTGTCACCTGCAGGGAAATACAAGGTCAGACAGAGTCTCAGTGTGTACCTGGCAGTGTGGCATAGGAGAGCAGTGTTCAGGCTCACTGGGAACTACGGAAACATGGAACAGAGAGAGCTTGTACAGAGGGGAGAAACTTCATCTAGAGAAAATCAAAACCAGGCTTCTGGCACTTAAAATTGAAAAGCTTTCATAGGGAAGTCTTTAACATTTTCTTAAAGGCAGAGTGTCAAGTGTGGAAGAGCACACAGTCTGGGATGATTCAGTTCCTTGGGGTGAGGTTTTAAGATCCGTGTGCCCTTGAACAAGTGTCAAGATTGAGGCTGGCAGAACGTAGTGGAAATGGCAAAGAGTATTTTGAACAAACAGTCCTATTTCACTAGGGTTTGGGGGATCAAGGGAAAAAGAAGAGGGTAGCTGGACCAAAGCTTGTGTGTTTCTACAGACAAATTTGGAAAGTACAACAGGGAACCGGAATGGCTGGTTTGAAATGGGGTTTGTCAGGCCTGTCAGTGGGACCTCCTAATGCTAGGGCACGAATTACATAGGAAAGATGGAATAGCCCAACCCAAGGGAGAAGTGGCAGTGTGTGTTGAAGAAAGCTTTCGTGTCAAATCTGGTCACCGGTGGGTTTTGTCAGTAAAAGTCATCAGGACGGAAGTACCAGCCTTGCAGAGAACAACCGGCCTGGTTACTGACCGCCCAACAGGATGGTGGGAGTGACCGCTCTGTTTAGGAACATCAGAGGGGCAGCGAGGACTGGATAGAAAACCCAAAAGAAGAATTGCTTACACTTTCGTAGGCGGGATCACACATGTTGGGGTGTGACCCCAAGTGCAATTGTTTAGATGCCACAAATTATGACTTCTTAGAGCCGCTACTCAGAGAACCCCCGAGAAAAGCTGCAGTTCTTGACTTGACCTGGAGCAGTGCTTGGGTAATTGGATTCAGATGTTACTTTAGAACAGCCAGACTGTAGTTTTAATATCCTTACAGGAATAATGAAAGCCAAAGAACTGACTGGTGCATTTGATTTTGGAAAGGGGAGTTACGTAAGATGAGGAGACTCATCTTATGAGCCTCATATATTTAACTTGTATATGGGTTAAATATAAAAACCAGAGTGAGGCAGACAAAAAGAGAAACAGTTTGCAAAAGGGATAAAACCAGCCATAAATCCTTTTTTTCTTCTGTTGTGCTGACGTAGGACAGGGAGAGATGGCCGCAAACTTTGTAAGGCTGATAGGCACAGGGGATAAGAAAGAACACCTACAGAAAGTGAAACTTAAAAACTTAATTCTTTGTGTACTTCCACATTCACTATGGAGGTGCTTAGGGAGGTTTTAATGGCAAATGGTGACATCATCAGCAAATCAGAAACTTTGAGTGCAGTGTCCTACTGAGCACTGTAATAGCAGGTTCTGAGGCAGAATCTTTATGGGGAGAATCATTAGAGAACATGTCTCATTAATATGCCAAAATAAATGGCTTTAGAGAAAATCAACAACATGAATAGTGTTTAAGTGCCATGATTTGATGATACAGACCGAAGACTTAAAAGGCATTTGAATGTGAAATAGCTAAACCCTTAACTCAGGTGCATAACGTATCGGAGAACTACTCCTTTTGAGGGAAATAGAAATATACCAGTATTGTAAGATTTTTGAGGGAGGTACAGGCAGAAAGCAAGATCGATTTATTCTGTAAGTTGAACTCATGAATAAATAGGCATGAATTACGGAAGAGTCAGTATGGTTTTGTACGGTTGCCTTTTTTTGTTGTTGTCATTTCCCCCTCCTTTCAGAAGTGTGTTTTGTTTTGCAGATCTGCTGGAGTTCTCTTAAGGACTTTATAATGTGGCATGGATGAGTTGGCTGATCTACTTGGATTCCCAAAGGCTTTTGATAAGCCTGTTGTTAAGACTCCATGGGGACCAAGGTGCTGTGAGGCAAGGGAAGATCTCTCATGGAGTAATAACTAAGAGAAGACAAAGAGTAGGAATTAGTTTTCAGTTTTTGCAAAGTGGGCATAGAATTGTTTTTATCCAGTTGAATTTCACAGTGATCTTGTAAGGGGTGTTCTTCTCAGCATAATTTTAAGTCTGCTGAAACAAAAGAAAACTGTCAGTAAAGAGCTGCAGAAGGATGTCTCCGTTTTGAAAGACTAGGCAGTGAAAATAGGACTTGAAATTTTATGTTGGTAGATGCACAGTAACACAAATGATTCTAACTTTGTATACACATTGGTGGGTTTATACTCAGGAATTTCTAACCAATAATTCCTATTAAGGAAAGTGGTCTCTGAGTTAGACTTGATTATTCTAGAGAAAGTCTGCTCCTAGTATTGCTTTATTGAAAAACAACAAGCTACTTAGGCAAGAAGATACCACTAAGAGGTACAACAGTGATTTGACCATATCTTGAGCCTGGTGTACAGTCTGATTTTATCTTCTATCCATTTAACAAACATGGTGTGACTAAACTGTTGTAAGATGTGTGTACTTCACAAGGAGCTATTAAATAGAGTAGGACTCGCTGGTCTGGAAAGGATATGTTTAAAGGACACTTAGGTTCTGTAAAAGTACAAGAGGCACAGAGAAAGTTGTGGCAGAAACAATGGGTATTTATTCACTTAAATATTGGATGCCTCCTAGTTTTTGTATTATGCGTAGTTTGTGTGGTTTTGAAAATTGACCAGACAAATTGATGAGGGAAGAATCCACTCAATGCAATAAAACAATGGTAACCGTGGTTCACTGATCCCTTGAGCTGGAGGATCTTGGAAGCCAGGACACTAGTATCAAAGGAGCAGAGATGGTTGCTGTGTTCCTTAGTTGACATCTGCCACTGGGTGGTGTCAGTGCAAAGGTGTTGGCTGGGCAGACATTTGGCCTGACCCGCTGTAGCGTTTCTAATGAAATAGAGGGAAAAAGTTCTCCTGCACCATCTGCTTTCCCCTGTGATATATGCACAGTGTCACTCACTCGGGTAATGTTCTAGGAGTGACTAGAAAAACCCTACTTCGTGGTCTTCCATGGAAGGCAGCAACCGCTTCTCTCAAATTCTCCCTTGTTATAGAATCACAGAATCACAGAATCGACCGGGTTGGAAAAGAACTCAGAGATCATCGAGTCCAACCCTTGGTCCAACTCTAGTCTGTTTACTAGATCATGGCACTAAGTGCCATGTCCAGTCTCAGTTTAAAAACCTCCAGGGATGGCGAGTCCACCACCTCTCTGGGCAGGCCATTCCAATGCCTGACCACTCATTTATCATTATCATTATTATCATTCCTCCCTGTTTGTCAGTTTTGCATGGCCAGTGGCATCACAGATGTGAAGAAAACTGGAAGAACCATAAATATTTATTTCACTCTCCCTTCCAGAAACTATAAAATCTTACTCTCTTACCATTTGCCTCTGAATAAGGTTCTGTTTTCATCTGGACTCTCAAGATAAATGACCGTTACTGAGAAGTGATGAATTAAATACTACTTTCAAGTGACTTAAGTGCCCTTTATATTTCCACAGTAGTTACTGTAAAAGAAGAAAACGGCATCACTAACAGCATATTATAATTGCCACGAAGTTCCACACTTGCCGGTTTTCCTTTGTGTGTCTCTTACGGTGACATGATGTGTGAGAAAGTTGTGCAGAATTGATGGGTGTGTGACATCCTTGTGGAGGGGGAGAACTTGAGTAGCATTGCATACTAAATGGCAAGGACATGAGGTAGAAATGACAAAAGTAGCTGGAGATGGAAATGCTGTATTTCTTTCCCTTCCAATTTGTAGAATTCTCATACCTTACATATTTGTCTGTTTATGTGAACTCTAAGTATAGATTTTCCACATGTTGAAAGCTCTCTTTTTTTTTTTTCCTTTTTCACCAGGAAAATGGGTCATGCCGTAGACTTCAAAAACTTATGAAATTAATTCTTATTCATTTTTATGAATCCTTTATAGGACGAAGAAAACTTTAGTTATTCTCTGTGATAATAAGGACTTTTTAACGAAAAGATTACATAACCTTTTTTCTAACCAGTAACGTTGCCTTCTTTATTTTCCTAGTTATTGGGCAGCCTGCTAAGAGTAAGCATCCAAAAGAACCTGGTGAAAACAGAATCAAGCCTGTTAACAAAAAAGTAAAACCCAGAACACCCAAAATGAAGGAGAGAGAATCTGCTGACTCTTCTTTGAAGTCCCAGTCCATACTGACACAGGTGATGGATAAAGGTCGTTTCCAGAAACTAGCTACCACTTTAAGCCTGCCTGCAGGACAAAGCATAGAACTGCGCTGCAAGGGGAGTAACGTTACTTGGAACTATCCTTCATACTTAGACACCTTTAAAGACTCCAGGCTCAGGTAAGCTATTTTTCATTTTTTGGGGGGGGAAAAAATCCAGAACGCTTTTTTCCCCTGCCACTTTCAATACCGTTGTTTTTTGTTTGTTTACATTTTTACATTCAAGATGTTGCATCTGCTGGTTTCTAATGTCAGCAAAAAAGGATGAGCATCTTTCATTTGTCACCAATTACTGCCCTGTAGTATCGTCTTGTAGCATGTGAACTGTATTTCCTTCAGATGAGTCTAAAATAGAAGATGTGGTCCAGTGGGACACCAGGGTGCTCCAGACACTGACAGGGAACCGTATTACAGCTAGTCTGGTGTAAAACTCTCCTGACTGGTTAGTGTGGATGTCAGGTACTCACTACCAACTCTGTTGCCCTACAGAGACCTCCTGGTGAGCTGTGCTGGTTGCTAATGTAATTACCAGCTGATACAGTAAGATTGATTTCCTGGAGATGCTCAAACCCACATCTCTTAACTAGAAAAAAGCTACGTCAACTGCCATGCTAAGGAGCGAGTAAGAGTAGTCTTTAGTTTTCCAGTCAAAGTTACATTTGTGTGCAAAAGGGAGTTGCAGGGTTTGTGGTGTGGCTGAGGATAGTCACCTTGGGTTTAGGAAGGCATTTTCTTTCATCTAGTGACATCTTAAAGGAAATCACATAGATAGTTGTTAGAGCAGGAAGAGTAACTGAGGACTCTCCCTTTCTGTGCCCAACCAGCTGCGTCCGTCCTGTTGCTCTAAACATCATTCTCCGAAAACCCATGATTTTTTTTTGCCTTCCCAGTTTTTTGGGAGTAGTACACATAGCAAAATGTAGATTAAATGTAGTAATTTAGTTCTGCATTTGAAAGAGGAGGGGCACATGAGGAGCTTAAGGATGTCTTCCACAGGCTTTTTTTTGCTATTAGTAGTGTCTGTTTTCACTGGCTATTTTATGGAGATCTATGTTGTCCATGAAAGACAAGTAGTGAGGAGACTGTGGAGCGCTGTGAACGATGCCCTAAGAAAAAGCTCTAAGTACCTTTTCTTGGATTGTTAGGTGACAGAAGCACGGAAGAATGAGCAAAGGTATCAACTCCTATTGCACTTTTGTTCCTGAATGTATGCTCTCTGTAAATAACTCAGATGATCTGAATCTTTGTGATCCATTTCACTTATTTACAGGTGTGATGCTACCTTCAAATCACTCCCAGCTAATTAATTTTTCAAATGTACTCTGCACCTTTCTGCATCCCTTTTCAAAGAGGCGTGTTGAAGATCGGCAGTTGCGCACTGCGATCTCTAGCAAATCCTTCTGAAATTTGTGAGCCAGTTCTTCTCCAAGTGTTTATTTGCTTGTCCCGTGCCAGCTGAGGAGTTCAAGACTGCAGTGGTTGAATAAGCCTCTGTAGCTAGTGCAGGGCCTCTTTCATAGTAAGATACAGCAACAAGCCTATTTCTGCTGAGGACTTACCGCAGCAACATCTCTCAAAAGATCTCGTGACTGATTTAAACAACTACTGCTTTTTCTCTTGCAAGAAATGATGTTTTATCTGGATTTATTCCAGTAGGTGGCGTTTATCAGCTGCAACACAGACCTGGCCTTCCAGCAAACCAAAGCTGAAGGTGCAAAGTAGTACCGACAGGGAGGGTGTCTCATTTGTCCTTTTCAAGTGTATCTTATGTTTTGTGCATTTGCAAACAGGTTGCTGGCATGATTTGATCCTGTAGGCCTCCAGGTTCTGTTATCTGAGTATTAGCTTCTGGCATTGAAGAACGCAAGGCAAGTGTTGACAGTTTTTGGAGAGGAATCTGAATGCTCTTTCATTGTTTGACTGTCTGTTCCTCTCTTGCAAAATTAAGCACTTTTCTAGTGATGCACATGGGACAAAATACAAGAATTTAAGGTAGTTTGGGGAGAAAACAATATTTGCCTTTCCTAATTCTGTAGTTTGGTATTTTGTAGTTTGAAGTAGCTTGGAATTCTGTTCCCTCAGCAATTTACCATTCTAGTCTCACTCAAGTTCACAGTACTCGTAATATTTTAACCATATAACAAAAGTTAATAACGTCACACAAAATAAATGCTATAAAGCATTTTGGCTGGGTGGATATAGCTCACCTAAGTGTTTATTTTCTTTCAGAAGTATGTTAGGCTTATATTTAAGGGTCTATATTGAAATATGATGATCTTTGCTTTAGAACAACTGTTTTCAAATAAGTTATTGAAGCAGTAAGGCTGAGTTAGACTGACTCAACAATTTTAAATGTAAGCAGAAGATCCTATAATTAACTGGAAAGATTGAAAAAGTAGATTAGTAGCACACTTCAAAGTCACAGAACAGTAATTTATGGAGACATTGACTGCAGAATCTTGTGCAGTTGTATTTTTGTCACATTTTTACCATGACTTTGGTAATCTCAAGATCTTTGCTGTCGTGCTAATAGGTGCTTATGAAACAAAGTTTGCTTTACAGAATGTGAAGTATGAAATTTATATTTCATGGTTTTAGAAAGCTTTGATTGAATTTAACTGGAAGTATCATAAAGATAGTGTGTTATTTGGTTAGCTCAGTTGGTATGTAAGTGAATTGGCAGCAGAGAAGGTTATTAAAAATGTTATAATCTTTCAAGAGGAGCTTAGATCTTCCTCACAGCATAGAAAAGACCATGCAGCAAGCACCAACTACAATAGGGAAATTTTAAAAAATTATGAATATATTACACCAATTATTTTAAAACAAAAATGCTGAATATAAGGCAAAGGAGGGAAAATCAGAAAAATTAGTAGCAAATAACCTGCAGCAAAAACATGTTTAATCACCTATATATGTATGTATGTATATATGTGTATATANTTTTTTTTTTTTTTTTTCCTTTTTTTTTTGAGTGCTTAAAGACCAAGTAGAAGGTAATCTCTTCATTACCAGTTAGGGAGGTGTGGAGTGAAACCTAAGCTAATTAACTGGTCTGGGACTTTTTGCTTTGGATTTCCATGCTGGTCTTGCTGGAGCTGGGGCACTGGTGCCAAGCAGAGTTGGTAGCAGCCACAGGGGGAAGAGTTGGGGTCTGAGGAGGTGATGGGAAGTGAGGAAGGAGGGATTGCCAGGCCTGGAGGGTCAGTGAGGAGGAGGAGCAATGGTGAAGAGGTTCATGCAATTGCTGGGGAATAATGGCTGCCATTCTTTTGTTCTTTTGTAGGTCCCTACAGCAATGGGTGCTCAGGCATCAAATTCCTGTGGGGTTTTTTTTAAATAATAGGAAGGATGTACAGATGCAGTGGCTCTGGGAATTTTAACAGTAAATAAGGTGTTTTGCATCTCCTGGGCAGTGCTAACATCCTCTGATTGTAGCTGCTTCAAGAGGAGGCTGTAAGCACCCTGGCATCTGATGGAATTGCAGTTACAGGAGCCAGAAGAGACCTTAAGGTTCAGAGCAGTGAGGGCATTTGTAGCTCAGTTGGTCAGAGGGTTTGTTAACATGAGAGGTCCAGGGCAGGAGCTGACGCTGAAGGTGCGGGCTCTCTGTGTTCGGTTTTCTGTCCGTCGTTCTGGGAGAAGAGGGTATTTTGGTTTGCAACTAGTTAAATTTAGCATCCACACAATATTTTTCCTATGGGTGGCTGCAAAAAGAAGTAAGGATAAAAGCCAGATGTTTTGTCTCCATGCCATGCTTATCACGTTTTCATCTTGCCCATGTGGTAAGGAGAATGCAGCAGCTTGGAGGACAGTGTGGATTTTCTAAGAAAGGAGAGATTGTAATTCGAAAAGCCATTTCTGTAGTATTAGGGGCTGTGCTTTCTTTAAGTTAGTCTTTGGAGGTTTACTTTACAAGCTGGTACGTAAAATATTGCTGCTTGCTGTACTAGCGAGTCTGTTTTTACTAAGTCTGTAGCTGTTAACATACGCAAAAACTACCGTGAGTGGAGGGAGAGATGCTGAGTGAAAGCAGGAGGAGGACTCTGGTTTCTTGTTGAGTCAGAGGATAAATGCTCTTTCCAGTGTCCTAACTGGAGTAGATAACAGTACACACTGAAATGATGTACATTGCTTTAGAGACTGTAGCATGCGATGCAACTCTGGGGAGAAAGCTAGAATCATGGAAACTTGGGTCCTGAGTTAAGGACACACAGCAGCTTGCTTCAGGACTAGCATAACTGTGATGCTTTTTTTGTCTTTTGCAGCATAAATACACCCTGCAGATAACTTTTTGTCTGCAAATTTTGTGTACTGTCGGAACTGGCCATAAATCTCGACGGTGTTAGCAGTCAAAGGTAGCTCTTGCACCTCCAGAACAAAAGGGCTGGAATGCCATTTCATAAGGCTGTGCGTAACAAATCGATGACTGTAGGCTCACCCAGAAACTGGATCTACAATGTATGAGAAGGATCAAAAACTGAGCGGGATGAAAAAAACATAAGGCACGTTTCACCTTTTTTATGCTTTATAGCAAAAAGCTTCTCTAAATGGAGTCAGTCTGACTTGACATAGTCTCTGCTTTGCCTGACTTGAAGCATGGGTGTCTCACTCCCGAAGACCAGCTGTATTTATTACAGAGCTTCATCTGATAAATAAACTCATATGAAATGGAACTGCTCCAGCGGAAGAAGCCGGGGAAAAGAGCTGGATGTGCATCACATGCACATCTCTGTGTGCAGGAGGGTGTATGGACAGGACCACTCTCATGAGTACTGAGGAAACCGTATGTTGTAGAGAGCAAAACTAAACTGCTTTCTGAAATGCAGGCTCCTGCTAGCTTAGCGGGGCATTGGTTGTGCTCGTGTGTGTAAATGGATTTTGTTTTGTTCCATGTGCTCTGAAGTCTGAAAGCTAGGGATTTTTCTTGTGTTAAACAGTAAGATGTTATGTTCTTCTAGTGAGCTTGTATTTGAGATAAGCTCTATTTTGTCACGACGAATGCAGCTGCTTGAGAGGAGTTTGCTAGGTGCTCTTTGAGTGATGCTCTGTACACTGTCTTTTTATCTCTCTTTGTTTTTAGCTTCTAAACTCATCATTAATTTCTGACAAAGATCTTTTCAACTTCAAATAACTAAAGCTTAACAAGATGAACTTACGCAATAAGATTTTGGAGTAGATTTCCAGTTTCTTTAAACAGGCTTGAAATGTTTGTATATACATCACTTTTATTTTGCGATATGTAGAGCACAGCGAATTTTTGGCTTCTGAGACAGGTTTCCCAGAATCTAAAGTACTAATGAAATAAAAGTTATCCTGGAAATATTGGTCAGCTGTGGGATTTACCATTCATAATTTACTTTATATGGCCAGTTTTGTCTGCTTATTATGGTCATGTCACAAGTTTCAACACTTTCACTCTCAGTTGCCAGGTTTTGTTAGTGCATGTCTGTGGATGACTACCTCTCCAGGCTATTTCCATTGATTACTGGATAGCTTGTTCTCAGTTAAGTAGAACATGCTGTACAGTAACTAATTAACTCTGACCTTATTTTTCTGTCTGTTGGGATTTTGAGTTATAGTTCAGTGTCTGCATTAATGGTTGGAGACAAAAATGTTCTGGCATAATGGTTTCTCTGTAATGTTGACATTTAGTACTGGATACATGCAAAGCATTTTATGGTGATGTAGTCATGTAGCCTATGAAATGTGAACTGTGAAACTAAATAATACAGAGTAGGACATGTTTTGGACTTTTCTTCCTGTTGGGTGTGAAACACAACAGGATCACTTGCGCGAATAGGAATCTCTCTAGTCTTATCAAAAAGAACAAGATAATTTATAGTGTAAGGTAGTGTATATATTAAAAATAAAAATGCTACTACTCCGTAATTACACGATTCCAAAACGTGGAATCGGATGAGGTCAAGTAGGACAAGCGCATTAGTGAGTAGGAAACGTGATTTGCCTGTTTCCTCAGGCTGGCCTCAAAGCCGCTCCGTGGTGGATGAGCGGACTAGTGGTGTCTGAGGGCTTTGGTGGAACAGGTAATTCCCAGTTAACCCTGTTTGGGTTGCGTGTTTGGTGTGGTTTTAATTTCTAAGCTACTGGCCTTGGCTGGAGGCTGACTCTTGGGTTATGTGAACTGTTGCTTATGATTGCTGGTAGCAGTGCAACCTGCTAGCAGAACACCTAGGGAGTCACAAATTTTGGGAAGTGCAGGTAAGCTGGAAGTAGCGGCCTCTCTGTTTGAGCATCTCTTCTGTCTGCAACAGAAATCTAAGCAAAACAGCATTCAGAGCATACAGTACAGTCAGGCATGTCTATAGTAGCGCTGTTACACACTGACAAGGTGTTTTATGGGATAGGAATTCATTGAAAGCAATCCCAGAAAGAAATGATTCAGTCAGGCATCTGCCTTGCAGAATAACTGCCACATTAATAAGAAAAAATAGCAGGATAATAAGTTTTCAGAGAACCAACAGGCGAATAAGAGTATGAGAGCTGTTTAGACTTTGTGCGAGCTGTGTCTTTGTTCAGACCCCGTTTGGAACACAGAAAAGAAGTTTGTTTTCAAATGCCCGAAACTGGAAAAACATCTCCTGGCTTGGTTGCAACAGAAATGACCTAGTTTCTCCATGTTTTGCAAAGGAAAGAGGGAAACCTTCGTGTTCTGGATGTGCTACCATGTAAAGGCAGGCAGTTGAAAATAACATTTGTAAGGGTCAGAGCTGCAGTGCAGTTGATCAGTACTGCCGCACGCAGCTGTCCTGACAGGGCTCCCCAAAACTGCTACTGTTGGACCATTGCTTTTGCAATCCATCAAAAGGCAACAGAGCAAACTGCCAACTATAACACCATCTGTCTGCAAGAAAGAGCCAGGAAAGCAAACCTTAAAATAAAAAAAGGAACAAGATGAGAATGTAGCTGCTGCATTTCATAGATAGGACCTTTAACCCTTAGAAACATTGTCAGTATCTACGTATGTATCTACACGTTTATAAATATTTGCACATTTGCAAATGTCAGTCCACTGAGAAATGTATCTGGGAAATTCAGGAGAAGGCGAAAAAAGCAAATCAAGTGAGAGGTAATCTCACAAGCTGAAGTTACATGAGGACACTGCCAGTACACCTGCAGCAGTTCTCGGGGTCATGTTCTGAAAGAGATGAGGAAAGTCCAGTGTGACGATGCCGGTGAGGTGGCTGGGGGCAGAGGAGCAGGTGAGGCAGAATGACTGACTGGCAGAACAAATCCAAGCTGAGAGAGAAGCTCTTTATGATGGTATTTGAGGTGGAACGTGGACTGGTATGTTAAAGATGGGAAAGCGCTCGCAGTGAAAGCAGGCATACATCAAACTCCTATGAAACACCTGCTATTTACTACTCCTGAATTATCTTTGTTCTACACTATTGAAGCAGTGCTACAGTTAATGGTATCAAAAAAAGGACTGAGGTGTGTGCAGGTTGGCTTGAGCATGGAAATACAGGATATACATGGACAAACTGAGGCAAAACATAGATTAACATATTGTCTATAGCAGTCACAGCCCAGTTTCAAAATGGGGACTGAAAGGAATCCAAGAATGAACTGTACAAGACAAAAGCTTGCAAGTGCTCATGTGTCATTGAAACTGATAAAACTACTCATGTGAGCAGGTCTTTGGGGAGCAAAAGGGGAGTTGCAACATAGCTCTGAAGGCAAAGGATGGGTCAGTTGCAGAGCAGGAATTAAAAAAAAAAATAATCAAAAGTAGAAGTGAGGTGACAGAAATGTATGAGGAATTACATCTGTGCTTATCTGTGCCTTTTGTTTTTCTTCGCCCCAGTATAAAACAGCTTGACAGGTACAGTCAGCTGATCCTCGCAAACTCCACTGCAGCAGACACGGGTGAATACAGCTGCTGGCTTCAGCTGTGCAGTGGTAACAAGTGCAGGAAGGATGAAACTAAAACAGGTTCAACGTACATCTTTTTCACAGGTAATTAACTCAAAGGGGATTGCTAATGGAAACTTATTTGCTAGTAAGACAGGAATAAAGCTACATTAGAGATTTCACTGTCAAGCTTTTTCTTCCACGATTTTCATCTTTTTTAGTGGATGTTAAGCAAGACAGTGCTGGTGCGCAGAAAAACTTGGTTAGTGTGATTTATGAGTCTGTTCTTGCTATAGATTATGCTAAATGTGTATGCAAAATAATGCATAATGCAAAGCAAATAGCTTTGAAAACACTAACACACGTCCTGAGGATCTTCTATAAAATCAATTTTTAAAAAAATTGAAAATGTATCTGGATAAATAAATCTGTGCAAAAGATTCATTTTGTCATGGTATCTATGACCACATGGACTCTTCCTCCAGTTACCTGCACTGACTTAAAAATTTGACCTAGTTGATCTTGGTAAGGCCACAATTTCTCCCGAGAGTCTGTACAGCACATTGAGAGGCAAAACACTCTGAAGTGCACGTGTTGGCCCACAGGGCTTAAGGTTGACTGTAGCCCTGACACTGCAGGGACAGGGCCATGGTAGGGAACCAAGCACGGTTTAACTGCAACTTGGTACGACAAGAGCTGAAATCAAAAGGTTAATTTGTTCTTATCACGGAAAACATCCTGAATGGTAAAACAGCCTTTGCTGCTCAGTTAGAGCTAAAGCATTCTTGACTAACAAGTATTTCAGTACAAAATGCTAAGATGGGATTGTTTGTGGTATGTTTTGGAGCTAAATGAGACCATGGGACTGTGTAGAAGCCATTTATGAGAAGTGCTTAATGTTCTGAAGATACATTCCTTTAGAAAGGCTGGAATAAACTTTTCAGCCAAGTTATAAATGCTCATGCTAGAAAGAGGAATTTCAGCTTTATATTTCTAAGCAGCATGCCAAATATGGAAATACTCTTTTAACTGTCATTCTAAAAGCACTAAGTATTTATTTCAGTTACTTAGAGCAGTAAATCAAACATTTTGCCTAAAATCATATGTATAAAAAGGCTGTAGCTCCAAAGAGTATCTCTTTTTAGGAGTGCTTATCTTACCAGTGGTGGTGGGGTTTTTATGTGCATTACCCTTTAAAAGTGGGCAAGTGAACAGAATTAGGTCCAGATGAGTGTTTGGAAACTTGCTGAAAAGGAATTCCAAAGATTTTTTTTTAAGATGAAAAAAATCTTATTACAGTGAAGAGCACTTTGTTTTTCTTTTTGATTTAATGTTTTTAATGCAAGCTGTGTAAACAGATTAAATAGATACAGGTTAGAAAGGTTTGGGTTTTTTGGTTTTTTTCTCCCTTTTTTTTTTTTCTTGTGTGTGTGCATATTTAAAGCAAAAAGCTTTGGGTCAGTTTTTAATGTCGCTCTTAGCTATTTTCTCTTGTCATATGTACATTCTGTTCTTTCTGTTAAACCAAGATGTAAATATTATTCTAACTATATCAACCCTTCTGCCGCAGATAAAGAGGAACTTTTTGTACCTACCCCCAGTTATTTTGAGATCATCTACCTGAACCCAGATAAACCTGCAGTCATCCCATGCCGTGTTACTACTCCTTCAGCAAAAGTAACACTACACAGGGAATTTCCTGCAGAAGAAATTGAAACAGATGGAACCGACATTATTTATGATGTGAAGAAGGGTTTTGTCTATCTGCACCCTACTTCTGATCACAAAGGTATTGTCTACTGCAAAGCAGAGTCACAGGGAGCACCTCAGATTTCCATCAAGTATCACCTACTGTATGTGGAAGGTAAGGTGCAGTTTTCTATATGTTTACACTGACTCTTGTTTCTTCTGCTGACATTGTTTAGAAAACAATTTTTAAAAGGTAAAATAGGTAACGTAATCATAGTTTTAAAACCTTGATCAAAAGTATACGTGATAAAACTTTGTAGGTTTACATTCCAGCGGAGTGTAGAGGGGAAAGATGCATGTGTACATCGCTTACCTGTTGTGTTAAAACTTACGAGTCAACTTTTGCCTCTGTTTGCTTATCAGTATATTTTAACTTGAGAAACTAATCTTCTGTCAGTTCCCAAGGGCCCACCCTCAACCACAATTGCAGCATCACCCAATAGAGCAGAAGTTGGTGACAGCGTTCAGGTGACCTGCACCGTCCTTGGGGAACCAGATGTAGATGTGAACTTCAGGTGGCAGTACCCAGGGCAGGAGGTAAGAGATGTGCGCCCTGGCAGGGCGGTTTGTTCTTGATGAAGGTGATGCTTCGAATGCCAGTCAGTGTCTAGATGAGGAGTAGAGATTCTTTCAGACTGTGATGTCTGCCTCTTGCTAGCTGAGGTGTGCTGGCAGGAGGAGGCAGCACATCCCTTTTGAAGTCAGCCCATCTTTCCCTGAGAGCCTAGAAGTATCGCAGGAATGAAGCTGGAGAGCTCTACCCATGTTAGCAAAAATCAAGCTCAGCAACGCTCACTCCTCCATCAGGTTTCTGTTCCAGAGATGGGAGTGTGACCTGATAAAACAGTCCATCAGAGAATTCTCTTACAGAAGAGGGGAAAAAAAAGCAGCTCGTTATAACAACAGCAACAAAATCTAAAAAGCATCTTTCTAAGCATCCTTGTTCTTTTCTTAGCACAGAGAATAGCTTTAAATTGTGTGTTGTGAACTAATTCCTCCTTTAGTTTCAGAGACACGGTTATTAGGTAAGATACAAGCAAACAGCAACAATTCACAAATGCTTCTAAATTAGTCCTCACATTGTGCTTTCCAAAACGTGTATGTAACTTCAAAGCCAAAAATACAAACAAGGTAAAGCTCAGTCAACTAACTCATGCCACTGCTGCCTTCCTCTTTGGGACTTGCTGGAAGCCCTACACATTGAGCCTGACCTCTCCCCCAGGATACCTCACCTGTTTGATCAAGTACCCAACTGCAACTGACTTCATTGCTGTACTCCAGGTAGAACTTTGGCTGCCCATCACTAATCTAAAGACACACAGTAGAGAGGAAGAGCCATTATATTATCCTTACTTGGCATAACTTATTGGTACATCAATATTTAATGCAGGAATATTGCCTTGACTGCCAGACACCTTCAGTCAGATGCAGCTCCTACTCTCTGACCTCTTGCTTCAGGGTTTGATAGGGTAGTGTCACTACAGACACTTTGCAGAATCACTTTTTCTTATATGCGATTTTTTGTTTGTTTTTTAACCAGTCTGAGAGGCCTGTGATTATCCAAAACTTCTGGAGACTGATAAACAGAGGAAGTGGACACACCACAAGAATCTCAAAGAGTGTTCTTGTTGTTGAGGATTTTGAAGCCAGAGATGCTGGGAACTACATTTGTATAGCTCAGAACCTCCAAGGAGAAACAACAGTAGCTACTCAAGTTGGACTAAATTAACAGGAAAGGCTTCTGGACATAGAATGAACTGTATGGTATTTGACATTATATCCATTTATTTTCTTTAATAATGTTTAAATGAAGCTTTCTCTATCACTGTCTCTTTTCATATGTTAACGCATTCCATAGTCACTAGCTTGACAGGCCAAAACAAAGTTCTGTCTTGCCAGCAGTAGTCAGTTGTGAGGTAATAAAATTACAATGAAGCATTAACGTTTATTAAGCCTGAACACGCATAGGGCTTATTATATTTAGGAAGAGGTGCTCTTGGGCTTTCCTTTGCATATGGTCTCTTTCCTCAAACTCTTTCATGAGGTTAACTTGCTGTATGGTTTGTGCCTTTTTTATATATGTGAGAACTGAGAGGATATTAAATATCCTCAAAAACCCACCAAGCAGGTATAACTCTTCTGGTGCTGTGCAATTTTAAAGTGTAGAGTGCTGTACATGTTTAAAACAAAAAAAAACCACACAAAAAACAACCCCCAAGACAAAACCTTGTTACAGAATTAGCCAACAGCAAATGCTTATTTTGCAAGAATAATTAAATTTCTGAACATTATGAAAACATGTGTGTGTGTGCATATATGTGTATGTGTGTTCATTTCATATACATAGAAAGATGTAAACACACAAATTACATTCTCACTCCTGGGGATGATTAGCACTGTAATACATAGTTAGTATTAAAGAGTATCTCCAGAAATTTATAAGTGGTTGGATATGCTGGATTTTCCTTTTGTTGTTGGATCCTTCCAACCTTATAATTAGTAGCTTATCTCACTTCTCAATAGATGGATGGGTATTATGTTTACTAAATTATGTAGCAAAGTGTTTGCTAAGGTAAAACTTGAATTTATTTATACAGTATCATTTACAGAAGAAAAAAATGTAACCTTATTCTAATGTTCGATTATACTGCAGAATCTTTTCTCAGGTTAATAACAAGTTCAACTTAGTTACCAGTACAAGGAAAAGAGACTTTCCAGATAAAAGGTAAGAACTTGATAACAATGTTGTTAGACATTTGGGCCATGTTTTTTCTTCCTAGGCTGAAGCATAGAAGCCTTGTAAGTTAGAAATGCCAACACAAATCGACTCCATGGTGTAACTGTGTGACCAAAAACAAGGCTTAATATAAGCTGGTTTATTTACAAGGCATGAGCTTACAAGGAACCAAAGAGGGAACTGGTCCCTTGCTTGCACGCTGCAGTGTGGCTGAACCCGCATTGGACCAGAATTCCTAAAGCTTTCTTCTGGTGAGGGCTTGAAGTAAAAGCCCTTTGCTCCAGATTCAAGCCCTTGAGCAGATGTGTACAGTACTGTTTGGAGTTAGTGGTGTCTACTAAGTACTAATGTAAAAATGGCAGCTTCTCAATAATTTCATTAACCTGGTTATTAGTATAGGTAACAAAAGCATTAAAGAAGTTTGCTGAAAGTGTTTTCTTCAGCGTGCAGGAACCTAAAGTAATGTAACAGATGTGATAAATATCCATGGTAAAGACTGGAATGGCTCTGTGCCTGTCTTGTGAAATAGTCTTCACAGAAAATGCTCCCCAGGCACCTGTAATACTGTTGGCCTCTGGAAACAAGGTAGCTACAAAATAACACCCTAAATATATTATACCAGGCCATAAGACCAACTTTGAGGGCATAAGAGGTAGTCCCTTTGTTAATTTTCTTGCTCATTACTATTAAAAGCTATCAAAAATGTTACACTGTTACCCAAATGACTAAATAGGTGTTACAAACTCTCATGCTAATACCTAAGAGGTCTTTTTTTTATAGGCATGACTTCAGTCTGACTGAAGAAACATCAACGAGGCTTGAGTTTCTGCATGACGATGTGTAAAGTATTCATTCCTTTTTAGTGTTTTCATTTGTCAGAACAATGTATTTCCCTTTGAACTACAGCAGCAGTGCCAACTTTTACATTTCAGCCTTTAATTTGGCAGTCCCTTTCCTTTAAAATATCAAGCAAGTGGGAGACCGTGTCAGCTGCTCAGACCTGTTCAGCAGCACAGGAGTTGATGTGGTAGCATCACTTCCTTGATGACAACTTGGCAGAACAGGAAAAAAAATGAAGTAAATCCATTGCTGCATCATTGCTGGAGTATTGTCCGTCAGGTGTAATGGTTATGTCTGCTGAGCACATGCAGTTCTGGAGACTGATGATAACTACAGAAGCAGTGCCTTTAAGGAAGAATTTTTGGTGGCTTGTTTTGTTTTTTTTTTCCCCTGCAAACATCAAAATAATTCTCATCATTGTACACTATAATTATTTTACTATATATTTTACATAGTTCTTATTTTACTAAAAGCCCCCTGGGCAGGCACGATTGTTTTTACTTTGATGTAATTACACATTTCCACATAAATCAGTGAGTGACACAGGGCAAGGGAATGAAACCTGGGAAATGAAATTTAAGTGATTTGTCAAAATCATCGGTCTAAATGTGCCAGTATTATTTCTATTTCCATACCTCAGTCACCACTCTGCTAAGGCAAGGCAGCAGCAATGAACAGAAGGTATGTGGTTTGTGATTATTCCAAGTTGCTGATGACCTTTATAACTCCAGCTCAGCCCTCAATAATTTCCTGGCAGTCAGGCAATGACAGTTTTAAAGACTGAGTGCTTACTTACGGTCTAGAAGGAATTTCCCGTGTGAATTGCATGATACCAGTTTACATACAAGTGTCTTTGGTGTTTATAATGAGAAACTTCAAGTCTTCAGCTAGCATAAGGAAATGATTCACCTCAAATTTTACAGCAACTACTAGAAAGACCTTTAGAGAAAAGTATTGAAGGGAGGGGAAGCATGTTACGAAGTTTGAAATGTCACTGTGACTTCCTTTGAAACTTATTGTTAGAATTGCAACTACTAGTTAAGGTTGAGTGAAGAAAATCACCTATTTAGTTGCTTGAGTAGCACTAGATCTTTGGCATATAATTACAGTGAGCAAGTTTTTAGTTTTTCCTGAAGGAAACTTTATGCTAAAGACATTACCAAAAATATATGTAAAGGCAACTTAATTGAACAAAGCCTTTGCTAACATGTAGTATTTAAGTTACAGAAAATATGGAAACAGTGCTTACAGATAAAAAGAATTATTCTTTCAGATCAGCAGGACAAACACTAAACAGGTATTGCTGTAGTCTGATTTCTATCTACAAGGATTCTTCACTTCCTCTTAAAGAGCATTAAAGATTCCACTTGCAGGAAGTTTAGAGGCAAAGAGTCTCCTGTATTGTGGGGGGGAACTATCAAACAATTTAACAGTCTCTGTATTATTTATTATACCATACTTACTTTTCTGTACTGGTAAGCCTAGAAAAGCTTTTCCTTTCTCAGTTATTTGAAGGGATACACTATATTTGATATTCAGACATTTGCATGCACTCCTCTTGCATGTTTTATTTGAGGCACTAACATTGCAACTAACATGAAATTCTTACCACTGGCTGCTTTTGTGACATGACCTGTTAGATTCCTAAACTCTGTGGCTTTTCTCACAAAAACCCGGTCTGAATAATGTCAGCATTTTAATGAGTCCTGTAGGATGCCTTTCCTAGGCATATGCACACCGGGTCCGCATGTCAAGCCAACTGTACTGAAGTATTTTATTGTTGCTCAATTCTGTAAATGTTATCTCATCTCCATTCTCTTTTTTTAAACAGCCAACTCAAACTGAAGTGCTAATAATCACAGGCAAGCTTGGTGTAACTTCTACCTATGTTAGAGTAGCAAGGGCAGAGTTAAAATTTTCTAAGGTTTACGTAAACATTAATAATTTGTGCAGTGAAGCTTCACTATTGCTGTTCTGCTGTGCTGAGCAGGTACTAAGAGGTTTCAGTATTTGAAGGAATGTTCCGTTGTTTATTAAAGAACTTTTGACTAATACAAGCAGGAGAAAACCTCTTCAATCAGTATGAAAAATTTATTTTTTTTAAGCATTCGGCTCAAATACATGTGATCAAATCTCTTTGACCATAGAAAATCAGAATGTTCCAAGATATACTTTAAGCCAAGTTTTAGCCCACAGAGGATTTTCATAGTTAAATTTGAAACCCCTAGAAAACATTTTAAGTACTGACACCACTAACAAGTGGTATGTACAGTGCCCTAAAGAGGACTAAAAGCAAGTATAATATTCCATAGAAATGGCATCTTTAGCTTGTACATTATGGAAAGTTAAGTCAATTTAATGATGAAATAGTCAATCGTAAGTTTATTACAAGTTTACTTACTGTTTGAGCGCTGTTAACAGTCTTGTTTATATGTCTGTTCCTCATTACCAGCCAAGACCTTTCAAGTCTTGGGTAAAATGGCTTGAAGTGGTTCTCCAGTTGAGTTCCCTAAACACTGTCCATCTCCTTGACTCCTGGCCCCAGGCTACTGGAAAACACCGGAAAACTCAGCAGATACAAGTGGCCACAGCAGCTAACAGTATGAGCTGAACAGCAGCACAGCAACGGTCCTGGAAGTGGTTCTGTAAAACCCACACTAGATAGCGGTTCGTAACACTAATTTGAAGTTGAACCTGTGTTAAGTAGGTACAACGCAGGGATCTCAAACTGGTCTGCCCACGGCCGTAGCAAGGTTCCGCAGTTAGCTGAAGCTCAGCATAATACATTTCCAGAACCGCTGCCACCCTCGGCCTCCAGTTCCAGCAGCCAGGACATTTTTATTTTCCCCTACTCCGCAGAATCTCTTGTGCAGGATGTTTTGCCAAGTGAACTGGCAAAACAACACTATCCTGCAGTCTCAGAGGGAAGGTATGGCAGAATTAGCAAGATAAATACACAGTTGCCACCTTCCCCTCTTCCTCAGGTGAATTTAGCCAGCTCTGAAGAACGTTAATAAAAATGCTAATGCTTAAAAAGGCAAAGTGTGTCACCAGAGATATCGGAATTCACAAATTACTTAAGATTCTTCTGGAGAACCGAGTTAAGAATGCACCTAATGACAATTATTGCATTTTTCTCTTTGGCTTTCAAATCCACATTATTAGCAGTTTGTCCTCAGCAGACAGCCTCAGCAGTGGATGTGCTGGTTTGGGGAAATAAGTCACTTCTTTTCAGCAGGTAAGATGACAAGTTTAGGTTTCTAAACCTGCTGACCTTGAGGGCTACTGTGTTTCTGACTATGACCCTGTTGACTTAAAAGCCAAAATCCACTGTATCCTGCAAAAAATGTTTCCTCATAAATGGCAGAGTTATGCATGGATATGAAATGAAGAATCCATGCAAAATATGGCTGCAATTCAGTTTGTTTTGAAAAATTAATTCAAAGTTGCATCCTCAGGTCAGCTAAGAAACTAATGAGACAGTTGACAAAGCATTTCATGCCATTTTTTTTTAAACTGAACTGGAGCCAGAAAGATGAAGGAAACTAAGCTACAGGACTAGTGGCAGCTTCTCCTTATTCCCAGGGAAATGCTAAAAGCATGCATACTGACAACATCATTAAGGAAGTACGTGTCAATGTATAGTCTTTAGCTTTTATCCTTTATTACGTACACAGCAAAGAAGGCAGCATTAGACACACGCACAGTGTGTTACATCCATTCCATCCACAGCGCGCACACACGCATACACGCAGCCTTAAAAAAAGTGTCTGCGATAAGGAACATCTTATAAAGGTTGTGATCTTTATCTCTGAGCCCCTGAGCTTTTTCTTAGAGTTAGGTGAAAAGGCAACGAACAAGTCTTTCCTTGCTCTGTAAGTGCTTTGTGCAACAATGTCCGTAGAGGTCATAAACAAGTCTTTTTGGGAGGAGCAACATGAGTGTTTTACTCCCATATTCTCAGTCTCTTATCGCCATTTTTGCACGAAATAGTTTCCAGTTATGTTTAGTCGTCATACTCAGCTAATATAGCTCTCGTTCCTGTGATTCAAATTAGGATCGGTTCTGCAGATCACCAGCGAAATGCAATCCCCCCTCTTTCTCTCAAGAGATGTCATCTTGGTGATACCGTGGGACTAGAGAAGTTACCAGAATTCCGTGGGGACTGAAGAGGCACGGATGGAGAACTGGGAGACAGTTTTCTTGGGCTGCATAGGTCACCATTGTGCAACTTCCACAGAAGCTCCTCATTTTCCATTGACAGGCGTTTGTTTACTTTTGATTCTTTCTCTAGCGACTCCTGTAAGACGGCTTGCTCTGTAGAAAGTTGCCTGCAAAAGGAAGATTTACAACAGAACATGTAACCCAAGATGGAGGCTACAGCACTGAGCTTAATTGTTAAAGAAAGGTTTGAAAATACATAAACCCCTGCTTGGCTTACAACTGCGCTAAATTACTACCTTAAACTGAGGATTTAGCATGCTCTCATCCTTGCTGGACTTAAGCTGGTAGCTTGCAGAAAGCAGGAGAAAGTACCAATAAAAAACGTTCCTAAAGACCAGGAAAAGCATCTGAAAAGTGAGACTTGTCCTGCTTCCACTGATACATGCTTTAAATGGCCACGCTGCAGCCTCTGGGTCTTGTTGTAGGCTCAGCTCAACATAGACGCTGCATTTCTGTACTTTCCTCCAGACTGCAAGAGTGCATCCACTTGAGCAACAGTTGAAGTTAGGAGAACCTCAGACCCATTTTATTCATGCTAGAAATTGCTATTATTGCTAAATAAAACACTTGTCTTTCCATTGATCTAAACTGGGCACAAGTCGCTCAACTGAACTGGTTAATAGTAAAGCCAGGTTTAGCTCACAACCCAGTCATACTTAAAGAGCCAATCTATTGTATGATGATATTTCTGAGTTGCGTTTTCTTCCCTGAAATGCTGTTTTGGAGCACTGAAGATCATACCGAGCCTTTTTACCCCCTTACAATCTGTTCCTGTTCTTCTACATAGAAAACACATTTGTAGAGATCCAAGTGGGGAAGAAGGGGTCATGTTCTCTTAGACCAGTACTACAACATCCCAGTCACTAATATTTACACAGAATTTTCTTTCTTGGCACATGAACACCCTCCCCTGCTTCATCAGAACATCTAAGAGTCCGTATATTTTTCACCTTGAAAGCTCCATGTGTTTGTCCATCCGGGCTTTTAATTCTTCATTTTCTTGCTGAACCTTCTTTAATTTATCCATTAAGATTGTGTTGTTCTCCAGCTTAGAGAAAAAGGTCACAGTTTAAAATAAAACCCACACGTGCACTCGTCAAGATGCTGACTGAGCTATCACAGACTTTCATAATCTGGAGTTTGCAGACCTTGTTACAGTAAGTGCAAAAATCTGGAGCAATGCGAGACTGACCTGCTATCATGGCTTACTGCTCTGTAACAAACAGATCCTACTGACCTCATCCTTGCGTAACGGCAGCATTTTGCCACTTGTGCTGAGTAGATGCCAACAAAGGAGGACTGGATAAGGGAACTACTGGTTAACCAGCACGTTCTAGTAACTTCTGCCAGTGACAGGCAGCAGTTTTAGAACCTGTTGCAGGCAGAGGACTGCCTAGAAATAACATGCCAATGTGACAACCTGAAGCGCTCCCCTGCATGAACAGCTCTCCCTGCTGCTCTCCCGATTCCCCTTCATTGCCACAGGATGTTATCAAAAGGGAAGGAAAAAACAGTGATTAAATGGTTGGATGGGCCAAGGGCTTCTATACTGAAGCCAATGTCTGTCAGAAAAGGTGAAGGTTTACTAGTAATTTACTAGTGACTAGACCAGGGCAGCATATGATGCTGTACAATACTGAACAACTGACATGAATGTATTCCTTTGGATCCAAACCTCTCTCTGTACTCCCTCATTAAAATCTTGCTTAAGCAAGTATTACAACAGTGTTCAAAGGCCCCACCCAGGGTAAGGACCCTGTCCTGCCACAAATAAGAGCAGATTAAGTAATTATGAGTTTTGTCCCCAAAATTGCCTTTTCCTGTGGAATTACGCACAGATCAGGAGCAAATCCGCACAGCTAAACAAGTAGCTTAAAGATAACAGCTAAAACGATTGACCTAAGCTAATCAACTCTAGATGAAAAGATGTAGTCCATTTTTTATTTGATATGTTCTTGTTTAATTAGGATCATTTCCATGTTAATGTTTTCCTGACAGTGGGATCTATCTTCCATAACACTCACACAGGTAAGGATTTGTCCTTTAGGGGATGGGGAAGAAGAGAAGAGAGAGAAGAGGAAAGGAAATGTGGAACAGGCCCCTGGATAACCCTGTACTAACTTAGCAATAGTTTGTGCAAACCAGTAGTTGTCTTAAGAGGTTAAAAGGTCATTTACAGCGTCTGGTGATTCTTTCCCCCTCTTTATGTTACAGCCCGATGCTGATACAACTGGATCTACACTGGGAGCATGTCCCAGTATCATTTCATGTTTCCTTTTAAACAACAGAAATTAATCCTTGCACCTAAGCCTGACCAGCCCCAGTTCATTGTCAGAACATGACTCAGAGACACAGTCCAAACCTGCCAGACCCCAAGGAGAACTCACCAGTTTTTCCATCTTCATTAACTTCACATCCTGCTGATGGAGTTTCTCATTCTTGATCTCCAGCACCGCTTTCAAACTTTCCAGCTCCTGTTCCAGATACATAATCTGCGGGTTTTTCTGAAAGATCACCACTTTGCTTAGTACCCTGAATTTCAGGAACAATTTAACTATTTCTCTGCTATTTAGAAAGAGCAAGAAAATAAATATGGCAACACCAATTACTTCTTTTAAGTGAAGTCAAGTCGAACCATTTAAAATTAAAAAAAAAAATCTGCTACCACTTTCTCCCAATTTTGTTTGTCCTTCAGTGCAGGTGGACAGTTGCAGTTTTCTTCATAAGCTGCTCAGAAAGCACTTTATGCACAAACTTGAAAAGCCCTTGTGAGGCTGAGAAAAGCACTAAAGCTGTCACAGCAAAACTTGTTTTCCAGGAGTGCCCAAAGGCTCCCTCTGAGGCTAGGAGTTCTAAAATTCATTTCATGTTACTCATAACCCATCCCAAGAGGTAATTAAAGTAAACATTTGAAGAGTTTTCAGGTGCTGGAGTAGTTCAAAACCACCAAAAATTTAAAGCTATGAACTTGATTGTAGCTGATTTTCCCTGTTTTGAGTCTGAAGGGAGCTGGTTCATAAGCAGAAATTAAAAATTTTCAATTCCCACAAGGACAGCACATTCCACAGGTAACAAGGGCCTCATCACCTCCACGTTGCCTTCTCCCACCTGTTTTTAAGGACTGTGGAGTTCGTGATCCTTGTTTAATTTCTGCTTTTGAAGAGAGGTCCCTGTGAGGGTTGGCTGTGCCGCACCACCTCAGGGGAGGAGGCAATTTCAGCTTCCTCCCTTTAGTGGCTTTACAAGGAATCTAAGAGCTAGAGAGGAAAATGCTCCTCAAAAGTTTAAATGCAGCTTATACTATGTTCAAAATTTATATACATATATATTTCTTTCTCTCCTCTGCCCCAGTGGTCTTAAAAATGTCTTTGAAGTTAAATCTGAGATACCACATTATCTACTCATAGTAGAACACGGAGACAGACAAAGAGACTGAAAGGCCTACATGAGATTTTAGTGAAAAAGGTGGGAATAGCAAGTGGATCTAAGTAATACTGGAGGGACTGAAAATGCACCTCTGTCTTCAACAGGCTACTGGGAATTCTGATAGTGCAGAATTTGGTTTTAGTACAGAAGAACAGAGTGGGTCAGATCGGTATTCTTCCATAGAGAAGCCTCAAGCTTCTGTCTTATACTGTCAGGATGCAGAGTGCATTTGCAGCTACGTAAAGGCACTTGACTATTGCTCCCATAAATTAAATAACATCTGAGCACACCTATGGAATACAGCTCCAACTCCCAAGTGCAGCATTAAACATGCTCTCTTTTTGTTATCATCTTTCTCAACTACAGCAACATGCTGGTTGTAGATTCTTCTTGCGGCAGCTCTGTCCTGCCACTGGAATAAGTAAGAGGAAAAATAAATATGAAATTCCAGTGAAAACTAGGGCAACTTCTGCTAGAAGCATCTGAAGTGAGTTTTTAAGTGTGGAATTTCTCTTTGTGGGATATGTGATACTAGTGGTATTCCAGGTATTTCCAGGTAACTGGAAAAATAAGTGTGTTTGTGCCTCATCCTCCCAGTGCATGAAAAACCCTCTCAAGAGCACATTTCTAATCCCCAGAGCATCACAGAGAACAGCGGCCTTAAGAGGAAAGGCAGGACAAAATAAACGTTTACCTGAAGGATAAATCGGCAACAAGTATGAATCGATGTTTGAATAAATGCATTAAAGACTCGAGGACAAGAAGGGAGTTTTGTAGGAGTGATGTAAGCCCACACTGAGCATTTATCAACTGTAGAAGAAAGCTGTGGTACAACTTCTGTGTACATGTAGGTGTTCAATTTAACTTAGGCTAGAACTTACAATATTGACATTCAACAGCAAGGTTAATACGCGACACTGTAGCGCTTGAGAAAAACTTCTGGCAGACAAGCCATTCACATAAAATATTAAAAGTTACGGGAACCCTATCAGGCTTGATTGCAAATCCTGCATACTATGCAATAAAATAAACCCAGGCTTACAAGACCTGCTCATCTGCATTACTTTTGAAGACCAAGACTTACAAGACCGGCTTTTTCTTTGGCTATTTGTTTTTGCTCTTCTAATTTCAGCTTCTCACTGAGAGAGTCATTTTCACACTTCAATTCATCGATTTTTTTCTGAAATGAAAAAATATGGTATAGTTAAGCCAAGAATTCAGCGTACATCTCCAAACTGCCTTTGAAGTTTTAGACTGTTGCAATGACCCCAACCCCTAACAAACCTCTAGCAATTCTTGCTTCTCTTTAAAGGAATCTTCAAGCGACTTCCTTTCGGATTCATGAGCACTCTTGAGCTCTGCAACAAATTATTATTGCAGATTTTTAATACTGCATAAAACATGAGAATTCTTTTTGAAAAGCAGCAGTATGAAAAGCCAGCCAATACACACGTGCAAAATGCAGAGTCAACGACAACATGGAAAGAACATCAACTGATCTAAAGCATGTACAAACTGTTCAAAATTTATATTTTTTTTCTTTCCCTCCTCTGCTCCGATGATCTTAAAAAAAAATGCCTCTGAAGTAAAATTTGAGCCACCACATTATCGACTCATAGTAGATAATTTTTGCTGCTTCAGCTTTGCCAACTGTCCCCTCACATATCCATTTCGGTAGTTGACAGCATCTCAATTTTGGCAGCATTAATCTGCATGCAGTGAACGGATGAATTGAACACAAGCTACATCTGACAAAAGCTGAATTTCTGAAGGGAAACCCAGCAAAAACTAAAACTGTGTCTTCCACAAACTTCTAGAAAAACATTTCCTTTCCTACTTTGGAGATGCCACGCAGAGGAGTTTGGTCTTCGATTGCAGTGGAAGCGCCACCAGTTTTAATGACACAAAAGTACCACTGGAAATTTGGCTATCAAGTAGAGTTAAAGGGAGGACAGAAATCATCAGCGCTTACATCAGTTAGATGCAACGCCATTTAAAACTGAGCACACTCACCGTCCCCTTCCTGAAAACCACCTCTGCCGCAGTATACCGTAAGCACTATGTAGTATATTGTAAGCAATGTATAATATACTGTAAGCAGTGTCTAATATTTCTCAACATTGCCATGTCACTCTGGAAAGCGCACAACCCTGCTTTTCCTCAACTTCAGCTTCGAGGTGCTCCTTCCAGAACTAGCAGGGTGGGAGCAATTACTCATGGAGATTTTGAAGGCAAACTGCAATTCAGGCATCTTTTACTGGAAGAAAAAGACATCTCCACTATTAAACTGCTTTAGAAGTTTCATTCAACTACAATGGGATGATGGTTATTTCTGTACGTAAAATTAGACTTGTTCACTTCCAAAAGGCAGAATTCAGCTGTTTTTAAGGATAGACGACAACCAAGAGAAATGAAGTGGATGTGTTGATGAAAAAGCTTGAATATTTTTGTTTGTGACTAGCAGTACGACAGCATATTTACTTGAATACGAAATACTTGCCTGAAAAAGAGGATTCATACTTCTTTGTCAGCTCCTCTACTTTTTCTGAGTGGCTGTTTTCAAGTTCCAGCTTAAAGTTTTCATGTGTGATATTTAAGTTGTCCACCTGCAATACGACAACATGATTTTTTCCCTCCTGACCCGTGTCAACTCTTGTTTTAAGTATTGTTCCAATGGCTTTGTGCAGTACGTTGAATACATTTTACATGGTCTAGGTAGCACTTAACAGATGGTCACAGGAGAAGCTACGCCACATACAACACTCAACAGATGAGAATGATGCCTTACAGTTTACCACTACCAACAGGATGGTGTATGCATCTGTCACACACGTGGAAAGTTACAGGCCAGGTTTCTCTAATTCTGAAAACTCAAGCTGCCTCAAATTATCCAGTCGAGCTCTAGAAGTTTAAACACAAGCTTAAGATCTGGACAGCTTAGTGTAGTCATATTTTTTATAGTTGCAACAAAGTGGAGTTTCACATTAGATAAAATAACTCCATTATTAGCAAAATCCAGGATTCTCTGAAGGTTCATTTGCAGCAGAAAGCAACCGCTAGAGAACATTCCTACTTCCAGTGTTACAAACCTGCTCCTGGAGTTGCGCTTTGTATTTTTCAGCTTCTTCAATGCAGATACTTTGGAGTTTCTCACATTCTGCAGTGTAAAACTGTTTAAGCCTCTCCTCCAGCTCAGCTAAATCGTTGTGATGTTGCTGGTTTAACTTCTGCAAAAACCCTTCATAAGCAACTCGCAGTTCATTCCTGTCTCTCTCCAATTTCTCACAAGCTGCAGAAGTAGTTACTGAAGATGTCAACAGAAAAAAAAAGAAAAAAGTAATTGGATCAAGTTCAATGCTAATTTCACCATCTTTATTACAAGTATTATCTTTAATACTTGTAATACTTATCTTTACTTATCGTTAACAGTGAACACTCAGCACAACAACACAGTTATACAAAGACAAATATAATTTATCCATGAAATGAATGCTACCTCCAAGGATACATGAAAAGATCTTTGCAAAAATATTGGTCTTTCTTATACTGAGAATTAATTGAATCTAGTTAAGACAGGAACCCATGTAGAAAGCATAAATGTGAGTTTGTCATGACACAGAAGGATGAATGTCTCACAAGAGACACTTGAGTGCTCCGATAAAAAAAAATTAATTGGATTTGCTACTTCACCTAATTTGATCCCATTTCAGTAGCATATTTGTGAGAGTACTTTGTTTTTTGATATATAAACCACTTAGCTAAATTTGAAAGTCTCCATATCCTGAAGACCATCCATTCAATATGTTGTACTCAGATCGCAGCAGAGAAGCAATTCTAGCCTGACACGGACTGCCTGACACAGAGTGATACAGAACTGCCAGTCTGAAACGTACCGCTAAATATGCATGTGCTCAAGATATTTAAATATGCAAGATACACAACAGTTACGGGCATAAAATGCAGAGTATTAAGAAAACAGAAAGTGTGATTTTCTTTACATTTTTATTAACACAAGTCAGCTAAGAAGACTGCCTAGGTTTGTCTCCCCGTCTTTACAGCTGATAAAATGGCAAAACAGAAGTTAGTAACTCGTACTTTTGAGTTTGAAATGCAGCACTCCCCGTTCCAGCCAGAAGGGCTGGATAGGAGGAGTCATTTCCCACTGTTAACACAACCGGAGCGAGCACCTCACGCAGTTCCAGCTGCACCCCAAGCCTGGGAGCAAGGGGTAACAGGACCTCTAACACAAGCCAGTGCTCACTGACCTAAGCCAAGCTGCTTCCAAGCAGACCCTAGTGCTTCAGTTTAAAATAAATTAGTCAGATGAGTGTCGACTTAAGAGAGAAATGTTAACTAAAATGTTAACTCGATCTTCAATCATATACAGAAGTCATGCATACAGACACTTCAGAGCAGCTTAGCACGCCGCCCAAACACTATAAATAAGAAGTTTATATAAAAGCATGGAAAGATTCAAGGATTTTAGTACAGGAATTTCTTGTCGCAGCTGTGTTTGAACCTTAAGATCCATAAATTACAGTATCTTCGAGGAAGAGTTCCCAAAGCAGTTCTGAGCTCGGCTCTGGGGAAAGCAGCCTGCCCCGCCACAGAGCCTCACGTTACACTCGTGTCTGATTCCCTCTGTGCTACAGCTCAGCAAGAGCGAGTAACTTGATGAATGGTACTTGCACTTGCTTTTAAGGAAACTGTAAAGAAGTCTTGGCCCTGCTGCCAGCACTTAAAACCTGCAGTTGAACTAGAAAGCGTAAGCGAGTGAGCTGTACTGCGTGGAAGTCAATCTGCATGTGTGTCTACCTGGATTAGTTCTAACAGCAGGCTTAGCTCTGCGCTAGGTCTGTGTGAAAGATCTGCTGATCAGGACAGATTTAAGCTAAGCTGCTCATCCCATGACCGGCAACAATGCAACTAGAGGCTCAACTGAAACATACCACAACATTCTCTGCCACCCAAGCAGATTTCACAGTTTTCTATACCACCATGAAGACAGATTGTTTTTTCCCTGTCTTTATTCGTTCCACAAACTTCTACTATAACTGCTCCCTTTCTTTGAAAAAAAAATAGCATTCAAGCTTCTATAACATCGCATTGGCATAATGTTATTGAATAGATATACTCGTATTGTCATGTTTTGGAGAAGACGAAACATTAAAGTTATGTGACATCATTTTATAATGCAAAGAAGCAGGCAGGGAGCCAAACAGAGATATTACACGGCCAACTATATGCAGAACGGATCTGACCATCTATAGCAGAGTAAAGAGGGTTAAATAGCTGAGAGGCTGGTGACTTGCAGGCCTCATGTGAGATCACTGTAGCAAAATTCAAGTGATCCACTTCCTTTAAAACCAGAGGAAGACGCAACCATTCAACTCTTTACTTGTAAGGCCACAGCCACTCATCTTCCTACATTTAGCTAAAAGAATGTGCTGCTCATCATTGTCTTATCTTTAAGCGTCAACACACAGAACTTCGGATGATGCAAAACACTTCAGAAAAAAGCAAACAGCAAACCACACCTTTGTCAAAGAAAACAGACACCTCAGTTCTTGTTCAGCCAGTTTGCAATTCAGATTCATGAGAGGACTAATGTTACAAAGGGAAACAAAAACTTTAAAAACTTGCACCGGTAGTTGTGTTAACTTGCAGGCAGTGTCTGGCCCAAGCAAAGGTGGAGGCCGCAATGTCTCCTTGCAGATCACAAGCCTGACTTGAATCCTTGCCATCCACACTAGGAGCAGAACCACCACACCACCAGTGAACTCCCAGTATCATGGTGGTGCAAGAAACTGCACGTGGGGAGTTTCAGCAAAAGCACCAACTGAACAATCAATCTGAAATTATGAGAAGTCCTGTAAACCCAAATTTGTCCCCCTACTCGAGGTTCAAGTGTCTGCAGCAAGTATTTTGCACAACCCTATCCATCTCCACACTGAACCATCTAATTTATGACTGTCCACTGCCTAGTTTTAAGAGAGGGACAAGCCATGAAGGCAGCAACTAATTCCTTAGTTTCACCACTCATCCAACTGCAAGGGGATGCTGCAAAACTCCTGACCAACCAAACTTGATGGCTACTCAACTCAAGAGTTTTCCTCATAGAATTTGTGCTTAATTACAAAGAAAAATTTCTAACTGAAACAGGTGCTGTTCCAGTAGAACACAAAATCTCCATCTACCTCGGAGACACCTGAAGGGCATGGTTCAGAGTTTCTGTACACGACTACTGTGCACCCTTTCCCTTCTTAAAGTGCTTCCCTTCACAAGTCCATATCTTCAATATGTCATGCATTATAACAGACCACAGACCTCGAGCAAGAAAAACAGGAGACAAATGGTCCAACGGCATTTGAGAGAAAAAAAAAAAATCAAGCCCTAGAGATGAAAAAAAGTGCTATCCATTTTCTTCATTAAGTTTAGTGTTATAATACAGATGAGATAAGCAGTTTTAAGCTTTAAGGACAGAGCGTATAGAACGGTGTACTTGGCAACCAGAAGCAAGATTCACTTCTTTATTCAAATACCAAAGCCATTAATATTTCCCCCCCCACTTGGTTGTCCCAGCCTCTCCTCCCAGTCAAACAACACTGCCACTCCCTGTATTATTACAACAGGGAGCAAGATCGATCTGGATTTTTAGGCTTCTTACCACTTATTATAAATGAAGAGCCTGGTTCTTTTGGGCAGAACCACGACCTCGGGCAATCGCAGGAAGTTTCTGAGCTATGGTAACAGCGTGTCTTCAGATCAGAAATGCTGGTTTTGACATGTAAAATTAACATCCATATGTAGTTGTTACCAATGGCCACTTCCATCTTGGGCATTCCATTGCAAAGCTTTGTATGTGCCAAACCATAAACCAAATGCCTGCAAAAGCGAAGTGTGGGGATCCAGGCATGTGGCAACTCACAGCTCCAGATCAAACAGCAGCAGATCCAAACCACACGAACAGCAGCACCAGCTGAAGGAGAGGACTACAAAACTTGCCTCAGTATCCCCAAGAAATCTACTTCATATTTTCAGTAAGAGTAGCCAAGAGACAAGACTTTACAGTTGTGCAATATATCCTTACAAAATTTAGTTATTCTAGTTATAAAACAATTTATCATCCAATTCAGTATTTATGGCTAAAATACTTACATAAAAACATTCTTCAACATACATTCCCCTAAAAGTCACCATAACCATAGCTCTAAGAAGATAAAATGTAATGGATCTATTTTTTCTTTTTAAATCCCAAATTAAATTGTTTTGAAACAACATTTATCTTCATAAAATTGTCTAAGTCACTCACTGGTCTAGTTATGATATACAAAAAGCCATTAGACTGTCTGGTATTTTGAAACTGGGGTCACTAGGACAGTAAACTGGCAGCATTCTAGTAGATGTGGGGGATGAGAAAAGGGGATAATTACCAGAAAACACCAAGTATTTAGCATGGTGTTATGTCACAGCAAGTAACACTATTGCTCTAACTTTATATTTCACACTGCAAGATCTACTGTGTATGTTTCGTTGATCAGTAAGTCTACTGTAGACACAAAGGCTCATTTCCTTCTCCATATAATATTTTTTTGATAAGTGTTATCCAGTGGTTTTGGCAGATTGTCATTACTGAAAATGCTAGCCAAACATGCTTTCCAATTTATGACCAAGCTTCTCTTGGTGTTTCTTCTACAACGAGACTAATGGTATAAGACATTAAGCCACGTTCCATGTTTTTGTTCCTGGGCAAGTTGGAATGAGGCAGGTGGACCAAAAAACCCATACTTTAAGCTACACTTAAGTGGGTATGGTTAAATACATCTGTGAAGCATTCAGGTATCTGCCAGGAAGCAAATTCCTATTCTCCACTGCTGCAAACGCTACAGTGTCAGCACGTAGGCAAGCGTTTGGCTTGTGGCAAGTTAGGCTCGGCCTCAGATAACTGATATAATAGAAATGCCTACCTATTATTAAGTATTTTTAAGGATCATCAAAACCTGAAAACCAAATCACATTCACCTCATACATCTGTAAAACAATAGCCTCTTTTTATCCCAACCACCAACACATTTTAGAGTTATTTTATTAACAAAAAATAGCATGAAGGTATTTTGAAGAATATCTTGTTTCTCAGTTGCAATGCAGCAAATGCGGAGCAGAGAGAGAGGCTGGGCATTTGCCTGGCTGTCCAGGGCACACACGAGCCTCTCCAGCCCACTGAAACAGGCTGACAAATGGCAATTTTCAAAGGGTTCGGGCTGAGTCAGCGCTGCACCTGCTGCTGGGTTGCAGGACTGAGCTGGACAATGGCCAGCACGGCTGCAAAGAAGCCCAGAAACAATTTTGAGTGCAATTAATTTGGAAGAGTAGTTTCATACTTCTGAAGAAATATGCAGCTGTTGCAATTTCTGCTTACGTAATTAAACAGGTAACTAGAAATAATTTACATGCCAGCGTGCATCTTAATAAGAAGGGAAACAAGTGACAAACAGGACATCCGTATCTGCTCCAAGCTCCCAGAACATTCAAACCACAACATTTAGTCTTTGCGGCTGAAGATTTTAAGGAAACCCAAGTTCAGAACCTGACTGCTAATGAGTTTGGACTCCTTCGGAAAAATCCATCCCCAAACGCACCATCACTGCCAACCCTCACTCGTGTTTCCAGCTACGGAGAGCAGAAAGCAGGGGCTGGTAACCATCCACCCCACGGCCCACACGGCCACACCGTCACTGCCAAAGGCGGGTTCTGGGATCAAAATGCACATTTAAATCACTAAACAAAAAGGTATTTTGGTAGAAAGGGTCTTAAGGAATAACCCAGAAAAAAACAGACAGTTTGACAGCAAGCCAATTTGGTTTTGCAAGGTCGGTCAAGGAGCTTGGGATCGTGCACAATTAAACTTCAAAGCAAGAAACAGAGGAGTCCAAACTGTGCAGGGTAGAAGCTGCAGGAGGCTTCATTTCCCTCTCAAACGTGGCAACGTGCAGGGCAGGGGCTGCCCCGAGCTGGGCACACCTGGTTCCTCTTCTAGACTGCCCGTTCCCAAACTGCACACCAGCATGCACCAAAACCAAAGCAGCTGGGACTCCATGGAACACGTACATGTTCACGTGGCCAAAACAAGATTCAAACTGTACTTAACTTTCTGAGCCAACCTGTGCCCAGGTCACACTGTGAATCAAAACTGACAGTACTTAGTCTGAATAGCCTATGGAAATCCCAAGTTCAGCTGTATCCATTTAACAGTGGCAACAGAAAGCTGATTAGCAGGTGTGCATTTAAATAGATTATTTTCAGCTAAAGTTACAATTACAAGAATGCTTTTCTCACACCTTGTCAACAAATGAGGTCTGGCTAGCTTTATTTATTTTTTAACTTTTTTTTTTTTTTTTAAGAACCCAGATCTTTTTAAAGCTAGATAGAATTGAAGACCTGTGTCACTTTTAATTTCTGTGATTAAATCTACTCCCTTCACATGCTGAGGAGAGAAGTACAGACAAGCCAGGCGTGTGACACGGTTAAGACAAAGGAGCTGCACGAAGATAAATGCTTCACTGAAACCACGGTCTGGAAACCGTACACAGGGAAGCGAGCATCAAGCTGCCGCTGGATGCTCCTGCGGAGCTGACCCAGTCAGCCCAGCTCCATGGGGGAACGGCTGACGTCCCGATCCAGCAGCACGCCGGCTGACAGCTCCGCGCATTCAGGCGTCACACATCCATCAACCTCAGTTGCAGTTGACTGTTTTTTTTCCTAGTTATCAACCTACTGCATAACATATTCTTGCAACAGGAATCCCACATACGAGCTCAGCAGGTTGTTAAAGCAGGAAGGTGAGAAGCTTACGGGAAGCTCATTTAAGAGTGAGGCACCCTTAGAAAGAACTAAGCTTTCATAAAAAAAACAAGCAAACAAAAACAAAACCCCAAAACAAAACACCAAAAGTGGCAATGGGCAGAAGTGCTGGCTAGCTTTTGGTCTGCCTATCTAAGCTGAATTTTCCCCTTCCTTGTAAGGGACAAACACAGCACCTAGGCTGATAAATAGAAAAAACAAAACAAAACAAAAGATGCAAGCACATAGAAGAACAGTTACTTTCTTACTCAGCAATCCTTCTGAAGTCATTTTCATGATCAGGTAAACAAATGGGTTTGCCCAGAAAGTCACGGGTATGTACATAAAAAATAAATAATTCTAGTTTATAGTGTTTATAACACAACTTTGTAGGAATGCGAGAAGCCCATTTCACACCGTAAGATACACTTTAGGGTGACAGAAGTGCCGGCTGCAGCTGAGGGGGGACACAAACAGACACCCCCCCGCCCCACTCTTCCAAAGCTGGGACCTGCCTGAAACAACTGCAGAACTGCAATCCAGGTGCTTCATCAGTAGAAAGGTTAAAAGATGCAGCTTGACAGATGCCCGACTGCACCAAGCTCTAGAAAAACCCCAGCTTTTCAGTACTAAGCTTCCGAGAAAGAAAACACTACCCATTTCTGCAGTGGTTTTGGTATTCTTGTCTATCTGTTCAGGCTGCAAGGCTTTCTGTGCTTGTGGGACTCCCCATTCACACATTTGCAATTTCATGCAGCACCAAATAAAGCTCCCAGAAAGCTGCATTTTAGTATAAGCCTTTAAATTGGCCAACAGTAACAGTGAGAAGTGGCAAAGCTGTGCTCTGTAGCTTCAGCAGGGGGGCACACAGGGAGACCCCTCCCTCCACACCACACTTCCAACTCCAAGCAGTTGCCAGGGAATGCCCCCCTTATTAATCCGCACTAAAAAATAAATCTGAACATTAAATGCACCACCTGCACGTAACAAGACCTACATTCACACTCTTGTTTGGATGAGACAATACAAAACTTCTAAAGCATGTCAAAATAAGTATTTCCAACTTTCCAGTAATAAGTGATGTATCTGAAACTGCACCACGTGTTCCTTCTGCTTTCGAAGTTGTTTTTTTTTTCTTTTTTAAAGGAGCTTCATCATAACAGAAGTGTGCCTCTATAAAACGCTGCCTTTACTTTCACGTACCATCATTTTCAATCCAATGACTTTTTGCACTCCACAAGATGATTCTGCTCTGAATTCAAATAAAGTGTATGAAGTTACCATTAAATGCAGTTAAATCAAGCTTCAAAGCTGGCAAAACCAGCCACTGCACATTGTAGCTCAATTTCACATTATAGCAGTCCACTAGGATGAGTTCAAAGATTTAATCTCATTAGCCTGATGGCATTTCCTTCTGTTAATTTTACACTCATTCACCTACAAGCCACTAAGGGAAAAATGCGGATTTTGTGTAGTATATTTTACAGGTTTAACATTTTGCCAGCAAAGCTTTAGAAGAACGCATACAAATACGTCATGGATCAAAGATATACACTGTCAGCCATCCTCCCATTTTTAAGAAAGTGAGTGCTTTGGTCACCAGGCACATGTTTTGCAAGGAGGCCCCGCTAGGCGCAGTCTGATCAGTGCCAGGAATTCCATGAACCTGGGGTCACGCCGTCAGTGCTCCAGAGAAAATGCAGCAACTAAAGCATCTGAGCAGAATTCAGTCAGGGAATTAAATGACTGCCATTAAAACATCGGGGCATCTGTCTTTCCGCAGATCTGTTCTGCTGCAGATCTGTTCTCATGAAGAATAGGAAAATAAATTCTTACCTAGCTCTCCTCGAAGGTTAACTAGTTCTTGAGATAACTCTTTACGCTGTTTTAGTGCTTCCTCCCTCTGCAGAGGAAAAAAAGAAAAAAAAAAAACCCAAACATTTGGTTACTAGTGATCTGAGCAGGGCATCTTCCAATAATTAACTTACATGTGTTCTGTAGGAAAACAAGAGGCAAGAGCGAGCAGCCAAGATATGAATCATTTAGGATAACAGTTCTGCTGTTACAAAATACACAGATGTTATTCTGTTGTTAAGGAAGTTATGGTTTTAAACAAAGAATAGCTTTTTCCAGGATAACACTGCAATTAAAATCCTACTTTGCAGCAATTAATTATATATTTTATGATGGGTGTAGCAACATAAGCCTCCAGAACAAATCAACTGATAGCTGTCAAGGGCACAATAGTAGGGTACATACACGAAAGAGGCATGCATTAAATATTTGTCTTAAGCTTACTCAAACACAAAACCAAAAACTTTGCTAAACGCTCAGCCTTCCATGAAGGAAACGCACAGCTCTGTTCGAAGTTGAATCCAACCCACCCCACCGTTCGCGGGTCGTAATTTTAAGACAGATGATGTTTCTTACGCTGAGAAAATCGTCACCAATCTGCGCTCACAACAAGCAGAATCGCTCGGCTCCCTGCCCTGCCGAGGAGCTGCTCCTGGGCCAGGGGAGGTGGCCGGCCAGGCCCCTCTGCCCCCAGACCCGCACCGCAGGGAGGAGCGAGGCACGGCCACGGCAGAGCGCTGCACGCCCGGGACACCGGCATCTCACATCTCACACCCGCGGCACGGAGGTGACAGGGTCCGGGCCTCCCACGGCCAGGACACCTCCACCTTGCTCACGGCCAAGCTCCTGTACAGCCCGCCGCTGCCGGAAAAGCACTGCCAGACAAACCCAAATTACCCTTGCTGCAGCACACTGGGAATAAAGGCAGAGTTTGCTGCTGGAGCAGCCCATCTTCCAGCCCCGGCAGCCCCCCGGCACTCATGGGCTAAGTCCAGATCTCGGCACCACCAACCAGCCGTGCTGGTCAGGCCGCGGCTGAGCGGCCAGGCTGGACCTTGCCTCCCCAGGTTATCCGGCTTCCGCGCCGATCGCTCCCGACAGCGGCAGATACTGCAGCTTCTGCAATTGGCACAAGCAGCCAGCGATTACTTAAAGCCACAGCCCTTCTTTTATGAAAGGCGAGCCCCAGACATCAGACCGATCGATCTCCGCTTGCTCAAACGGCAGCCGGGACCACGAAAGGGAACGCTGCCCTTCTCTGCAGATAATGGAGCTTATTTTTAGCCGTTTCGAGCTTGCTATACGCTGCTTTCACACTTAATTTGTTGATGCAAAAATAAGCCACGGGAGGCCTGGGCTGAATGGGAGAGCCACAGATAACAGCAGCTTTGCTGCTGTCAATGCCCAGGGTTGTGCTCGTTGCCCCTACACAAGCAAAGAGCTTGAAATTCATTTTGCACGCTTTTCCTTCAGCTGGGATACGTCAGAGAAAAAAAATAATAATGCACCGGCCCAAAAAATCACTTGCGCTTTTTCCATTAGCTGCTACACAAGTGACCAGGGCAGGGGAGTTCACACACTGGCAGGGCCACACCTGCACCTGGTTTTCCCCAGGGAAAACCTCACCCTTACCGCAGGTTCCCGGGTTGCCCCCGGTCACTCTCACCACAGCCTGACCCCAGGCTAAGGTCAGCACTCACTCACCAGGTCCCCCTGGTTAGGAGTGCCCTGTCCTGGAGATGGGGAATACTCACTGCATGCCTGCAGAACAAATAAAGCAGTAAAATACACCCTTCTTCGGAAAAAGAGATGGAATGAGCACCCAGATATGTCATGTGTTAATGCTGGACACACGACTAATCAAAAGAGCGATTTTTATACTATGTACTTGCATCTGCTGCAAGTTATAAGAAACTATTCCGCAGCTGAAAAGGCTGGTTAGAAGAAAGGGTCAACACTTTACTAGAAATATTTGTATTTTTGACCTTGTACGGGAAAAATCCCCTTTTAACCACTACAGCCTAAGCAGTTATGTGGACACTGACACACTGGTAGGGGTATTAAGTAGCTGTGTTGCAGTTTTACATGAAGCACTTAGAAGCTTTGCACAGTGACCGTGGGCCGAGATGGAGCACCACGCCTCGCCCTCCGCCGTGAATCCTCAGGAGAGCAGAAAGCTCGGTTATGGAAAGGACTCGCCCAGCTCTTCCCTGCTCAGGAAGGAGAAATCAGTCATCTTGCTCCTGTTCAACACCAGCTCTGGCGACAGACGCAGCCTCTGATGATGCAAACGTGAGTGCTGCAGCGAGCTATGCGAGCTGCACCCCAGCACGCTGGCACACAACCACGTAGTGGATTTGCGAGCAAGTTAACTACCAAAGCACTTTCATTTTTATGCCGTGGGCACCTGATGGGATTTTCCAAAGCTTTTACAGTAACCATGTCCATTAGTAAATTAGTGTACAAACGCACCTAGGAGATTTGTTTTGGTTTTAAGGTCCTCTCCTTTTTGGTGTGCATATGCATTCTTTAATTTTCAAAAAATCATCCTTCACACTGATTTCTTCCAGCCCACTCTGTCAGAAAAACACCTTAATTTTTCCCCCTCTCAGCCTAATGGCTGGACCACGCAGCAGACCCTTTGGAAACACTAACATTTTTGCTTAGTGTTTCCAAAGGCCTACTTTACGGTCCACAAATTCAGTATTTGTTTTTAGTTAAAGGAATTTGATGAGAAAAGGGGATATGAGATCAGAATACATTAAGGACTGACAGAGGCTGAAACTAGAAACCCAGAATAAAATAGAAGAACACTGCCTTGCTAGTGTTGGTTGTTGTGGTGGTTTTTGTTTTGGGTTTTTTCCTAATATTTCTTGCTTTGGTCAAGCAGCCGCACTAAGTAGTCAGACTGACTAGCAGTTAATTCACCACATTTTTAAGTTCTGAGAGAACTGAAGCTCCAGGTACGGGAGCCTCCCCAGGAAAACATGAAAGTTTCCAAGACCTGAAATCTAAGTGCAGTGAAATACCAAAGAGAACTTGAATAATCCAGTAAGGGCCACCTTCAGTATTTAAAGACAGGTATACACATGCTTTGGGCTCGAATATCAAGCAACCTTTTAGTTTATGCTTTACAAGATTCCAGTTGAAAAATCAATACCAGAACTTGAAAGAGCAGAACCAAATGGGAGTGTACAGGATCAACCAATTTTGGCATCGCTCATTTATCCAGATAAATCTGGCAATAGGGATCGTTCTCAGCTGTCAGACTCAAGGAGGGTCGCCATACCAATTTAAAGCTGTTTCTGGCACAATTTATGAGTTTATGCCAAGATCATGTAGGATGACTGGGTACCATTTTTTCTCACTTCTAAAGAATCTATTGTAGATGTACAAGGAATCCAGTCGAGCTTTAGACAAAACACTCCCCCTACCATAAACATGGACGCTGTAGGAAAGGATGAGAACAGAGTTTTGGATAAAAACTTCGCCACTGGCAATATCGGGGAGGTACAGCTCTGCCATCGGATGCTACAAAAAAAAATAAATTCTCTGCATAAGGAAGGAGCCTTGGACATTTCTTGTTCTGTGAAAGATCAGGCAGATAAAAATCCTTCATGTTTCGAAAATTTGACAAGTGAGTTCAGAGGGATGTGTGCCCCGCAGCAAGGACACTTGGGAAGGTGAGGTGTACCCCACTACAACTGGATGGAAGAAGAAGAGGTCCAAGGTAGAGGGTTGGAGAATATGATAGTTTCAATATGACAAAAATGACCAAGTCAGGAATGGAATAAATGACACAATTTCTCATTCATGTTTGTTTCACTGGCTGTTACATGGCCCAGTTACAGGCTTAAGAGTATTTGTCCTGGCAACCAGCTATTTTTGCTAGAGCTTGAGATTCAAGCAGGCCAGCCTTGGGATCATTTCAGACACAAATGAGGGTGAAAATGCATGAATATGTGAAGAGTTTCCATTGCACTGCTTTAAAAGCAGGAATTTCTACAAAAGTGCACAACATGAACGAAAAAGGTATTTATACCAAGCATGCAAGTAACCAACCTTCCTGGCTACGTACCTATGCCAAATCTTCACATAAGAAAGACACAAGATGCCTCCAAGAGCTCAGGTCATGAGCAGTTCTCAAGCTGGAACAGGGACATATTCCTCAAGCATCCCACAGCTCCTTTGCATACCCCAAATCCAGGAGCAGGCAAGTCTTATGGGAAACCGGAAATTCTTATTTCCTTGAGAAGATGTGCAACATTGCAGATTTCCCAGCACAGTGCTGCTGGCCAGGTGAGGTGGGCCTGGTGTGGGAGCCCCCTGCTCTGACTGCAAGTCAAGGCTTTGGAAGCCACAGATAGGCTGTGCCTGCCTGAAAAGCCCTCTTCACCTTTTCCAAGTTTTCCCTCCATGTTGAGAGCTACCAGTCCTCCAACAGCTACTTGATGTAAAACAGCAAACCACAGCAGAAACGGGGTTTTGAGTATGCGTGTCTAAATAAGCTAATGCCACCCATCTGGTAGTAATTATCCACACATCACAGTTCACATTTAAAACAACCACATTCCTTCGGGAAACAAAATGTGTACTCTTCTGGAGTTGTACTAAAGAAAGAAGAATTCACAAGAACCGATACTGAAAAGCTTGCATTTATATACCAAAAATATGGAGGGTTGGTTTGTTATTCTCCAATTTCAAGCAGCTATGTCACACCCATATCCATGTGGTAAGCTCCCTATCACAGTTGCCTAGTCTGTCCCATGCAACATCTCCAGGAGCTTGGGGCATTTCAAACTTCTTAGCAAGCTTCTGTCACTTAGCAAAACCCACTCAATTTTTCATTCTCAGATTAATGCTTCCAGATCTTCCTCAAAATTGTACTTGTGTGAAGCCTTCTATCTTCTATCCATTAACAGCTTCAGAAGAGGCATCATGCATTGCCCAAACCAAAAAACTGCAAAGCACTAACACGTCACAAAGGAACGGACACAACCCACTTCTAGGTCCTGAAATACCTCAGGGAATCAGGTTACGTTGTGCGACTTTTCCCCTGACACAAACATATAGCAACCATACTGGAACGTTCCCCTCTTAATGCTAGGATGGGACATGGTCCCTGCCCTGAGAAGGTGGAGAGAGGCCCAGGTGATGCTGGTACCAAGCACTCGGCAGCTCCAAGTCGCAGGCAAACGGCAGCACCTGCACCCCTCACAGGCAGCACTGGCAGGTGGAAGCGATCTGACCGCTGATTAGATCCGACCTGGATCTCTGATCAGATCTCTGATCTGGAAGGCTGTAGATCAGCCTTTGAGTTTTATCAGCAATACACTTCATAAACGAGCCATTGCGAGGCTCAAAACTGACAGGCGGAGAACATTAAGTGCTAAATATAAAAACATTACAATGCCTTTTTAAAAACGCATTTTATTAGACCAGACTAAATAAAATTTGTTCAGAGGGCATAAAACTGAAATTCATCAGTGCCGCAGAGAACAGAAGCACTTAAATGTGTTTTACTGCCATGTACAGGGCCAAATCAATTTTAGTCTGGGAAAGGAAAGCCTGATTTTTGAAAGCCATTTGCTGTCAAACCACAAGTACTCACTCCTAAAATCAAACTTAAAAATAACGAGCATCTTAATAATAATAATAATAATAAATTACGGTTATTTGCAAGCACTTCTGCAACGTGTGTGCTTAGACGTTACAGGAGATGAACTTTGTATGGAAGAAAAGACAACCATTTAAGTATTTTTCTAATACTGGTACAGTCTCAGTTATCAACAGATCTCAATACAGGATGAGTCTTTCTCATCTGGGGAGATATTCCTCTTACGGACAAAGCATTAGAAATCGGGGCCTACTCCATCCTTGTGCCACACCAGTTATGAAACAACGAACTTCATCACTGGCTGTAATGTAGAAGCTGAGTCACATCTTTGCATTAACTCCAGCCACTCGTGTCATCAGCTGTAGCCTAGAGGTAATTATGAAGGGATAACAAAAGGGGCATTCATATCCGCTTTGCAGTATGACATTTACTTTGATTATTTTGGTCCTTGTATTACAGTATTTCTACTAGTCCCTGGTCCTTCTTTGCTGGCAAAACCCAATCCTCTACATAATCTTCTAATGAGAAGTCAGAAATTTTAGAAAAGAATTTAAAAAATTCATCTGTGCCCCACCACACTTTAAAAAAACCCCTTAAAATGTCATTTTCCTCATATCACTCATATGCAAAAGCAAGCTAAAGAAATGAGCCAAGGAAGCAGCACAACAAACAGGATTTACACCCTCTGCTCCATGTATATTTTTGAAAGGAGCAGCAGACTATTGCTGCAATAAAGTGAAAATGTCATTAACCATCTCAAAACAATAAACATACAGTGAAATGACTCCTTCCAAATTACTCTTGGCCTTGCTAGTGTTACACATTACCTTCTTACCAAATGAAACAAGCAATCAGTATTCACCTTGACTTATTACTTCAAACAGAATTCAATTAAGCCTCAGATTACAACACTTACATGATTAGCTGATAGAGACTCACTGTAGTTTCTAATATTTTACTTCTCTTATTTGCTAGGTACATTTATGGAGAACCAGATGTTTATTCCCTGATGTTTAGTGTGTGAAACACTAAAGCAGAGAACCAGCCAGACAGGATTCCTATGAGTCACTTGATGTTTAACAGGGATTATATACTTGCGGGCTCTTTGTGTTTTTACAAGCTTTCTGCAGGATCTTATGCTCATATGGGGTACTTGTTTTCCCATTCAGAAGTCATGTCCACTCTCATGCAATAGCTTTACAAAGTTAGGTCCAGATGTAGTAGTATGGGCTATTTAACATTACTCTCTGTAATGGCCTGTTCACTATAGGGTTTCTGAATTCCATAGTTTTCACTTGTCACACAGAATGACTCCTTCCTTCTCTGTAACAACTCTGATCTCATTAAAAAATATTATCTTATTTAAGCAACTTACTTATTTCTCAGTATTTTCTAAAGTTTTTTGTCTCAGTTCATCTCAGCTGAGTATGTCACAAAATCTCCATTAGATACCATAACAAGTTACACTGTCACAACTTAAGTTCTCACATCTATAAAATTATAATTATAAAGTCCTTTGGAATGTTAGAATATGAGATCCTATGCTTGAGCACAATATTGAAGTATTTTCTATGTCATTCCATTTTTAAGGCTGCTTAGAATTTCATCTGAAAAGGCAGATGAATTTTCATCTGAAAATACAGAAGAGGGAAATGAGAAGCAAAGATGTTATTTTCTTTCTTGCACTAACTGCTCCCTTTAGTTTTTATTTTTTTAATAGATATGCTTAGTTTGCTCCTGTCATTAATTCCACCCCTTCTTGAAAAAAAAAAAAAAAATAGGAGAAATAGCAAGGTAGTCATGAGAATCAACTTCTTCATAGAAAGCATAACCGGTTGCCTGAAACACCAAGTTTGCTGCAGCCAAAGGTGTCTTTTCTCAAGACACCTTTTGCTAGAAGTAGCTACAGGACAGGGCTCCTGATTCTCTCCACCTGTAACCCATCCTGAATACCCAGGTGTACCAAAGAAATTGCTTAATTGAGGCACCTTATAAAAAGTTTTTCAACCAGAGCTTAGTTTCACAGTAATTACTGGATTAAAATTCTTTTCTGGATGTTAGAGCTCATAAATCTCGAACCTGTTGCCAAAAATATTCTTTGCCCATCAGCAGCTACATGTTACAGGGACCTTGAGAATCACTTGAGACTTGTTTTCCAACAGCTACCCCTCAGATGCAAACTGCTAGGGCCTGGGTTTGCTTTACAGGGGGAAACTATTGTGTTCTTACTCAAATACTCTCCTTTACTGAACACAATATATTTGAATTCCTCAAATGCAAGTTATTATCTTTTGACTTGTGTTCTAAGTGACTTTTTTTTTTTTTTTAAATCTAAAGAAACACAAATCTAAACTAAATATCCTCATACTTTCTTGTAAAAAGTTATGTCCATATTTTTGGAAGCTAGATTTGTAAAGCCAAAATACACTTTGGATGAAAATCTTAATGAGAACAAGCCAAATTCGATGTTAGCTTCTAGAAAATCAAAACTATAAATTTAACTCAAAGACAGCCGCTCTAAACAATAGGCCTGCCAGTATATTTTGAATTTATAGGCCAAAAATGTGACTGCCCCAAAACTCTTCCTTTCAGTATAAATGGTTTTGGGTTTAGTGATGCAATGTATACTTCTGCTGTTTGAGCTGGATATACATTTATCATTTGATAAATACAAACATTTCCTGCTGAACTTCCACAAAGGCCAGGAGAATTTTTTCTGATACATGTGTCTGTATATTCTAAGATGGAAAAAACTCTTTAAAATGCTAAGAAGTTCCTAAGAAAACTAGTATCTCTACTCTTACAACCATCTACATGTCAGGAAATTCCAGGTATAGTAGCTCATACATTAATACTTACAGTTAATTCCTATTTCTACCTAGAAATACTGAAGCCTGTTTCAGCCACACAATTTCCAGCACATTCCTTATGTTACTTCCTGTGTCACATCCACAATTAGTGGTATCCACATCCTATAGCCAAGTCTCTGTAACCTCTCAAATGGCATTTCCCTCTACAAAGGAAACTTCTTGAAAGTGTCACCACAGTCATTCCCAAGTAAAGTTTGAACTGTAAATACCAGTTTTTCCATAACCATACCAAGAGAAGCACAACAGTGAAATTTAGTTTCTGTTCATCCCTGTAGCACCCTGTGGCACAGACACAAATTTGAAGCTACAGCAAAATATTTTGAGAGTTATTGAAACACTTAGATTCATTTATTAAACTAGAAGAACAGAAATGGGTGTTTGTAACAACTAAACTTCTACCCATCTGAAGTTTTTTTTAAGCAGACTGAGCAGTTCTGAATGTGGCAATTTATGCATTAAAATGAGAGGACAAAAAGGTAATGTTTGCCAATCCACACTTTGAACAAAGCCATTCAAGTCACTAGCAATATATTACCTTTCCACTTGAAAGATACGTTGTCGTTAAAGAGTCAAAACTAGATTTAAAATCAAGTCGGTACTGTGGTCTAAACCAAACACTCCCCATCCCCAAACATAAGAGTTTATCCCTGGCAGTGGGTCAGGGGTTCGAACCCCGCAGCCGCAGCCCTCGTGCGGCCTTGCAGTTGCAGCCCTGAGGCCAGGCAGGGGCTGAGCGCCCCACAGGAGGCGAGAAGTAGAGGCTCACAGCCTGTAACACTAGACTCATAATCATTTTTTATTTTCTTTTTCTGCCTGAATGGATGCCCAGACTGGCTCCCCGAGGCAAGCACCAGCCCGTGCAGAGGCGAGGGCAAGGGCAGAGAGAGCAGGGCTGCAGCAGCGGCAGCCACGGCCTGACTTACCACAGACCATGTGTTAAAAGCCTCTGTGAACACATCTGTTACTGAACAGACAAGAAATACATTCAAAAGTAATATGCAAAATGAGTATCAGTGGAAGTTAACAACTCAAATGCAGTGGTGCAAATTTCAGAGATTAATGCAGTTAAAGGTTAACGGAAGATGTTTTTCCTTGGCACTTCACACACTTATTGTAAATGGCCGATTTCACCATTTCCTCTGTACTGCCACTTTTCCTTTCTCGTTTGAACTTGAAAACCAGGAAAACAGCTATGAAGTCACAGGAATTACCAGGGGATCAGAGGGAGTGCAGAGGTCTAGAAAGAATGAGCTTGCTTTTGTGATCAGCCCCCAGTTTGACACAGGTTTCTAACATGACTGGTGCGCATAACCCTGTCTGACAATGGAAAAGCTCGGTACCGCGTGGTCTTCTCACCAGACACACATTACCATCAAGCATTCTGGATGCCAATAAGGTTTCCATCTGGTATTAAACCAGTGCAACAGTAGCTCCTGAGTGGTAGAAATTGGGTTTTTAGCATTTTTAAATTCAGTAGAGTCTTGGTAAAGGTAGTTAAGCACAGAAACCCTCTGGACAAACCCTGACAGCTCAAGTGTGAAGGTATTATCTGAGCCAGCTGTTAATATTGACAGCTCCAAGATAAGGCTTGCAACAAACAGGTTTGAGCTCAGGCATAGTTTTGTGAGAGATTCCTGCTCAGCCAGAAACAGCACAGCAGCATTGCTCAATCTCATTTAACCCTTCAACAGCAGCTTCTCAACTTCACTCCAGATAGGCTGGCTGCATTTCTGACAGAAGTCACTGCCAGCAAGTCCTGATTTCCTTCACAGCTATATCCCATTTCAAACGAGCTCATGAGAAGCAACTTTAAACTTTTGTGCAGAAATGCCTTGGGACCTCTTGGAAACAAAAGGAAAGCAAACTCAAACAAACCCAAGAGCTGAATCACCTGCCAGTAGCTTCAGCTTTACAGGGAAAGCAGGAGAGGCTGGGGCAGGTTTTGGCAAGAGGCTCTGGCTGGGATGCACAGCCTCAAAGTGACCGACCAGCTCACCATGGCTCTTTCCTCCACTTGGCCAGGGAGCCTGTCCTTAACCCCATCTCACACTGACTCTGACCACACATTAGGACAGTCCACATCACTGATCTGGCAATGAGATGCTTTCTGTTTGCCCAAGTTAGCTTCCTGGGAGCTGGAAGCTGAATCAGCCTTCTGCAGGGACAGGCCAGCACCAGAGGAGTCCAGAGCAGGACCCTTCTCTGGCTCCAGCCAGCTGCTTCATCAGCTCACACTGCATCCTGTCACTTCACACTTGCTCGACGGGGAGGAATGGAAGCACAGCTTTGTTCTTCATGTCATCAGCTAAGCATGAGGTTTTTGGTTTTTTTTAAAACAGAAAAATTGAAGCTACTTTCAGTTGGCTCTGCACAGTTAAGCTACGAGCCCCTGCCATACAAGCTAAAACCCAACTCTTGAGTTTTGCCTTGAATTTACCCAGAGATTGAAAACTACATCAAAGGTGTCCCCAAGAGATACTTCAGATAAACAAATGTACGGCCAGTTGAGTTGTAGCTATACCAGACTCCACACCTCACCAGAAAGGAAAAACAAACAAAAAAATTCGCAATGCAAAGTCAAAACAAATCACAAAACCAAAATGACTCTTCAGTGCTCCCTAAAACACAGAAATCCCACAGGATGTTTGCCCCAGCTAGCTACCCAATTCTGAGTATTCCTTAGACTATCATGGCAGAAGAGTCCTTCTCACCCCTGGGGTAAGTACACAAGAATGAGACAGTGACTGTTCACCAAGCATTGTCTTATCCTGGGAAAGAACAATCACAACGCCAATAACTTGCATGAAAGCACATCATGATGCCATATTTAGCCTAGATTCATGTGCTTAGACTTAACTCTCCAAGATTACTAATTGCATACAATGTGATGGAAATAAAATTTCTCTTTTTCTTTCCATCTACAAAAGAACAATAAAATAGGAAGAAAGAGCAAAATTACTAGTTTCCTCCATGCAGTTCTTTTCCTTCCATCTTCAACACCACTTTTTTTTTTTTAAATAACCATTCCCATTATTCAGAAAAAAAAAAAAATCACGTTTAGACTAAGTGACCTGTAAAACAGGCTGGAAGAAGCAAATATGTATGACAGGCTTCTTCTCACTAAACATTACATTGATAAAGTATTCCTGAATTTTGAAAAGTTGCAATACAAAATATTTGAGAGAAGAATCTAGGCCAAGACATTTAACTATAAAAGATAGCAAAAATCAAGGTGCTTGTTTTACAGTAACTGGAAGACTGCACAGAGGTTTAGTAATGAGAATTTCACATATAAAACTTCACAATTTCATATTAGGTGACAGGCATCCAAAAATCCTGTATCAAGTTGTTTTGAAGATCTTAAACTAGTTCCTAAGCAGAGAAAGGTGTTCCAAGCAAGAATTTTAAAAGGTCAACCAAACCACACACACAAAACTGGCTAAGAGCCACTGTTCTTACTGAATTGAACCAGACTTGAACTTAAATGCAGTATTTTTAGATTAAATGAGAGCAAGCAGATATTATCGCACAAGAGGAGAATGTTATGTTTCTGGCAGCATACTAAGACAACTCAGTGCTTCTTTGTACACCAGACTACAAAATCACTGTATATTGGAATAACTGAAATAAAATTAATACCAATCTTAGAACATTAGTTGTAAATGCAAGAGGAAGTGCTATTAAAGCCTGCATCAACTGTTGCAGCATAAATTCATAACTGTTATAATTTTCTTCTCTCAAAAGTCTTCAAAGCAGACCAAAAGTTTCTAGTGTAATATCAAACTGACTAGGACATTATGTACGCCAAATGGACAACAACAAATAAATATTAAATCACATCAGATTAGTTCCACTCTAAATTCCACATGCATTTCTATTTTTTTTTTTTTTTAAGTGAAATGTTGGTAATTTTAAGACACCACCAATAATGCAAGATTCAATAAACACAATCATTATAACCCACATTTTACTTCGAATAGCTCAAAAACGTATCTGCCCCTTATATAGTGTTTATCTAATAACAAAACAAGGCCACGCAGATTATCTGTTGAAAGCAGCCTTTCCTACAAGGGCAGAACTTGAAGTACATGCTTGAAAGGTACTCAAACCTGAAGGACTCTCTGACTACCAACATTTAAAGGCTTCTTTTCTAAAAAGGATGTGAAGCTACAAAGAGACCATAAAACTCAGTGTCAGGTTTTTTATTTTTTCTATCCAAATGATACCAGGAGCAGGTTTACTGCTACCTCCACAGGAAAACAAAAATCATTGCAATGGAAACACAGATGTCATGCATTGGGTTTCAGAAACCTTTGTGGAGAAGAGTTCAACTAATTAAAGCTAAAATTCATTAGCTGCAAGTTTTTACCTCAGACTGCAGGTGCTGGATCACAACCGTTAAAGCTTCAAACTTCTGGTTACTGCTTGTCAGGAATTTTTTCAGCTGCAGGATGATTCCACTTTGAGTCTCGCATTTTGTTTTGTACTGTGTCAGCTCGGCTGTTTTAGTGGCAGGTGGATGCACATCTGTGGAGGCTTGAGTCTGTATGCACAAGCTCTTGGGACTCCGCTGCTTGCCCTTGTCAACTAAAATAACAACAACAACAACTAATTAACATGCACTTTACACTGAAGTCTCACCAAAACTTAAGACAGATGCAAAAGAAAGTATCCGTAAATTCTTACAAACTCTTCCTGGAGTCCTTACTAGGAGAAAGGGTTATTTCAGTAGCACTGCAGAGCAGACACTGTCATGTGTCAGGTTCATTTCTAGTACCACAACCTTGTATACAGAGTTTTGTACTTCTGTGGCTTACTTTTCAGCATGCTGTCTTCACAGTGTGCTTCAAATAGTATTTTCATAAAATGCAAGATTTGTCATCCTACCTATCTAGTAACTTAGTTCTAACAGAAGAATTAATGACTTTTGGTTGCAACACGGATTTGATATTTGCTGCACTCTAAAGTATTGCTGAACACAAACCCATTTTCCCTACATTTACTTGGTCTTTTTATTCCTTTCAAATTTTTCATTGCAAAAATCTCCCCTCTTCCTGCTTTGAGCTTTATTAACTAGAGGTCTTGCAGCACCTAGTGCCAGCAATTTCAGTCATAAGGATGAGACTCTAAAAAATGCTCTAAAATAGAATGTATTTCAAGCTTGCCCTGCCACTATTCATGGTCTAAGAATGACATAATTGGTTTAATATTCCTAGTTATGTTGCAAGTTCCACCCCTTCACAGTATACAATCACCTAATGTCAGAAGAAACCACATTACACAACCCAGCGTTTGACTTGTAAACACTGCAGAGGTGACAGGTTTCTCTGCTGCCTTCAAACTGGAAAGGGAGCACAGTGCTGCTCTGCAGATAGGGACGGTCTCCCCTGTTTGATCACACAGGGAGCGAGCAAACACTTTTGCAATAAAAGGGTGATGCAATACACAGATATCCCTTGGCAATTTAATGAAGACATCTAAGCAGATTACTTTGTACAGTTTCAACTTAACAAGATTTATTCAAGATAAAGTGAAAAAAAAAACCTGAGAGGTGAGATTTAGAGAAAAGAAAAATACGAACACGTAGCAAAAATTTGGGACAAACTAACCAACTAGACATAGCTGCTCATGAATCCTTTCTGAAGCCCAAGGACCTGGTTTGAAGGTTGTCAAGTGACTGGAATAGTTCCAGCAGTGTCAGGTTCAATCATATAACTGGAGACAGTATTAATAACAAAAGCTTTGATTCTCAGCTAATGCAAGTTTGACTGACACATCAACTCTTGAATTAATACATCAGCTGGGCAGAGCCTTCACTTGTTTTTCAAACCATTTGAGAACAATTTTCCTGTTCAAAATACTGATGCCCTCTGCCTCTCTTACTGAGCTGGTATAAAGTACCTCCTGAGCCTACTAATTTTCCAAATAAATCCTCTTATGGCAAGATTTTCTGTCATCCTTCAAAGTTGAGAAATTTGTCAGCATATTGCTTTATCATGTTCTGGTGCTCTTGTATTCACTACACTTCTGCTCGGAGACGCTGACTGTTAAAGGGTATATTTTGAATTAGAAACATACCATCCTGTGCTTTAATAGCAGAGCAGTTATCAGCATGATGACCCAAACCGAAATTTAAATCTTTAGGGGAAAAACAGATCAAGCTTGGCTACCAGTTCTAGTTAGTTTCTTTTTTACCACCATTTTAACTAATGTGAGCACTTCTTTTCTCACAGTGCAGACATTACAATGTCCTTTGAGTAGACCTCTTTAAATGAATGACAGTTCACAGCTGAGAGCAACCATGTCAGATTTCCAGCAATCTTATGGAGAATACTGTCTTTAGGAAAATATTGATTACCTTCGGAAGCTTTTTCAAAAACCGTAAGAGAGAATAATCAAAGAGAGAGGGGGGAAAAAAAGAGCAGGGACTACAGAATAAACACGTACAGCCAGTGGTTCCCTGCCCTACTGGCTCACATACTCCTATCCTCTCATACATTCCACCTCCCTCCTGCATGCTCCACTTACAATAAACAGAGAACTAGAGCACTTTTCTTGATTTAAGGTTACTGGGTAAATTCACTGATACGGATGCTAATGTCATCATTTAATTAACTATATGAAATGACTTCTACAACCATTTGCAGGACCCTGACAGATCTGTGCTAAACCTGAACAAACGCTTGAAAACAATTTTTATTCTGGGAAAAAGTTACATCACATACTGTTACCTAATGATGATATTTCATTTAAATACAGTGATACAACAGCTAACCACAAATGACACAAGACTCCAGATATGCACTGTTCCCAGAGTTCAGTCAGCCTTTATCAGTCTGCCAGTTTCACATCATTGCTTCTATTGTGGTACCCACACTATCAAGTCTTTTCCTAGAAGCTCATTCAAACTTCCAACTAAGCCAACCCTGGATATGAATCTAAAAAAAGCTGAACAAAAAACACGCACTAGAGAAATTCAGTGACATTCCTGTTGGCAATTTTATCCCAGACATGTGCTATACGCAGCCACTTCAAATGTTTAAAAGCATTTCTCTGCTAGCATGAACCCCCTGTAGCACGAGCTGCCTCTACAGATTAACACCAGTGACACTCCAATGCTTATTTATGGCCCACGTACCTCTGGGCAATGACAGATTGTTTCCAGATTTGTATACAAGGCAGGCTGTGATGTCAAAACAAAAGCCATGCTTTCATTAAAGCAAAAGCATCATGATTCTAATTACTGATAGAATACAGTGATAGAATCTAAATTAAAGACAGTATTGGTTACCAGCCCAAGTCCTCCTCAGTTTTGCCTTGTCACCTTTACATAGTCAGACTCGTAAAGCAGAACACCTTCCACCCTTAAGTTAGGTCCATAACTCCTGTCCAACAGGCTCGAAAACACTGTTACCCAATCTAGTTGAACTACTCAGGTTATGAAGACTAGAAATCAGATTCTCAGGTACCACACAGAGCACAGTAACTGGGCAGGATCACCACCTACTGTCCTACCCTTCTTCATATTAGCAAAAAAAACAAAACAAAACAAACCCAACCCAACCAACCAAAAAATCTAAAGCCACCATGATTTTGCAAAGACTGAGCCTTGTGATACAGAATCATTCACAGAAGATTCAGTATCTCACTGGCAAAAAGAATACCCCATGACTTTGGAAAAAATCCAGAAATCCTCCCACTCCCTCTGCAGTCGCTACACAGATGGCACTACCGACTCCAGTTCTTTGGGGAGAATATTAGACACATCCCAAGCTTTTTCACACAGCAAACTGTTTCCCATACATAGTTTCTCCATTTAATAGGTGTTCAGAAGCAAGAAACACATAACTCTCTGCACATGAGGGTGTATTCTATAAAGTTATGTTTAAGTGCTGGGGTACTGCCCAGTACTTGACATCGTACCTGACCAACAGGCTACCTTGGAGCTTGCCTGGTACCACTGGTTTCCTGAGCTTCACTCTCTTGTGCAGTGTTGCTGGATTACAAGACAAAACATCTAACACCCACTTTTTGGTTTGCAGAGCCAAATCAAAGCCTTCCTTTACTTATCATGTACTAGGGAGGCTTGTGTTGTAATGTCTACACTAGCTATAAATGGTTTTATTTAAGCAAGAGATTCAATTTTTAAGAAAATTCCATTTCTTAAAAGAATCCCAAGTAGCCTAAACAAACTACTTAACAAGCACAAGTAGGAACAACCTCACTTTTCTCCCCACACTTTCGCCATCACCATTGTCTTACCCCTAAACACCTTCTTTTCACATTCTTCATCCAAACAGATAGCTTCCACAGGTTCTTCAAAACCCCTGTGCGTCTCATGTAAGCTTTTTTCAAAGAAAAATCCTTGGTCAACATTTTCTCTTGCAGGAAGATGCAGGCTGGTAAGAACTTTCTGCCTCTCCTCCATTTTCTGGAAAGCCTTGTCTACACATGTCAAATTGGCACTCACTTCTTTGATCAGTAAGACCAGATCAGCCTGAGTATTTAAGCGAGCTACCATTTCTTCTCTTACTTGCCGGATTTCCTCAAGCACAGTTCTTATATCCAAGTGACTGGACTTCACCTCCGCTTTGAGATCATCTTTCACCTGTTGCTGGCTCTTCTGCAGTGCTAACACTGTTCTGATTTCCTCTTGAGACGTTTCCACATCACGCTTTATCTCCTCCTGTCCAGCCTGCATCGCCTCCTGGCTGGCTTTGACTTCTGCCAACAGGGCAGCGAGGCACTCCATCCCGATCCTAGGGCAGTCGCAGGACCTCTTCCAGTGTCCTAGCTTCCAAGCAGTCAGGGACATTTGCAAGCTGGTAGCAGATTTCCCAAGATAGCAAGAGAGTTGGCGCGTAGCCCTTGGTATTCTATCCTACCTCAATTTACAGCGTGCTGCAGTGAAGGTTCCAAGTATAAGTCCAGTACAAGGCGAGACAAAAGCACTAAATAAGATACTTCAACAGGCAGGGCCCTAGAGCCAGAGCTCCTTCTCAGGACTCAACCACAGCAATAATCAGTTTAATTGGTAGTTATGCCACACCCAGATTTTTTAAAAATCTTTTGCTGACATCACTGTACGTGGGACGTCACCCGAAAGCCACTCCCAAGTCATTTGATCTGTGCATCAATCAAAGTATGCCTGGGCATCAGTAACCAGGTTTGTTGCAACGCAGCCAAACACTCTGCAAGACGCAGTGGCCCTTCCTTGCCAACACAAAGGCTCAAAAGGAGCCTGAGTTGCCTGCAGGACCTGAAAGCCAAACACTTCAACAGCGCTTAGTTATTTCTATTGTACACTCAACAAGGTGATTATGTACCTGTCCTTCTGCTAATGTTTGCAGTGAGGGCTCAGGAGTGCATCTGTGAGCACCTTAGACGTTGGCTTCCTTCCACTGAATGTCCTCCCTGTTCCCACAGCTAGCAATGCTCTTTCAGCAATCTCTGGAAGAACCCAGATCCTGAGGAAGCCCTCTAGTCCACAAACAATAAACAGTTACCAGAGCAATACGGGAAAACTGACTAATGAGATCTTTTTGGCAGGTTACGGAGGCCAAGCCTTTTTGCTACCAGGTCTGAGTGTGAACTTTTCTCTGTAAAAGCTAAGGCTTCTTACTTTCAAGCACAGAACTCATAACAGGCCTAGGCTCCATGTAAAAACAGGCAGATTAACACCACCAGGCTGTTTGCTGTTTTGTTACACAGCTATTTAATTACCCAGTCATTGGGTTCAGTTTGGAAAAAATGACTAACACAACGCAGATCTTGGTCCACAGAAGGCGTCAGTCTCTGCTTTCAAAGAGGCGAGCTGGTATTCAGCACAACACCCGGCATTCAGAGCGGGACTCAAAGCAGCACACAAGTTGGAGTTCTTTTACACTGCAATCGTGGCCCTGTCATGGCTCCTGGATGCTTGTGGAGACAGTGATGACCCCACAGACACCTCAAAGCAGAGGACCTATGTTATCCATCCAAAACCACAGTAACCCCTGTCAGCACTGTTTTGGGTTGGGAAGTGTTACAAAGAATGCTGATAGTCCATGTGTGCAGAGATGCAGGGTTTCCAACCCACCACAGGGCCACTGGCCAAAGAGCCAGTCTGGGGTGTCCTGCTGGCAACAAAAATTTACTTCTCACTTTCCAGTTCACCTCCTACACTGGTCCAGGCACACTCATGGGACCAGGAAGGTACCAGAGACATCCTCCACACAGAGCACCTCATGGCTTGCAGGTATCTCCCAGGCGTCCTGCTACGGCAGTGGTATCAGCCTCTGATGAATGCAGTGCCAACAGTGGAGCTTTTTTCCAAGTCTTTATACCACCTGACAGAAGGCCAGACAGTGGCTTTCTGCTGGCATTTCCCCAGCACAGCTACAGGCCACAGGTGTAGTTTCTTCCCCCGCTCAGCCCTTTGCCCCATTTCTAGCTGGATTGCTATGCCGAGAGCTCCTGAGTATTACTGGTCACATACAGTCACCACTAAGGACCAGCACACAAAAAGGTTGCAGAAGCACAATCTGAAGTTTGAATCCAGGTAACATCTTTGATAAAAAAATTAAGGTAGGTGAAGAGAGGCAGGCATGAGCACCAGCAATACTTCTGTATCCCTAGACCAACACCAGCACTAATTCAGCTCAGCTGTGCAAAACTTCATTCCAACCTTTACTGGTTCCTAAAAACCTCACAAATGGAGGTGAAGCACTTGCAAAGACCTTGTCAGAAACTTCCTGGCAGCAAATGAGAAGCCAGGTGAATTGATTTCCACTCAGTCAGGTATGATACAGGTAGAGAATGGGTCTCTCTCTGTGAAAGTGAGAGTATTCACCACGCTCATGGATATAACCACCCAAGATCTAACTCTTCCTAGACAGCCCAGAGGCTGCAGCCTGCTCTCTACATGTGTGCACACCCACCCCAATTGCCAAGTGTTCTCTGCTATAATATAACACACTGTGAGGGAAAAGCTCTCTTTGGAAACTGCTCTCTTGCTCTGTATGAAAACATTAATTCATCCAGAATGTCATCGATGTGTTTGGTATCATGCATTCCTCACTCAAACTAAGAGGTCTGATCACCATGGACTCTTTGGTCATCTGTAGAGATCACCTTCTTCACATGGCTTGCAGACACATTTCCTTTGCTCTTCTCAACTCTAGAAGACACTCTTCAAAAACTTATCTAAAATTGAATATGCAAGTAGATACTACAAAGCAAACTGAAAGTCTACAGAGGTTGCCAGTACTTTGAATTTCACTACCTGTGTCTCAACAGGATTACCTGGTAACTAATGACACATGAACAACAGCTTTCAGCAATGCACAGTCTTCCCAACCTGGAATTCAGTATCTTCGAATTACCAGTTTCTGCTGCTGTACATCAGCTTCTGCTTCAACTAAGCTGCCTCTATCCTTGATACGTCTCAAGCATCCTAACATTTTTCTCCCGTGTAGGAGAAAAACCTCCTGATTTCATAGATTAACAGAAGTCAAACACTAACGAGGATTTTCTCTTGAGAGTAAATTTATGAATAGAGAAAAAGAAAATACTTAAAGTAAAATCTGGTCTATTTGGTTGGGATTTTGTTTGCCTTTTTTTTGTTAAGTATTTCTTCTGCTTCATGAAAACACAGAAATCCTTTACACAATTAGCTAACAAACAACACAAACCACCCCTATTTCTATAGTTCTAATATTATGAGAATAAAATCCATGAAGTTAAAACATCTGAGAAAAGCACCACACATGGTTTTGAAGGCAACACAGAAACCCACTAAACGACAGTTATATTTTAGTGTTAAGTAAATATTTTAGTGTTAAGTAATATAGCCCATATGAAATATTAAACGAAAGAGTTTACACAAAGCTTATAGTGAATCATACAAAAAAATCCCTTACTTTGACCTTCAGGGTGGTTTCACATTCTGAATGACTGACCATTTTGTACCGCTAGGACAGAGGTCAGACTTAAAACAGCAACCAAATATTTTCACTTCCCAAACATGAAAGAGGAAGCATGCAGTTGCCTCTACGTCTTGACTGTTCCCTTTTTCAAAAAGTCTGGTTTACGCCTAATTATAACTGGTAACTGAACACACTTCCCCACCACCAAAAAACCCACACAAACAAAAATCCCACCCTTGGACTTCTTGGTGTTAGATTGGCAAAGAGATTGGGAATGCGACAGACCAAATTAAAAACAAAAAGAAAAGAGAGTAAGGACTAGAGAGGCCTACGGAACAGAATAGTTGCTACAAATAATAAGAGGGAACACTTGGACAAGAATATATCCTTACAAACTAGATATATTTATGTAATCTGCCAAGCCACAATCAAAATACTGAAATAAAGGTAATTATATGCTGCCAAGGATGCGCTCCCAACACATCCCAGAACACACACTGAACCAAGTTACGGAAAGCATTACAAAATATGTATCCTGTACAATATTAACAGTCATGAAACACTTATATCTAACTGCATTCAGTGGGGTTTTGAGCTGGATCAGATTTCTCCAAATACACTGATAAACACTAAAGTAAACTTGATGGTCTACCTGTTTTTATTAGAGCCTGAAGAACACAGATGTGCTCTGCTGAGCTCTAGATGCTTTATCTTTTCTTCCTGTGAGCGAGTTAGTTCCAGCGATGCAGAACTGCGTGACCCATGGGTCTGATTCTGGGCTTTTTCCCCTTCAGGAATTACCAAATCTCAGTCTCACATCTGAACCAGCCCATAAGTGAATAAATAACTCCACCTTGTATGTTAATCATTATATAGCTAGTTCTGAAGCCTCAAAAAAAACCCAACTCTACAGTTTTCCCACCATCCTCCCCCACCGCCTTCCCTCCACCACAATGCATACAAGCTATTCGAGCAATGCAACAGAAAGACCCATCAACCATTTGATCTCACAGCTTTGATTTTAAAGTTTGCTTGGTGACACTTCGGAGAGGAAGACTTATGAACATCCATACAAATAAGGAAGTAGTTGAATTTAATCTCCAGTGGTACATATATTATCTTTGAGAGGACCTGGAAATTTGGCTAGCTGTAAATTACCACCCAAAATTCTTTCAGAACTCCTGCTTCGGGCTACAAACCCAGGAAATGGTTTCAGACAAATATACAGGAAAAGCAGTCACAAAACTAAATTAATGGTGCCTGCAGAGGGCTTGACAGGCTAGACTTGGATGGAAGTCTTCCAACCCTCCCAAGCTGCTCCACATCTTGGTTAACTGTAATTTTTACCTGCATTGACCTTGGCAAGTGTCGAATGCACACGTTGCTGCTGTGCCACTCACAGTCCAGGCTGGTGACTGTACCAACACACACTCCTGAAGAAGTGATGTTCTGCTTCTAAGCTCTGCCTCAGGCCTATCTGTATAAGCCAGCGCTGAGTGCCCCAACTTGCTGTTAGTGCATCAAGCACATCGGTAGTGAACCAGTGCCAGTCCACAGGAAAGCACCTTCATTTTTCAGAGTTGTGCCTAAATAACTTGCCCAACTGAAATTCTGAAGATGACACTGTACCTCAGATACTTATTCAGCTGGTCTTTTCTCAAGAAACTGGGTGAAGAGAAACAGCACTTCTCATCTTGCATCTCCTCCCAGCATCAACGTGGTCTGAAGGCCAAGACAACAACTAAATGCTTCCTAGAGCAGAACCACAGCTCTCCCTTTCCTTTACTCTTAACTGTAACCTCTCGAGCTTCCCTTCTTTAGGGTCAGTCACTTGCCCATATCCAGGAACATCAGCTTATTGTAGCTGCCTTCAAATAATTTTCAAGTTGTTCTGAACAAAATAACAAGTAACCATCACAGAAGCTTTTCAAAAGGTTGCAGGAACTGAATAAAATTTAACTGCAGGCAGGTAAAACCTGACCTAGATGCTTAAACTGACTCAGCAGGATTAAAACATACACAGCAGAAATCCCTCTGCCTTTCTTTGCAGGAGTACAAAGGTTTTTGGTTTTCAGCATATTTTTCCTTAAATGCTGGTACAGCCTGGAGGAGGAGTGCAGAATCATCACATATTTTTCCAGGCATTCAGTCTGAAGTACTGTTTCTGAAGTCTGTGTCTGTTCTCTTGTGCCAACTCATCTGTTGGCTTACAGTATTAGAGCACTGACTTCTAGCCCCAGCACAGCATTTTAAATCCATCCCTTTTCACTCCTCACTTCTAGCCATGTAACTGGATATTACCTTTATACACACAATGGCAAAAAGGAAAGGGAAGTCTCAGACATATTTACATACTTCAAAGAGCTCTGTGCCCGTTCAGTGCTTTAATCGCATGCTTAACACACACATATCTTGCAGCACTGGTCACATGGGGTTTCACACCAGTGGGGCAAGTATCTTCTGAGGCAGAACCCATTAACATGTCAAACGCTTCCCTGCCCATTACAATGCTATTAGGTAAGAAACCAACTGTTTACGGACCGCGTCAGAGTCCTGCAGCCTAAAGCTGTTACCTAGAAACTATAATATACCACATGCAGCTCTTTATTAGCTTCCTGCTTGTTGACAACAAAGCAAGAACTAAGGGCACGGTTTTGTTAAAGCATACTTTATACAGAAACAGGAGCGGAAGAGGAAGCCTGTGAATACAGGCAACTGGGAAGAAACCAAGAGATAGCAAACAAGGTGAGTTTTCCAATCGCAGATCTCTCTAAGCAAGCTTCTGCACCACCTCCACAAAAGGCTAAGCAACCCCAAGCAGTCTTTAACTACTTCTGCACAAGAGTTCTTCCGAAGACAGATCTCAGCCTACACCTTGCCAGTTAATCTGAATCGTATTCTTTCAGGCTCCAAAGTGATAACCCACAGCGTGTAGCAAGCCCTCTGCCCTGGACTTGTTCTGTTGTGTTATGACCATGCCCCTGCCGCCTCCTCATGAGGCAGAGAGGGCTCTCCCTGTCATCAGGAGGTGCTGGAGGCTGCCATGAGTCCAAGGCAAGCAAAATACCAACACTGCAAATGTGACATTGTACTAAGGCTCCTAGATAAGCCTCAGCACTAGTTCCTACCCCAACAGACTCTTCTCCACACGACAGCCTTTGAACTGGGTTCTGCGTGTACATGGCTATTAAAACTAACCATCTACTAAAGCCTCAATATTTCTCAACGAAGAACGTGCCTTGATCCAAGTGATTAACACCGATGTGTCTTTGTCTCCCCAAGATGTCACTTGTCCTAGGGAATATGGCTCTCAAGCCTGTACAACTGTTTCAGGATGTTGTCAAATGCACCAGTAATGACCTGGAACACAAGGCTTTTCACCCTAGAGGAAGCATGTTAACGACACATTTTCATTTGGCAGTAATTTGATATGATCTGTTACTACGCCAATTAAGCATAAAAAAATCCCAATGTTGCATTAGCCTTACTCAGAGTTCTGAAGATGTTTTAAAACCTACATTAACCTTATACTGAAGCTCTGCAAGGAGCTAGATTATTATGTTTGTAAAGATACGTGAACTACAGCTGAGAAAATGCACTATCTTCCAAACTGCTGGTGGCTTCCAAAATAAAAGCACAAAGATGAGCCTGACCAACCAGCCTGTGCACTTTTTGAAGAGCAAGTTTTGAAGGAAAGTCTGGTGATTAACACTCTCTTGAACTGTGCCCCATGCTGTCTTAGTGTTACATGTTTTCTCTGTCATTCCACCAGTAGCTGTTTCTTTTCCAGTCTTGAGGATGACAAAGTCAGTATCGGGTGAGGTGATGCCAAGCAGCCACACATTTTGACAAACCTAGTAGTGGCACACTGACAAAAACAATGATGATGGCAGGAAAGAATTTAAAAACACACTTCAAAATAGCAATGTGCAAATTTTCTAGCAGATTAGAAGATTGGAAGGGATAATCTTTACAAGTCACATTTTACAAAGGACCTAAAGGAGTCCCAGACTTGAACACTAAGTATGTACTGTATCAGACAGATGTCTGTCAAATGCATAGTACACATGCAAACTTGACTAATACTCTGGAATCTCAGGATTGTGCCCATAACACTTTTTACTTCGTGTACCAGAGGCCTATCTTACAGAAGCACTAGCTCGGTTTTTAACACTTAATATACAAAGTTACTTTTCTTAATATTGCATTTAGAATATATTTAGTCAATTTTATTGGAACTGTAACATCTAGAATTGAATTAGGTTTTCACCTAGCCAGTACGTATCAAGTACAAAGGTAAAAATATTAATAAGCCCACCATACATTCAGAGAAAACTGCAAACTAAACAAACAAATTTACAGAAGACAACTCTGACATCCACCAGCTAGACTAGCAGTGGATCGGGTTTGTTCTGGTTATTTCCTAAATGATGAAGAGCAATACTGATGCTTGATTCCTTAGCTTGTTCTGAACTAGGACAAAGCCTGACACATGCTAGTTAACAGGACAGTGCTACAAACCACTGTCTGAGGAAGAAGAAATGGAGGTGAAGATGGTAGAACCAGTTTACTGTATTAAAAATGCAAAGCCTAGAGCATGGATATTTTGATAGGAGAGGGACTGGCCGTATGTACATGAAAGAAACAACTTTTCATTCACCTTAAAAAAAAAACCACACCACCAGCAACAACAAAACCACATTGCAGTGAGACATCCAGTTTTTAAGGACAAAGATGACAACAGAATGTCAGGTAATTGCATGAGGATGTGTTACAATGTGCTGACGCCTTTAGTTCGTAAACTATGTCTTGATTTATTATCCTTGGTTTAGGTATTTGCATTTTGCTACAACAGTTCATCATAGACACCACAGTCAATCTTTGAATTCCCTAGCTTTTCAAGGAAAAAAAAAGTGCTTTATTGGAAGCTAACAGTAAAGTTTAGATAAGGGGTTTATGTTTAAGTAAGTTTCTAGTTCAGGTATTGCTCTGAGTAGGCAAATAGGCATCTGAAGCAGTCTTCTCTTTTCCTGCATACCTTCTTATAGTTGCAGCTGTGTCTTGTCATCCCCAAAATCCAAACCTGTTTAAAGAACCAAGCACAGAGTGATGTTGAAGCCTGAGGTTCCTCACTCCTTTCTGCTCCTATTTGCTCTTCCTTCCCACCTCCTGAACAAGAAGTTGCTCATTGTTGCCTGGTGCCCTCTACTGCTTCATCACAAGTACAGGACACAGCATGTTTTCACCCTTCATTCTGCAGCCTCTGTCTATGAAGTCAGGACCCAGAGTCAACTGGGACAGGGAATCACACCAAGAGCAGATCGCACCATCTGCAAGCCCTTCCCAGGTCCCATTTATGGCCTCCCCAGTGCAAATCCTGATCCCTTCTCCTCCCTCCACATCCTTCTTGGATACACTCAGGGCTGCCAATTTCCCTGTTTGCAGATACTTAGGCATGGATTATCTTCACATCTGGGAAAACAATTTCAGTCGGGACAATGTGTGTGTGTGATGAGACAGAAGAAACCTGCTATATACCCACGTGTGTGTAGGAAACCCTCACACACCACCAGAGAACAGAATTACATCAGACCACCTTTCTCCTTTTCCAGCCTTTTTGAAGATCCCAGTTCTTACTGTGATTGTGAGTGAAATGGCTGAAGCATGGCCAGAAAGAAAGAAGCCGTTTCAGTTGCAACGCTTGAACTCATTCCTTCATACTGTGGTCCGCCCTACCATGCTCAGCATCACAAACACACGGCTGGAAGAAGCCTCCAGAAACCATTTACACCGCTCCTTGTTGAGGCGAGGTAAACACTACCTAGACATAAAAGGCACTTCACCAGACTGCTCAACTGCTTCAAGTCTTACCGCAAAACACCACCCCACATTTTTTTCATGATAACTTTTCCTCCAGCTCAAACCTGACCTGACTCACGTAGATTAAATCACTGACTATAATCTCTCTACGTGCCACACATTTCATACAGATACTAACAGACTAGCTGAGAAGCTTTCTTTTCTGCTCTCACACATGCACAGCGGTCTCCTACGTTCTGGGAAACCAGATATGTAGACAGCTTTACTATTTTTTAACTACTTTTTAACACGCTTTTAAAAGGGCTGGTAAGCATTATAAGTATGCTAGGGATAAACATCAAGTAACAGGGAGTGACACAAATCCAAGACAAGTTAACAAACAATTTTTTGCATTATAGATTTATTCTAGATCTGTGTATCAAACCTGGCTGCAACAACCCTAGGTTTTAACAGCTAATTGTAGGAAGAACTGTACTGTAGAAATTGTAGGAAGAATTAAGCCTTTAAGTTTGAAAGTCACTTTTTACTTACATACTATGGAGGTGCACTTTGCTGCAATAAAAGCAAAAAACCCAAGCAATGCACAACCCAAAACTAATTTGGAACTTTAACTGAATCACTGAACTTTGTTTCATCAATTGTGCCTGCCCCTAATTCAATGCAGCAATTATCCTTCACAACCAACACACGATTAGTTAACTGCCAGAAAATTTATTACCTCAGCTTAATGTTAAGATTCAAGAGTCTGCTATTTCTCTCTAGTTTTTCTGAACCACTCAAAGTCTTTCAGAGTATGAGGAACCATAATCTTTCCTTGAAAACAACCGTACTGAAGATACCTGTAAAACACATTTTCACCCACAAGATTAGCACATTAATATGCAACATCATCTTTTGTGCAGCATCTGCAGCTATCTTGGATGGAGAGGACAGAGCGAAGCTATTTATTCAATCACACTAGTATGAGCTGATGTTATATGACTATAACAAATGTCACTGGACTTTAGTGTGGCATTGTAATGCTGCCTAAAGGGTATTGTAGAAGAAAAAGTAGGACAGGCAGTGGGAATTTAAAGAGCCTCAGCTATATTTTGTATTATTGCCCTTGTGCCAAAACTGTTTCTGAACGTATCCAGCAACAGCTTCCTGTGTTCATGAAGCTCTACATCCATTTAAATACAAATAAACCCAGATTAGACTCAAATTCACTGATGTTCTTTCGAAAGAGAGGCAATAGCACTTCTGCGCATGTAGGAAGCATTATAATCAGTGCTGTTATGCATAATCATATTCTATCAAAAGATGACAAAAAAAATCAATTCTAACATTTTCCTCATAAAATAGATGACTGCAGATTGCAATTTCAAGTTACAAAACAAATAGCTAACATCCAAATTCTGCTTTTTGTACACACGGATTCACTTTTTAGAGAAGTCACAGATTTATGAGTATAAAATAAAATGTAAAACAAAAATGAAAGTTATAGTTACTTTTCTATTACTATTCCAATTTACAGTTTAAGCACCTGTGCTATTCATCCGTTTGATTACACATATCACCACAACGACATGAAGTAAAGCCTCTGGAGAATGAAGGAAAATTTAAGCAGCCACCAAAATTAGAGATAAGCTCACGACTTTAAGAAAATGTATTTCAGGACTCAGCAGCATAGCATCTTTTAAGGAACACCAGCATAGTTTAACATGTGTCTAAAATTAACCTTGAAACGGTACCTTAAAGCTACCCTAGTGGTGGAACTCAATTTGCTGATCAGCAGCATAAAATAGGATTTTAACAGAATCACTTGGGTTGCTGCTGGTTAGTCATCCACATAAACTCAATGCGGTATCTTAAGTGCCCCATACCAGCTCTAAGCATTACTGGAATGTCCCCTTTTCAAAAGACGCACTTATACAATTATACAATTCCTGGCAGTCACTGTGTCATACTTAAGGACCTATTTGTGTGCTTCCTGTTTTGTTAAACAGTTTTCCTGTTATTAAGCAGCAAAGATGACTCCCCAGGGACACGGCTAGAACATTGCACACCATTGTTTCAGGAACAGCCTGAGCGCAACCCAGAGCCACGGAAAACATCTTGCTGAGCTGAAAGCAGACCAGAGAACAGGGCAGCGCCCAGCACTTTTATTTGCCACAAGGTACATCTCCACCCTTTGAGAGGCGCACAGTCCTTCCACTGCTTGCTGATCACACCTGGGGCCTAAACCGCCTTTCATATGAGGAGAGACTGAGAGAGCTGGGTCTGTTCAGCCTGGAGAAGAGAAGGCTGAGAAAGGATCTCATCAATGTTTATAAATATCTCAAGGGTGGATGTCAAGAAGATGGGACCAGACTCCTTTCAGTGGTGCCCAACAATAGGATGAGGGCCAACAGGCACAGGCTGAAGCACAGGAGGTTCCATCTGAATATGAAGAGAAACTTCTTCACGGTGAGGGTGTCAGAACACTGGAACAGGCTGCCCAGGGAGGCTGTGGAGTCTCCTTCTCTGAAGACATTAAAAACCCACCTGGACGCCTTCCTGTGCAATCTACTCTAGGTGAACCTGCTTTAGCAGGTGGGTTGGACTAGGTGATCTCCAGAGGTCCCTTCCAACCCCAATCATTCTGTGATTCTGTGACATCTCTTCCCGGTGACCCCTAACAAAACTGTGCAACAGAGATTTGGCAAAGGCTGCTGCTGAGTACCAGCACTGCCCTGAAGGAGGGGGAGACCAAGCAGTTCCTGTGGAGGAGGTTTAAAACATTCATCACACCATTCTTTGCATTTAATGTTCCCCTGAGTCTCTTCTGTTCAAGCCAACACACAACTACAATGACAGCAGACTTGAACTTTTGCTCTATTAGGTGGTGGGCAGGGAGGAAGCGAGGGAAGACTATAGAAACTGTCTGGAGGAGCTGATACTTCAAATAACTGTGGTGTTCACTGTGTATACACATAATTAGGACCAAAACACACATGTGAGATTAATCCCTATGAAAGATCTCTACCTACAAACACCTCCACTTGTGCCACTAACAAATACAGTAAGAAAAATATTCACTGAACACTACACATGCATCTTGTCTTCCTTGATCCTAAGTCCTACCTGAGAGGTCCAACCTGACACACAGGAATTCAGGTTTAATAGGGTTATGCTACTCATTTCATATTAGGATTTTTTTTTAAGTGGCAAACTGTGTTGATATGATGAGTAGAATAATTTGCAACTGGCCTTATATGTAAGTTCACTCATTCTCCTGCTGGAAACATTGCCAATATTCCTGTTTTACTACTTCAAATACTTGTAATAAGTATAAACATCACATTTTTAATACTTTAAGTGATTCTGATATTAGCAATATTCACACACAGATAAAATGAAGTCCACTGAAATATGAGAGTCTAAAAAATACTATTAAAGAAGTCATTAATGAGTATTATTTGTAACACTTTCCAAACTTTTCTACTGGAGGACTGCTAGTTCTCTTTAAGAAAAGGATGAGCTTGTATTAAAAGAATTTCACCACAGATGTTCCCAGCTCTCCTGCTTCCTGCCTAACTAGAAGTATTCCCATAACATCACATAAAAACTGTTTACACAGACATCTTGCTGAAGAAACTTTACTTGCTAGAAATGTGTAAGCAGTATACTACCATGACTCATGACTAGAAGGAGCAAAAATAAATTTAACCAGGAGCTGAACACAGGACTCGGGTTTATTATTGCCCTTGCTACAACAACTAGACATCAGTAAAGATGATACCAGTGGAAGGTTCATAAATAGTAACTGTAAAGAAACACCTCAGCCAGATATATGTCAGGTTATTTAAGGTAAGTTATTTCTACATTTGAGTATGTGAACGGTTAAACTGAACAGGAGCTTTTTTTTTAAGAAGATTTAAAGATGTGAAGTTCTACTGCTGATGCATTCATTTTTCAGAAGATCAAATGTTATTTTCTTCTCCCTGTAGGACAGATAACAGAAAAAGTACTCCATGACCAGGAAAAGGTAATGGGGAAGAACACCGGCGGTGAACACTGCTACAGAGGTGCTGGTGATCTCACTAACTCTAATCTAAACCATTAGTAATTCTGCAGCACTAGTTTACTGTATTATCATGGTAAAAATAATTGTTTAACGTCCTCTTAAAAACAAGATTTAATTCAATCAAATCTTTCTGACAACATCAGTACCCCACTGGACCACAGACAGCAGATATGTGTAAAGAGGAACAAGTAGAGGTACAGGTGAAGTCAGCAAGCTAACCGGCTTGGCCAATGCAGCCTTCACCAAATTTTATTCTGGGAGAAGACAAGCGAAGAGAGAGGGAGTTTTCTTGCAAATAATTTTCCAATTAAGTTAGTTTTTGGTATGACATTTGGTGAAACAGTCAAGAGCTGTTTGGAAAACCAGCACTTTTCATAAAGGCACCAGATCTATCAACTTCAGACCTAAGGTTATTCCAGTGCATCTTGCCACTCAGGGATTTTTTAATTTTTTTTTTTTAATAATAATAAGAACAGTGGAGACACCGCTTCACTACATGACAGTAAATTAACAGTCACTCTATAAACACAAATTGTCATCTCTTGCCATCGATTGCAATGAGAATGGCAAGTGCAGTGTCAATCTATTCAGTACTGCCTCCACAGCACTTAACATGTAATTATATTTGATTAGTTGATGATGCAAAAAACTTTTTTTGCCTTCCAGCCCCCTCCCACATCAGAGTTTTTGTGCCAACAAAGAAAGAAGAGTAACACAGAACAGTGAGCCCGTTGGCTGCAAATACTCCAAACGTTGCATTCTGGCACTGAAATTTCACAGTATCGTTTTCCTCACAAAAGCTATTGCTTTATGCCTTAGAAACTTCAAATTAAAAGGACTGAATAGATAGCAACGCTTTATTTGTCTGAATGCTGCAAGCCATTTCTGCTGTACTAACATTCATTTGCACAAGCTGCAAAACTAGTAGAAGCAGTTTTTAAATGTTTAACTCCAGTTTTACCACACTGGAAACGCCCCAAAGTAATTTAAGAGCTATTCAGGTTTTTAAGTGTAACTGCCTGTTACTTCCAAACCCCAACCTACTTCACAGCAACCGAAGCTGTAGCCAGACCCCTTTCATCTATTAGACATATCGAGTAGGAACAAATGCACGCTTAGAATACACAGTGATATTAGCAGAGATAATTTTTTAGGTCTTTTATATTTACCCTCCAATTAACTATTCTTCTATGAAGTTGAGCTTGAAGCAGTAATTTTACTTACTTCATGTTGACAAATATTTGATAAATCCTTTACATATAATTAATTTGTTTAAGTGAAGGAATAACAAAATCCAACATCACTCACTACAGTGGAGCCAGAATGCAAAAGTTGCCATGCAGCTGCTTTCCACAGCACTCCAGTTTTTCTTCAAAGATTTTTTTTTTTTAAGCAAAGCCCCTCATGTAGGTCCATTTTCATGCTTTATTCAGTATATGCACAGTTTAAGTGTTAACATCACATGTAAGTTACTGTTTTGATTTTGGTGTGGCTTTTTTGGTTAGTGGGGTTTTTTTGGTGTTTTGTTTGGTTTTGATTTGTTTTTCCTTAGCAGCTCCTTTCTGCTACCCAGGCTCCCTTTGAAAATAACTACTGTTATCTTCATTTCATACCTATCGTAAATGCATCAATTGGATGAGACTTGTAAGGAGTACACAAACGTCGATTGCAAACTCCAAAACACAGACCCCTACCACCCGAAAATAAGAACCTCCATTTAGCTATCACCTATATGCCTATTGAAGCTATGACGTGCTACGACTGAAATCAAGCACATCAGGCAGGTGCTTTAATTTAGTCTTAACTAGATGAAGTCAGTAGCAAAAAGTCTCATTGACTTCAACAGGAACATGACTAAATCCAAAATCCCCCATGATGTGAATGGGTTCCAGCTATTCAACTTCTTTTGCTCAGAACAGATAAGCTGGCTTTGCTTCTGAACTATATTTTTCCTTGGTAGGTGATATAAATATTTAACATACTCATCCTGTATCAAATCTCTCCAGCAGACTTTTAGATTTAGAACAGCTGGTAGGGTTGAGTGTGTTGGATATCTTTCTACAGTTCTATATTCAACTGTAGTGTCAGACATCAATCAGTACTTCAGCTATTTTTTGGGGTGGGGAGCAGAAAACATATGAACAGTTAAGCAACTCGTGACAGCCAAGGCTTGCAGAATTCTCCTTTAAGAGCACTGCTTTGCGATGCTCAGAGGCAATTTCGTACTTCCCAATGTGATGTGAAACAGGATTTAGGAAAGAAATTGTACTGAAAAAGGACATCTTCTGCTCAAATAAGCAGGTCTGTGATGTTTGCTTGTTACTAGCAAGGCAAAAAGAAAGTTTTTGAAATTGGTATTGCTGTACTGACACCAGCTACTGTTTTTCCTCTGAGACACCTCTTGTTTCCAAGGTAAGGAGAGAGTAATTAGGTTTAGTAAGCAACCAAAATCACCAGAGAGATAAGAGTACTAAGTACAGTTTGTTTAGGGAAAGAAGAAAAAGAGCAGTAAGAAAGGCTGGATGAAAACATTTAGACACAAAACAGTTTACCACAAAAGCAACAGTAGAGTTCAGTATACAATCCTTGCAAAAAACTCTGGAAAAAAAAAAAGAAGGCAAAAAAGCTTTTAGCTCCATTTGCAAAACTAGTTCCTTGTCTAGGATTTTATCTTTATGCAAGAGAACACACTACTAACTCAAAATGACTATTTTGAATCATTCATTAAAGTATACATTTCTCTGGCAGTTTACAGAAAGTCATCCAGAGATGATGATTTACTCTGTCACACTACTGATGCATGAAGAATATAAGAGCACTTTAGTCACTCTTCAGTAAAAATCCTTAATGGTTTAAGGAAGCAAATGTTATATTTCATCAGTGAAAGCCACTGGTTCATATGTAACTCGTATCTACCATACATATGCAATTGTGAAGCACTGAGATTTTTGTTGCGGTTATTTGCTACAAAGAAGTTTCACAAGTCACAGGACAGGTAAATAAAATATTTCCTGATGCATTTCAGTGTTTCTGTTTTGCTGAAGAGGGCGCTTGTTATATACAGCTAATAATATAGGTGTAGCTGAGAAAATGACACTTTGATGTCTGCCTGCATTTAAAGGAAGAAGAAACTTCTGGATATGACAACCGTGAAGCAGCATAGAGCACACAGTGATGAAAGTCAGACAAGGCAACAAGATGAACGACCTTAAGAAACACTTTAAATTTTACAGCATTTCCTCTGGATTTATTCCACTCCTAGAAAAAAAAAACCCTACAATTTTATTTGGTTTGCCCCGAACAGGTTGCATACTTACAATGCAAGACACTTCAACTACTCCAGTTAGTTTGACACCTCTACATGGACAAAATGCGAGCAGTGCAAACACACTCCAGCCCAAGGATCCATTTTGCTACAAATGCACTAACTTAACACCAGTGTAAACAACCATATGTCCAGACATGCTACAGACTCTGAAGAAACCGCAGCAGGCTGCTGAAAAACATCCTCAAGTCAGAATGAAAACCCAAAAGCAAGTTCTGTCCTCTTCCTCCCAATAGGGCTTATACCCTCTAACTTCACCAAGTTACTGCACCACAAACTGCCAACCAGGACATGGTGACAGAAACATCCAATTTGACCTGTGCTCCAGACCACTTTAAAACCTCTACTTTCCAAGAACTGCTGTAAGTATCCCAAGGATGCTCTATAGTCATTCAGGGTGGTCAGTCTATGCTATTATAAAGTGAAGCAAAGGATGAAATCCACGATACTGCTTATGAGAAGCACGCTCTACACCAAAATGGGAACTGAATGCTGCTTACATAACACTCGTACATATTCACATTCCTGCATGGACCCCAAAATTCTTTTCTTCAATTACTCCCTCACTTATTTGTTGATACAGTCCCTAGTATATTCTATTTCTCATTGCTTATATGACCTTGGAGAGAAGTCAAATGTCATTTTAATCCAGTTAAACCACCATAAGAAAAAAGATACTCATACTGGTGCTGCACAAACAAATATGGCTCCTCCTGGCATTTAACAAAAAAAATAACCTTTTATGGTTGTGATATACATTGTCATCGCCTGATCTGCTGCTGCTGTTTTATGAACCTGAAATAACGACTAACAAGCTCCAATGCATTCCACTGTTTCTAACACCACAGTACATTTTATACATACTTGCACTCTCCACTAGAGAATATGACCTGGTTTTCAGATGCCCTACTTTTCGGTACATTCGGCTCTAGCTAACCACTGGTCAGCTTTCTGCTAACGCGCTGACTTCCATAAGACACAGGGACAGCAAAGCTGAAGCGGAAGGCCAGACAAAAACCTCTCAAAGCTTTGAGTGCTAAACCATTAGCATGTACAGACTGCACGTAGAGGAAACACACAGAAGGTCTGTTCAGTACTTCTTATTTAGTGAAGTGCTGCTTAACTGGAACACAGGGCTAGCAATCTATTTTATATTCTGTATTTAACGGAGGCATCCTGCAGGCAGGTTTTGCTTTCAAATCCACTCAAAAATAAAACCACAAACGGATTCTCATAATTGCAAAATTCCCTTGATACATGCAATGACATCTATTTTTATTTTTCAAAATTATAAAAATTTCACCGGCAGTTAGTGAACATTTGGAAGATTTAACATTATCTCCCCCACTTCTCTTTTAGGATTTTTGTCCCTGGAATACGTGCTACGTGGAAATTTCGCACTGTTAGCAACATCAAGGATGTAGGTAGATGCATAAATACTCCGTTACATAAGAATTTTTAGCATCAAGGTATTTTACTCCTAGCTTAAAGTCATGCAAACAAGCTGCAAACAGAAGCCTATATTACAGTTGGATAGTCAGCCTGTATTATGTTTATAACTGAATTTATCACCCAGGAGGAGCTCAGAAACCGGATTGACTTTGCCAGGGATAAGTAATGACAAGGCGAATGGTTTAAGCTGCTGTGTGAAATGCCAGGAGAGGAAGGAAAGCTGACTGGTAGCACTGAACTCCAAAAAGTAAAAGCAGAGAGGGTGGTGTTCAAGAGAGCAAGGAAATGCCTCAGAGGAAGACCTTCTGCAAAACTAGTTTATGTAGCTGCTTGCTCCTCACTAAGTAAAAATGCAAGAAAATTACGTATGGTGCATTAGAGAAAGACTTATGTAATATGCAGGCTGCCATAATTTTCTCTAGATATCACACATCTCAGCTAAAACTACCAACCAACCAACAACTGCCACCCTCTGCCAAAATGACACACGTATGTTCCGGAACAAAACTCGGCTGCTATAATTTTGTTCCCATTCCAGGTACTTGCTTTATTTCTTCACCTACCACTGAAAATGGAAATCAGGTCAGATGCTGCTGAGAATTTTGTGGTGTTTGTTTTCTTTGTTGTTTTAGGGTTTGTGGGTTTTGGCGGGGTTTTTTTTGAGGGGGCTTGTTTGTTTTTTAAACACGCACACTTGTCCTGAATGTCTCTAAAACTTCATACTTTTTAGGTTTGTGTCAACACAAGGGAGCATAAAAGTTTGCTTGTCCTACGTGCAAATAAGAGATGTTTAACATGACATGTATGATAACAGTTATCTACAAGTATGGAAATATTTCTCACAGACATAAAGCCACATCGTGACAGCCTGTATTAATTCCACTTCCCTTTATGTTCCTCCGCCCCCCCCGCCCCGGTCAATGTATAGAAAAGAGAGGACTCCCAGCAAATAATCATCAAAGTGATCAGATAAATATTTAATAGCATAGACTTCCTGATACTATTTTTGGACTTGTGGGAGAGGAAAGAGTGAATTCCAATTTGCATTTCATAAACAGAATAACCATCTTCCAAATGAGCAGCTCAGCGCCGGTACACACACACACACTTAGAATATGAAACTACTTTACTCAAAAGTCAGACTTCTGTACGAAATTCAAAAACTTTCATGCCCAGTACAGCTTTTGTTTGCTAAGAATAAACTGCAGTTGAAGTAAACAAGATATTCCCTCCATGCATGCTCTAATCATCATATTAAAAAACCCACAAACCTGTATGAAATATAACGGTGCTTTTCTTGTAGCCGGAAGGTAGACGAATGTTTCGGAGCAAGCCCTTCGCTGTCAGCCTTACACGCATGTTGGATAAGGAAAATTTCGGGGACCATAACATGTCTTCAGTGCAATCGGAAGATAAACAAGCAAGAAAAAGCCTCCATGTACTGTCACATACTACACTTTTAAATAGCTACTGGCAGAAGTGAGTAGTTCTTGCTAAAGAAAACAGGCTTGAAGAAATAAAATAATCAAGTCTCCGTTCCCTTGCTCTTACTCCTTATGCACAGACAAGCACAAAAATCAGCAAAAGCAGATATCCACGGCATAAATCCTGCTGGCAGCTTCTCCTCACCAGATGTTGTGGAAACAAAGCTTGTCCTCAGAATAAAACCGACTTAGTGACTCGGAAAACCAACAGCCTCTGAATTGCATCACAGTGCTGATGCTTAATCTGCTATGGGACCCCGTGTGCTGGGAACTGGAAAAGGAGAAAAGGGAGGAGGAGGATGAGAAGGGAGGAGGAGGAAGAGGAGGAAGTGGGTGGTCTCCCCAGCTGCATATATCATCCTGCAGTGTCACAGACCATGTAATTGTTCTTTGGAGACTGCTAGGGAGACTATTTGAATATTCCTGGAGGCATAGTTCAGCTCTCCTCTCCCAGAATCCTTTCAGGGTGCACTCTTTTTTTTTTAAACAGTTTCTTTCAACTGACATAAGTGTATCAAAACAGATTTACCAGCTAACATTTTCTACCCGAATTTCTTTTGGCATTGAATATCATGCCAACATTTAAAGTTTTAACAACTCCACAAACACATCTGTTCTCTAAGAACAATTCAGTATTTGAGATCTGCTTAATGGAAATACTATTTAGCTTGGCAGCTCAACCCTGCAGATGCTTTCATTTACCAGAAGAGGAGCAAGGAAGCAGGCAACAATTTCATATTAAAACAGATCTCTGCCCGCTGGGTTTTGAAGGCACCCAAACACTCTAGCAAACAGGCAGTGTTACAGGAGTTCCTTGAAATTAGTTGTCTCCATATTTAATTAGCCCTCTTAAAAAAACATTTTTTCTTAGTAGTTAATGAGCTCAGAGGTTTTGCGTATACCTTGGTTCCTTTCAGCTGCCACTAGTAAAAATAAAACGAAAAATAGAGTTAGAAACTAGAAAATAGAAGGGTAACTGCTTTACAGAGATTAGAAAATGTCACATTTTCCACCCACAACCACGACTATACATGCACTGGCCACCTTCCCATGTAAAAAGAGACATTTCACTACTTTGCCTACATGCAGCAGCTGCCTTGCCCAGCACCCGAGTGTCTCACAGCCTGTGCAGGAGACAAGACACTAACGGCTCGTAGCTTCTTCTGGGCTGCCTGAAGAGCTGCCCTCCACAGCCTTTGCATCTTTTTAGAGACAACAAAATTAATTCCTTTTCCATTGATTCAGTACTTTACAACTTCACCAAACCACAGCTAACGCTCTCTAACACCTCTCCCTCTGACAGTTTTTCCGGTTCCAGAAACAATTAACCCAACTTGCTCTGAAGCAGGCATAGCCCAAAGCAAACACAATCACCCTGACAGGTCTCAACCCAGCAGTGCCTTACCTGTCCTCTCCTTACCACAAATCTGTTATATTTTAATAGCACGCCTTACTTGCTCAAGACACATAACATTTAAGTTGTCTAGTGCTTATTTACCACATTACCTAGAATGAAAAACAACATTTTGTTGCTTTATCCTGGTTTCTTGGTATTTCTAACATCACACAGGCCAGTGCAGTGACAATAAAGTAGCTCACTGTAAGTAGAGCAAAAGAGCTGCAGCCCAGCATCGAGACTGTCAGACTCATCAAGTCAACCTCCACGGTGTACTGCCTGATAATACTGCTGAATGCTTTATGATCATGTACCAAAATATTTATTTCCCAGTGCGGTGATGTACCACCAACTCTGAAGTACTATAATGTCATAAGCCCACACAAAACCATTCAAAATAAGTACAAAGACAGTAAATTAGCCTTTTTTGTTTGGTTCCCAGGGCAGCCTCTGCACACAGAAGGGCATGCATGTCATTACTGCTATAAAATCCTCATCTATTCCTTCTAGTCTGAAGAGCTTTGGCACTAGCAATGGCTGTTCATCTGTCTTTCCAACAGCCTGCAGATCCAGACCCTTTCCTAATCCAACACCACTATCAAAGACATCACCTCCTTTCTGTGCTGGAATATTATTATGCTTGGAAACCATGCTCGGCAGTAAATCAGAAGACTTGTTATAGTACATTAAAGTAGCCTTGCATATTCAGTGTAGTTCATTAGCACATCTCTTCCAATATTAGATCACTATCGTCAAACCCTCTCTCAATGAAGCCATCTTGAGATTTTGACTGGGCCTATGGTCAGTCCTTGAACTCCATTCAATACCCAGCAATACCTGGTTTTACCCTTCTGGCAGGGCACCCACAGGAACTCCATTTTCTTCTCTATTCCTCCTGTCCTACACAGCTCCCCAGGGGGAAGAACTGTTCCATGTAGGAAATGTTCTCTCACCATGCCAATTTGACGCTCTCAGAAAGGCAGAAACAGTCCAATCAGGTTCAAAAAAACCCAACCCACCACCTCTCCTCATCCTTGCAATAGTGCCCAAGAGAAAGGTAATGAATTTCTCACCTGCCTGTAAAACCAGAGAAGCTGAAATACCCCAATGAAACCCTAACTTCTTCCCTAGGAACAAGAGCTAGAACAAAGAATCTCCAGAGGGCAAGCGTGATGTAATGAACCAGCCTGGAGACAGAGGAAGGAATGAATCACCAGGCAAAACATGAACAGATAAAAGCTCCATATGGACATAAAAGTCCTTGTAGCAGAGGCCAAAACTCCGCTTACTAAGATACAAAGAATACTTTTACTGACTCTTCTTTCCCACTCTTAGTTTGGGTGGAAACATGCCATGAGGAAACTGATACATCATACTATCTTCCTTTCTAAAAAACCCTCTGATTTGAGGAAAATGCCCTTCTAGCCTCTAGGGCAGGAATTCTGTTAAACACCAGAAACCTAAAACAAGTCTGCTTTGTGCAGAAGCAGAGCTGACAGCACTAATAAAAAGCAATAGATGCGTGTCGGTCCCACCTAGCACCCAGCACTCAGAGCTGTCACAGCAGCCCGCAAGGCTGCCCACCCGTATCTAAATAGCTCCTGGGAGAGGTTTAACTGGCAGAGAGGTTCCTCCAGCGCAGCCTCTCCAGAGCTCTGTGAGACACCACAGCACACTCCACCGCTGTGGTGGCTGTGCACCTGCCAGCATTGCTTCCTCAGCTCAGGAAGCCACCACCCCCGGGGCTGTGTCTGTACTCCTACGATGACCATCGAGCGCCTGGTGCCGGCAGGGTACAAAGCCAGGACGCAATCCACGGCATCCTAACACAGCGTGCCAGGAACACGCGCTGTCTACGTTCCATGCGTAACGTGAGGATCACAGAGACATCTTTTTCTGTCTTGACAGTGGATACGGGCAATAGAAAACAGCACCATAAAACAGCAGATAAAATAGGAAGTGATGTCCAGCCCAGAGAGAGGACAAAAGGACTGCCAGATTTACTAGCACCTCACTGCTGGCTTCCCTCTAAGTGCAAAACTGGTGAGCAAGAGGAACAAAGGGGCTCTATCCTGTTGTGATGACATAATTCAATCTGGGTTGCTAAATGCATCAATACGTGATGACACCATCAGATTGATGGTGGGGTTAGACCTCAGCAGGTTTAGTATATCTGCCACTCCCTGGAAACATTAGCAACGTGACAAGAAAGCAGCAAAGGGCATTGGCATCTGCAGGCTCTAAAATTCAGACTTACGAGGCCAAGTCCACAGTATCTGTACATGTTTCTGCTGTCTCTGTCCCTCTTTCCACATCCAACAATCACTAAGAAGAACATCGGAGCACAGTTACGTGTCTCATTGCAAAGAAGTCTAAATCAGAGGCTAGATCTTGAGCTCTGCGATACCCACGTAGAGGACACCTGTCTCCATGTCATAAGACAGCATGGGCAGTGTGGAGCAGATGGATTCTACTGGCATGCTTCACTTCAGGAAGAACTGAGAGGCGACTGCCTATGCAAAGAGAGACGCAAGAAGCAGGAGCTGACTAAGAGTCAAAGAGGCATCTGTGTTCTCATTTTTATTTCTGGAAAATGACCGATTCCTCTCCACTTTCCTGTGACCACCTTGCTCTAGCCAATGCTCCAGTTTGAAAAGCCAACCTTCCTGCAGGCAACAACACCCACGGCCATGGCAAGCGCAGCCGGCAGCTTTGGGACTTATTTTAAGCTCCAATCCTCACCTGACGAAAAACGCAAATATTTTCCTGCCTCAGAGCAGGCACTAAGAATCCTAAATAATTTAAGTTTGTTCTAGCAGTCAGAAGCTTTTCGCTATTATAAATTCAGCAGCCTGTCAAGCAGAAGGTGATGCTGCAGTGGATTTTAGGGCAAACAGCTACAGGAATCAGGCTGATCTGTGTCTCACACAACCGTGGTGGTATCTGCAGTGTCTCCACCCTTTCAGAACTGAGAATGGCAACAGAACACCACAAGAATTGCATTTTAACTTAGGGGAGCAGGAAGTTGTTTTCCATGTGTAGAATGTCCCTTCCAAAAATGACACTTTTTTCAGACTGCCACAGTCAAAATCCTACATTGCTTTGAAGAAAAACTTACTTACAACAGTGAATAATGTCACTAATATTACAACATGCCTTAAAATATGAAGTTTCAATGGTCAAGCCAGATGTGTCAAAAAACGCCACAACCATCTCTGTGCCAGAGACTTCTGCTGTTCAATAACAGGCTAGGTATGTATGCAAATCCTTGTGAGATCAGGCCCCACAAAACAGAGGAAAAATAAAAGTTTTACTTAAGGCCACAGCTTCCAGATCTATTAATTATTTATTCACACAATACTGATTTATATGTATTGTGTAACTGTTCTTCATCTGTGGCCTCAGAACAACGATAACCAGTACTCAGACAGCCTCTACTGAAAAACAACCTTGCAAATAAGGACAACTTAGGCAAGCGCATCTCCTAAAATGTGCTTGTGGTTTATCAACTATGATTACAGCTCTCAGGGTTCACAGAGCAAATTAAAGACAACTCACAACAGGTGTTTCACTTTTCTCTGTGGGCTTAGTATGCTCTTCCCAGCCCCAGGTATAAAGACAAAATGCAGATGTATATTCAGTTTACCAGCTGTTTAACCATATTTGACACACGATCCATGAGTTTCATGTCTCTGAGACAGTTCCATCATCTTTCAAGTATTATGTTAACTTTCCTTCCTAATAGGGGTCCATGATAACAATATGAGCAGCTACTGTATTTGCTGAAAAATGCCTTAAGAAATATGGTGAAAGAAATGACTTAAAGAAAGCTAGAAGAAACAAGTCAGAGGACTTCAAAAGAACTTCAAAAAAAGATTGTAAGAGGACATCAAGAGTCAGCTTTAGGAAACCTCATGCACCTCACCTCAAAGTTAAGGAAGAAATCTAGTAAAATGACATGCAATTATTCACTGTTTACTGCAAACACATAAAACAATGCATACAATTTAAGGAATTTCAGACAAAAAAAAAAAAAGAAAAAGTCTGAGAACATCAGAAGAGATCTATATCTAGGTTTAACTGGAGAGCGAAGGGACAAGAAGACAGTAGAGAAAGAACCAAGTACTAGGATGTCATTTTCAAGAAAACGATATAATTCAGCACTGCACACAGCAACTCAATTAGCAATAAGAAAACAAAACCTGTTTGCTACTGGTGTCTGACCCTAATGGTCAGTCAAGTCCCTAAAACCCCCTAACAAAATAAAAATTTATTGTCCTCTGAATTACTGAAAAAATTAGTGAGAATTTACATGGTTTAGAATTAGTTCAGATGGAATAGCATTAAAAGCACCATCTCTGGCTAATCCTCACAATGCAGTCTATCATTTAGAGCCATTAGGACAGACCTCCATGATAGAAAACGCTTGAACTCCAGCTCCCAACACTGGGAAATTTTCTTTAAGCATCCCTGTGTCTGAGCTGATACAATCTGGACATCCATTTCAGCTGCCCTCCTACTCATGCAGAGGCTGACCTAGTCAATATTTAGACAAGTGTGGCTTGTTATTGTGAAACATCAAAAAAAATACTACGGAAAAGAACTACAGACATTCATCCCAACATTAGAACAAACACCACAGAAGTGAACTACAAACATTCCCTCCACAGGAAGTCTGCAGACTTCTGTGTCACCAAGAGTTCGGAGTGTGGATGTGTGGAGCTGGACTGTAAGTTTCTCACAGAAGTTTGGAATTAAATAATAATAAACATCTCTGAAATGTCTAACTTAAAATCCAGAACACAGGTCATACCTTAAAAGCACTAACAGAAGAATCATACTTCGTAGTGTGAAAACCATTTGGATTATGCTACAAGAGGCCTTAACTATGGTCTGTCGCTGCAGGAAAACTGATAGGAACCACATCGAACCCTCATTGCTGGGGTGGCAATAATAATCCCAACATTTTCCGTCCACCGTTTTGAGAAATTCCCAGAATACCACCATTTGAACAGAGTTTGCCCATATGTTCCTAGAAGACTTCATGTTGAAAGGGATCGTCAAAGGTCATCTAGTCCAACCACCCTGCAATGAGCAGGGGCATCTTCAAAGAGATCATGTTGCCTTCTCAAAAAGTGTTAATTTTCAGAAGATAAAGTTTGGGAAGAATGCTAGGAACATGCATGCAAATACACTGATACACTTGACAGCTGAAGGGACCAATCTGGAAGATATTAAGACTTTGCTGTCATGTGTCCCAGTTTTTTGCATCCTATTCTCCACTGTAACAAAGAAAGTACCTCAGGAAAACACCATGTATTTAAAAAACAAACCAACCAACCAACAAACCCCACAAACACACTTAAAACAGATGACTTCAGAGTTTAGGTTGATATTCTCTGAACATCAGCACCAGCTATTTCACTTTGAAGACTTCCGAAGCATGGTAGTTTTCACCCAAGGAATTAAATTCCTAGATCCAGCTGTTGTACTACCCTTGGTTTGGTAACACCAGAAAAATCTGGCCAAGCAAGTAGCAGCTGTTAGGTGTCAAAGGTTATTTCAGGTTTATAGATATTACCTTGATTTTCCAAAATAAAAATAATTTTATCTCCCTAATGAACACATTTAATAAGAAACGCAAATTCACACAGACTTAGATTAAAGCTGCATTTATTTATATAGAGGTGGCATAACGAAGGCCTGCTTTTATAGTCAGTTCACATGTAATAGCTACAGCACTTAAGCAGCTTTGCTGTCTGTTTATAAGAACATTCCGTATTAGCCTGAAGGCATTCTAAGGCTAAATCACGAGACAATTAAGTCATTCAGATAGTCCTCAGAGTTCACATGGATGAAAATCATCTAACAAATACTATAGTTGGCTTTATATCACAGCTAGAAAAGCAACAAAACAGTCCAATGCACAGTACCGATATCTGCAAAATAAGTGTAAGCTTGATCTATTTGTTCCCTTTCAAGAGATAAAGGAAAAAGGCTAACTTACACTATTCAACTCCTAGAAGTTTCAATCTGTAGAATTTTAACTATCTTCACTAAACTAATGATGAATCTAACCTTGTTTCTTCTTCACCCTACAGATTTAACAAACTGTTCAAGTTTTTCTGCAAAATTTCCAAGCTTTGCTTTTGGAGAGATGGTTAAATACAGAAAAACTGACTAACTCAACACACAAAAGCTGAAGCTCTTAATACAAAAGACTGATAACTCAGTCTCGACACATCCATATTGAAGTTCCTGATTAGAACTAGACAGAGATGCTACTTCTGCAATGTGGAAGACTGGGACCAAAATCCTCCCTGCTTTAACAAGCACTTAAAGCTCCTTTTTCTATGCCCAGAGTGCTTTAAGCACTGTATAAGCTACTAGCTGTTAAAAAGTAGAATATTCCTCCTGGTTTTAACTTCACTGCAGAAGATGCCTAGTTTATTTCAGTGCAGAACAGGAAAGAGCTTTAAAATGTTTAAGGTATTTACGTATCAAACTGTTTCCTGTACAACTCTTAACAGAACTTATTTCCCATGAGCTGCAGAGTACAGTATTCGAAGATGATGAGAGAAAAGCAGAGTTAGTTCAACAACAGGAGAAGTTTTACCTCATGGAAAATTCCCATATACTGCCATAGAACACCGTTTTTTAAAAAATGGATACATGAAAATTAAAATTACTGCTGAGATGATATGGAAATACAGTTTGTTTGAAAACTGTTGAGCAGTTTCTTCTGAATTGAAGAAAATTAATTTTACACTTAACTTTGCATATGCAAAATCGAGTACTCAAGAAAAAAATCTGTCCACATTCTCTAGGAATAATCCTCACAATAATCTTTATGCGATACAGCAGGCAAAGCATATCGGAAGTGAATACTAAGATAAAGCCATCGAAAAAGAATGCTCGAAGTGCCAAGACAGAAGCTGTTTGCTCTGTTTTCTGCACGTTGCTAGCACCATGATTTACCCTAAAACTGCCACCAAAGGGACTATCTTTCCTGCCCTGTTTTAAACTCAGGTGAGTTCCCCAATCTTACCTGCTCTATAACCAACTGCACAAGCACTTACATATGCACAAAGATCTTTTCAAGTCTGCATGCAGCAAGAACACTGCTTACATAGTCGTTTCAACTTCCCAATTTTTAAAGAAAGTTTACATATTTTTGCGTAGTATCATGACAGATTTTAAAACATTAATGACTTTTTGTTGCTGTAAGAAAAGGACAAGCACAGTGAGATATACATTGATCCCTTGTTTTCCAGATATTGAAAGTGCAAGTACTTTTAGGGTAACCTATTCTATAAGGGAATCTACAACATAAGAGATGTTTACCCTCTGTTTCCCCTGATTTTCAACAGTGATGACTGAGTGCATAAAAGAAAGGGGTGTTATCTGAACCTTAAAGCATGCCTCCATAAACTTTTGTTTGAACCAGAGTACTGTACTTCTAAAAGCATCCTATCCTAATGTAGGAGTTTGAGTGAGAAGCCAGCATCCACTTTAGCAACCTGTTACAAGAGAGAGCTTCATGACTGTAACATTTATACCTTATTTTTTTCCATTTGAGTTTGATCAGCACTACTACTCTTGCAATAAGCCCCCTGACGATACTCCCTCTCCCAGTGTTATATTGTTATCACAGATGATTAAAACAAGCAGCCTTTTAGCCTCTTTAAAAGGCTAAGACAACAGAATACCATCCTTCACAATGGAGCATGTACCATTTTCAGATGAAGCTTCTTCAATTTTCATGGCTTCTATAGCCTCTAGTAAATTACTCCACTATGCATGCTCCATCACAGAATGAAGAGAGATGACGTAAATCACACTGTTCTTACTTGATAATACATTACAGGTATATCCAGCAGTTGCCCTAGCTTTCCCAAAACCAGTGTTGTGCCACAAGCGTAAGTGTAACTTGTTACCCATAATATACCATACATCCCTTTCAGGATCACAGAACTACAGGATAAAGCTTTCCAATAAACAGTTGCATGCTTTATTCCTGAAATGACAGCTTTACCTTTGCAACTGCCAAAAAGGATATTTGCTTTTGCTTGGCTTATGCAGCACCAGGGATTACTGTATTGAAACTTATTCTTAAACTTCAGTCAATAATGGAGGTGTGAGACTTTAACACCACTGCATATCCACACACACTGTAATATACTGCACAGGCATTAGAAACAGGCCACTGTTTCTACAAGGAAGATGGGAGAAACAAATGAAAGCACCAGCTTTACACATTTTTAGAGGCAGTTTTGCATCTAATTCAAACTTCCACCTCAAGAGGCAACATTTTTAGTAATTTTTACATTAAGACATTATAGTAAGTACACAAGTACATTCTTACTTGAGGTTAGCAAGTTAAGAAGTGTAATAAAAAGCATTGTGCCCAAGAAGGTAACTTGGCCTAAGCAGTAAAGCCAGTGCTGAAGCAATATTCCACAGAACTTGTAGAAATTACTTGACCCACTTGAATATCACTCATGAAAACTACAGAATTCACAAAAAGGAGCCTTGTGAATGTTTTAATGCAAACGAAGAAAAGACAGCTGCAAATACGTAAGTCTCTCCAGTTCTACAGGCACACTAGCAGTATGTCGTGTCTGGCTTTGCATCATTGCTGTAAATGAATGGAAAATGGACAAAGAACAGAGATCATATCCTAGAAATGCCTGCTATTTTTTCCATCCTTGAAGTAATGCTAAAAGCAACCTTAACAACTCAGACTTAATTAATGCACTAGTATTATAATCAATGTATTACCAGAGTCCTGCCTCAAGAAACTAGTCCTGGCTCTTCAGACGGAGTGCGTGGGCAAAAAACATGGGGAGGTGGACCTCCTCACTAAATGAGGCTAAAAACTATAGAGTTAACTATGACACTGAAAGAAAAGAACAAAAGCTTTAAACTGGCTAAAAATCACTAGAACAAAGCTTCACTTGAATATCAAGGCCACTAAAAGAAAAAAAAAAGCAGGCCCCATTCTACATGGTACCAGCTGGCATTATTTCAGTACATTTCAAAAAAGATCATTTGTCTTTTCTTAAAATGCAAGACATTGTACTGCAGAACATGCAAGCAGCCACACAATATTTTTATTCTGTTGTAAGAACTAACTGCAACTGTGAAGATGGGGGAGGGGGGAAGAAAAACAAAAAAAAAAAAAAAGAAGAAAATATTTAATAAAGCAAAATAGTCCATCAGAAAGCTTTGCATGCATAAACGGGAAATTATACTAACGCTCTGTGTAACTTAGAAATGCATTAACTTGGAAGTCTAACATATCATCCAATTTTGGAAGCTGACTCAGTAGAGGAAACAGTTCAGGTTTATTAACACAAACAGTGCAATACAGCTATTCAACTGCCAAAAGTATGATGCTAAAGAGCATTTGCTAAAGAATCATTAAATATCACAGCCAGCTTGGAGTTTTTAGCCATATTTTTACAGTATCAAATATAATACCTCAAGACTACGCGGCCACATTCTTTATTAGATTGGAAAAGATGAATCATAAGACAAATTACATTAAGCTAGTAAAAAGGGGAGTGAGTACTAATTACTTTTCTGCATGGAAACCACAGAGAAAGTGCCATGCTAAATCTAAGGAAAAATAAAGTTACATTTGAACACTATCATAAGTAAGTGGAAGAGGAACTTCATTTTCTTTTTCTAATCCAGAAATGGACTTTGTTGCTCATCATGAGTTTCCTCAGCTGAGCTAATAAAGACATGACATTGCTAGTTGCATCATTCTCTCCACTCCTATATAAAAGGACCACATAGGAGATCATGAAACTCAGTATCAGGCTATACCTAAACTAACATTAGTTCAGCCAATTATTAATAAAAGCAACAAACAAACAGAATAAGCATTTTGTGAAAAGTCTTATGCTTGCTGTATGACGTAAGCCCTGACTCTCAACAGGAGATATCAAGCAAGGGACTTGGTCATGACTAACATGCAGACATTTGTCACCCAAGAGAGTAAAAGGTAAAAGCATTAGACTCACGTTATGATTACAGGAAATTAAAAATATATTGCCACAGTACCAGAGAGCTACAGGTCAGAACTGATCTACCCAGTAATTCCAGACTCAAATTTGTAACATCTGCTTGGCTACAGCACCTCTTTCAGAAAGACATTTGCTATTCACTCGGGGGATATAGGGCTCTCCAGTGATCTTCAGTGTCTTTCAAAAGGGCTTTTCAATGAGTAATTAGTTACAAGCAGCTTTTAATTCATCAAATACACACTGATGCTCAGGCAACTAATTTAGACTGCCAGCTCTCTTGAAAAGACCTGGAAATCACTGCAAGTAGAAACATCATCCGAAGACTTTTCTGTCTCCTGGCAGATAGAGACTAGCACCAGGTGTCCTGACTGGCATAAACACGAAAAACAAACCAAATATGGAGTCCTTAAAACTCTGCCAGATTTTGGAACACCATCTGCCACTTAATCAGTTGTCATTCCTCCCCTTGCCATACAAGCAGACATACACATCAACACGCTCAGATAATTTCCACTTCTTATTGAAGTGCAGTCTGCAATGATAAACAGAGACAGCTGACACCAAAAGGCTATCTACCATGAACCTTCCAGAAAAACCTGTTATTCTGCGTGATTCTTCTATTTATTTTTTTAAAGCCACAACACATGAGCTTTAATCATTACTTATCTCACTGTGGCTAAACAGCAAAATCTGCATCCAAGTTTAATTTCCATACTTTCTTTTTTTGGTTACGGCTGAAATGTCCTTATGCTTCACTGGAAACAGAGAGTGTCAGATAGCACAGACCACATATTCTAAGACCTTGGTAGTCAGCAGATAGTAGTAGAAAAAACCCAAGACTTTTCTCCATATCCCTTGAAACTGGAATCAGTGATGTTTTACAGAATTATCTGTTGCAAAGTTGTTCTTCCAAGAAAAGAAGCAATACACTAATATAATGCATAAATCTAACCTAAGTTGTGCCACAGAAAATATAAAAATGCATTCAGAAAACTCACCAGAACCCAAACAAGATAGGCTTTGGTGTCCATTTCTTCCAGGAGTACCTATGGTGATTAAAAAAAAGAAAAATTATACTTCAAGCCACTAAGGGGCAGTGGGTGTGCTTTTTTATTGTTAGATTCTTTCCACATAAGCTCTGCAAACTTCACAATTTCAGTTTCTTTCTTTAACATTATAAGGTTAAAGTATTTGGAAAATTCCTGATTAATTCCCAATAAACCAAACATTTTTTCCCCTGTTACAAATACCACACTGCATTTAAGCCAGGTAGCACCGTTTCACTTCACTCATTCATAGAAGACCACAGATAATAAAAACCAATCATCTCTACTGGCATCATAATAACTTCTTTCCACATACATGCTCCAGTTATTGTATTTATATGAAGGAGATATAAATTAAGAGCACTCTCAGATGTGCTACCAATCAAGTTAGATACAACTGAAAGCACTCAGAAGGTTCATCTACTCATATTGTTTTAGAGTCACGTGAAAACTAACTCAGGAACCTCCTTATTTCAAAGGATATTAATTAAATGAAAGCACTCTTTCAGACTGTTAGGTATAAATGCAAAAAGTCATGTGCAGAAGTTTATAAAAGGTCTGCTGACAATACCTATGAACTTCCTTCAGGCTTTACAAACAGTGTTTAACCCTACAGCAGGTATTTAAACAGGAAACAAACTGCTGTGTATTGCTACCGTACTTGTTTCCCTCACCTCAGCCATGTAAATGGTACTTTGCTCCCAAAGTGAAAATTTTGTCTTATAAAGGTTGCCTGAGGATTCATATCTATTCTTTTGATTTACTCCGGTAAAAAATGACTAATTTCAATGGAAAGTTAAAGCAAAAACAAGCATCTGATATAGAAAGGTAAAGCACAGTAAATACTATACCCAACAACCAAAGCTGATCAGCACAATCTCACAGGAATCTTGCTTAAATTAAATACAAACTTGGGAAATCTAGTCTGTGTTGTGTCTTGAAAGTATACAACCCTATAAGCAGGTAACAGACGTTATCAAGTATTCTGAGTCCTCATGGGATCCTACTTTCAATCAGATAGTGGACAGTGAATGTCCTGATGTTTTCCCCCCCCAGATGAAACAAATACGTGAGGAACACTTTGCAAAGCCAGTCTCCCATACTATGAACTACAAGGAAAAAGAGCAGACTACTACAATTACTCTGAAGTCATAGAGCATAGCTGCTCTTTCTCAAGACAGAGGGATTCAAGAGTACAAGTGAAAAATTGATGTTACCCAACAGCTGATTACCTCTGGCCTCACTGACTTTCCTTGCTGGGTGCAGTGGCCCAGATGATTTCGGTGTGCACTGGTTCAGCAAAGCATACCTGGCCTTGGCTCCTAGAAGTAGAAGCTTAGATCAGGTTTAAAAGTAGAACTATGTCATCTATTAAGGACATACCTAATATTACATATTTACAGTTAAGTATAAGATGCATAAATCTACTCAAGTAAACACAAAGAGAGACACCTTCTAGGAAATTTAAGCTGTATTTAAACTTAGCTTTCATTTACCAGAACTCATATTAGAAGAAATAAAAAGATAATTTTAATAAAGCTTCTAAGCAAAGGAAAATGCTAGTACATATCTCACTTTAGCACTAAGATGGAATTACTTAAGTCTCAAAACAACAGCACATACAACACAGCTATGGAAACACTGGCTGCAAGGGACCTCTGGAGACTGTCTATCCAGCCTCCCTCTCCTGGCAGGGCCACCACCAAGACGAGATTAGTTGACCATGCTTTTGTCTAACTGAGCCTTACAAAGCTCCAGGAAGGGAGGCTCTCAGGCCTGCTGGGCAATGCTGTTTCTCCCACTCCACAACTCGCAATCATTTCCCACTGCCACATCATCTGGTACTACTGAGAGGAGTTTGGCACCGTCACCTTTGTAGCTATCCTCTTCAAGTAAATGCACACCTACAATATCTGCCCTTACTCTCCTTTTTGCCTGACTACACAAGCTCAACTCCCTCAACCCCTCCTCACAGGTCATGTGGTCAGAACCACCTTCCTAAGTCTCCAGCTGACCTTTCCAATTTCAAAACAACCCCCTTGAACCTAGAAGGCCTCAAAACAGAGCAGACCAAGTAATGCCAAGCAGAGGGTGGAATACCACTCGTGCAGGTGCTGAAGGCGTGTTTCCAGCACCCAGAACACTCAAGATGTTGAGCAATGCAGTTGTGTCGCGTGTCTTGGACAGAAAACAAAAAAAAAGCTTGTCAGATAGCAATACAATTTGTGTTTGTTTCAAAGTGATTTACAGTTCGTGGCAAATTATGTTTCCTTTCATTGTTTACCATTTTAAAGCACGTCATTATAGGGTGGCATTTGGCAGGCATCTCTTCTATTTATTCTCAATTATGTCAGATACCAGCTTAAAACTTAAGCCTAAAGCAGAAGGATAGTATTTAATTAGGCTTATCCAATTACAATAACCAGTTCACCACAAAGATGTCAGAAGCAAGCTGATTATAACTGGGATTTAGGAGAGAGACACAGCAAGCTTATTTATCTGCTCCCATTACGTCTTTAATTTTGGCCAGAGAATGAGTTGTCAACTGCTGGTTGTGGCTTGAGAGGAGAAGCATAGTTGGCCAATCAATGGGTCCTGGCTTAAATATGAACCACAAGAGTGCTTAATAAAAAGCCAGAAAGTACATTTAAATTAATGTTTTCTTTAGCACCAGATGATGATACGCCATTTTCTTATCTCAATTAAAAATCAGAGGAAACTTCTGCTTCCACTTCAGCCAGTAAGAAGAATATCAAGAAAAAGCAGCATGAAGAACAAAGCTGTTTCTGGGAATCCTCCCTTGGAAAGATGGGACAACCTCATTCATCTATGGAAGAAGACACTCCATCTAATAATACTTTATTCAAAAAAAATATCCCCATCTGCCAAGGTCCTTTGTGTCCTGAAGGGGGTGAACATAATGCAAGGTCTGCATTAAGACTAGGAGGACCATACACTCAGGATAAATTCAGGGTAGGTCTACCTTGCAGATCACCAGCAGCCACAGAGTCTGTGCCTGAGCTTTGTGACTCAAAAGAACTCTTATTAAAACAATGTAAACCCCACACAATGACACCTGCCACATAGCAAAATCCATTTAGTCCTTTTACCATGCAAACCTCAGCCATATCACAGTCAGACCTCCCCCTGAAACACCCTGGTCAATTATGACAATACAAAGGACGTTTAGCCTTCCTATGAAATCTTACAAAACTTGATGCACCACTGATGTGATTTTACTTCCTTACAACGTTTTCCCAGACCACTGTTTAATAAACACTGGTTCAGGAGGCAGCCACCTGCAAAAGGTAATGTACCCTAGCGGTAGTAACTGTAGTTTCACTCTACAAAGCAGATCAATATACCTTTTGGGGTGGACTTCAAGGAGTGTAATCTAGGTCTTGGTACTGCTTTCAAAGGGACAGATCCTGGAGTACCATTCTGGCAGGCTGGTTTTGAAGGCCATTCTCCATTCTTTATGATGACTGTGGCATTCGCAGCTGCAACACAGAATGACAAAGAATTTGCTCTAGGCAGCACCTAGTTTGGGTAAAGCTAAATTCTGAAACAAGCCTGTTTTAACTGAGGCTATTTAGGACAAACAAGTTGGAATAAAAACATTATGACCATCTTTGATATCTTCAGTACAAACAGACTGATGAACAGATCAGCCTATGACTGTTACAAATACTTGTCAGAACTAGACAGACACCTTCGAACTACGCATAAAAGGGCAATATATATATTTATATAAGTATATGGATCAAGAAACAGAACTAGAAGTTTGATCTTGCTGTACAAAGCAAACACAGAACACATTTCAGTTTAAGCCAAGAAAAAGCATCATCAGTACACAATGACGTTCTGGACACAGAACTGACTGTTAAAAAAATAAAACCCAAATGAAACTCAGACAACTTCCTCACGCAACACCTTTCCCTGTTCTCTCTAGTGTGAGCTGAGCGCACTGTTGCAATGATATGGTGCACATGCCTCCAGGAGACTCTGCACCCCTTCCATCCTCCTTGTGGGGCACTAAAAAAAGACGTGTGAGCCCAACCAGATTCACCTGCTGCCAAACAAGTTTTAAAAGTTCCTGTAGTTGCTGTTCATAACAGTGACCTCCTCAGTGACAGCAGAACTCGGAAAACTGTCCCTCACCACCCAAGTGGTGGTGAGAGACATACCATATTTGCAGTCATACAGCAAAATACTCCCTGCAAGAAGAGGCAAATAGACTCTGACTGGGAAAGGCAGGGCAATAAGCAACTTAGACCTCACATCAAAATCAGGTTTCCAGCTAACAGGGCAGTTACTACAGAAGACATTTTGTTCCATTTCAAAAGAACCTGGGAGAGGTTTGTTTGGGCTTAGTGCCACAATGAAAATTTTTCCTTGAAAAAAAATAAAACTGAGATTTGGGGAAGCCATTGTTTTATTTTTCCAGAAAAAAATACGATAATACTGAAGCATGAATAGATTGAGTACACTTTGGTTCAGATACTAAAAAAATATGCAAGGTGACACATTAAAGAGTAAGAAATTGACATTGCATTTACTACAGACAAGCAAAAACTAAGCCACACTGGAATAATTTGTCACACTTGTTTTTTTCTCTAGTCTCTTAAAGAAAAAAAAAAGCAGGGGGTCATATATAAGATTAGGTTTGCCACAGATTACTGTGCTAATGAGGCTTATATTTTTAAAGGTAATGTGAACTACATATGTAATACTGGTCATTGAAAGGTGGAACATATAGTTCTGCAATTATTTTAGTGCTTTTAAATGCACTAGCATAAACCATGTATGTTAACTGCTTCAAAAAGATGCATTTTAGCCACTAATGAATACATTTTCAACCACAGAGAGACAGAACTGCTTTCCCTTTTAGAAACACACACAAGTGAAGTCCTTTTTTTTTAATAAAGTTGGAGCCTCACCAAAGGCACAAAGGCTAAATATTTGCACAAAATCTATAAATGAGGAACAATTTGCATAACACATCAATGACAATTATTCTATGGCAATCTGATCCTCATTTATAGATTATAGCCCTTAACTTTTTCTGTAAACCACTAAATTAAGGATTTTTGCCCAGAGTTCACTGCAAGCAGCTAATAACGGCCTACAAAATGCTGTGCTACTTTCTCCTAAACCAGAAGCGTAACCATGGAATTAACACCTTGGGTAAGCGAGCACGTTTCTAGTGCAGGACTGGTTAGGGCACTGCTTTGTCCTATTAGAAGCTCTTGAGTCAGTGAACCAGGCTCTGCGAGGAAAAAAAGGCAAATTTCCGAAGTTTGGTCACTATATGATTCGAAGATGTTATTCACAAAACTAGGAGTAGCTACTGCAATGCTGATGAAAGATGGACAAGTATGACGTGACCTCACTCAAGCTAAGATCTAAAGGGTTTAATAACTCAACCCATTTAAAAAAACACCAAACAAACAGTGAAGTATTGACTGTACAGAAATGCAGCTCCCACTCAGTTACTAGAATCAGCTTTTTAAATTCTGAAGCACTATTTTTTTTTTTTTAAACAAGCAATTATCCTAATGCAATTCAAGTTCGGATTCTTGTTTTTAACCTCAGAGTTTAAACATTTCAGTATGTTCAACTGATAGTATTGTTCAGCTCAGCACTGAAATTGAGATTACTGTTAAAAAAGGTCAATTTTTCAATGCTCAAACTAACAGCTTGCATGCAAAATATGCTTTTATTAACAGCATTTGAAACTTCATGATTCCCAAACTTCTCAAACAGTAGTTTTTTTTAGAGAAGATAATAATAATGAAATGCAAGTGCTCATTAGACAAAATACCCTAATGCTGCCACAGGAAATTACCAGTCCAAAGATGTCCCACAACAAAGGGCTGAGCTGACACAGCAGGAGAAACGTCCTCTTTTGTAATTTTTTTTCTCTGCTAACACAAGACAGGCTCCTTAAGCAAGACAAGCCAAGCGACTTTGTCAATGTAACACTCTTGACAGGACCACAAAAGTTTGTAATAAAAGTCATGACATTAAAAACGTAAGCTTCCTATCTTGATCTCTGTGTGTCCCACCAATCTAATGAGAACATTTCAGGTTTGCAAATACAGATTTTTTTTTTTTCTGACATTATTGTATAGTAGACTAAATGAATGAATAAAAAACAAGAGCAGCACTGTACTTAATATTAAAATACAAAGTAAATCACTAGTTCTTTCCAATTTGATCCAAAGTCATAAAATCTTCACTTTACTAACATATTAATTATATGTAACCTAAACTCTCTATACCCACAAAACCTGACCAGACACAAATCATTCTCATCGAGTGTAAGAAATGAAAGAAAAATCATCTCACAGAAAATCAGCAAGTCAAAACACTGCATACATTTACCAACCTCTACAAAACAAAACACATGCTTTAAAATAGAAATAAAAAGGAATACAACCTACTTCTTTTCCCAGTAAACGTGGCTAACAAAGAAATAACACAAAAGCTGTAAGATCCCACTACCAGCAATGTCAGTAAGGTAAAATCATAGTGGCTTCCTGAGTCAGTCGGTGGTGTTAGTGTAGAATTTATGAAAATAAAAGGAGAAAAATTAGTTTCTGTGCAACTGCGGAGTCCTCCTGGTATAGTCATCTAAAAAGGATCAAAGTAAGCTTAAAGCCAGAGACACTGCAGCCATGTTCAACCTCTCATATCGCTCTTGCTTGCTCTTCGTGAATCGGAGTGGAAAAAATTGTAAGCTTGAAGGCAGTGGACAAAACAGATTAAACCAGCTAGCAAATCAGGCTAAATAAGGAGTCATCTGTTTGGATGCTTAATCTGAATACACTTCTTTGTTACAAAGCGATGAGCCTTTCCTTTGTTACACAAGGAAGTAAAACAAAGAGAGGACAAAGCTGCTTAGGAATTCCAGATACAGCCCTAAACCTGAACAGCAAAAGTCAACATGGCTGTCACAGTAACCGAGCCGACCTGATTACATGGGAACACGCACTGCATATTTTATTACACAGAGTCTTATTCCTTTGAGGAGTATGTTAGGTCTTAGCTTTTTAATGAAAGCACTACATGGGAATTAAAAAAGAAAAAAAGAACAAGACAATATTTAGCTATACACATATGCATATGCGCATACATAAACTGTAGACATGTTAAATCACAGTTCTCTTTTTAAGTCCAATGAAGACGGCACAAAGGAGAGGCCTTCGCCCACTCTCCAAGATATAACAGATGATGCGTTAGTAACAGAATATTTGAATGAACTCATTTGCATATGTATAGCTGGGAATGCTAGTATGTCTGACAGTCAATTGTGTTATTTCCTTCATATTTTTGCCCCTAGAACTCCTACAATTGCTGGTATGAACGCTATATAGAGCTCCAAATCAAAGCTAGTTCTGTGATTTTTCTCCTTAGTTTTCAATAGGATGGATTTGGTTCAGGTCATATACCAATGCTTACAGTTACCTTAGAAAAATACAGCACTCTATCCATGCAAAGTTTTTCCTTCTGAAAGCAGTTTTACTTACCTGCTTTTGACCTCATCTGCACATTTTTGTCTTAAAACTTTGAAAGCAGACATAGTCTAGTTCAAAAAGAACATTTCCTATCAAAAGCCTCTAACGTGCTGTTCCAAATATTATGACAGGTTATCATTCACACTATTCAGACTCATTTCTTATTGCACTATATATAAACACGAGAAAGCTTTCACTCAAGAAGGCCCCCTGGTTCTGTAATGTTTCAGGATGGAAGAGGAACTGTACTGTAATCTCTATTCAAGCCAAAATCCAAGGGTCAAAGCTTCTTCAGGTGGCATGTCTCACAGAGGAAAGCTGTAAACTAGGAGGCAAAAAGAGTAAGACCTAGAACTAATAATAACTAGTACAATGAGAATTAACACAGGCCTGTATCAGATAGGACTCCCTTCGAGGGGATTTTTTCAACAAGTAGTTGATGCTGGCTATCAGTTAAAACCCATAACCCTGATAGATACTTACTGCCGAAAAGACTTCGCTCACTCTGAGTGCTGCTGACAGATGAGACGCTTGGTGTTCTCTTAAGCACAGACCTTTTGACAGGCACTTTGGATTTGGCGAGCGGTTTACCGGAGCTAGCCCAGGAGGCTGGAGAATTTTTCACAGAGATATGCTTCTCTCTTGGCAAAGATCCTACACCTGTCAATTGGGGGGGAAAGGGGTGGGAGAGAAAAGAACAAAAGGAGTTGGAAAGAAGCTTAAACAATTGTTGCTTCTACATATACGCCTACAAATAAGATTTACATGTTAAAAATACACATAAAAAGGCTTAATGTACCTCATATTGACATGGTAAAAAAAATGCCGTAATGCCGTAAAACAGTTCCAAGGATTTAGAGGATCTCATATTAACTGCACATTGACCTCAGGAACAAGTCACAAGCTTTACAGATTGGCCTTCAAAGAAGACATTTATATACACACACGCACACACACACACACGCACACACACAC
>VWYH01003020.1:179321-210258 GCA_013399365.1 Pampusana beccarii
CACGCACACACACGCACGCACACGCACGCACACGCACGCACACGCACGCACACGCACGCACACGCACGCACACGCACACACACACACCACCTTTCTAGCATTCTCCTACCTCTGTGTTACGGTTAGCTGTACAGGTGATCCTCATAAAACTAAAACCTCCAGCCCAAAGACAATCCAAGAAAGATTATTTTGTTTGTTCCCACCCTCAAACCAGATTCCTCCTTCCTGCCTCTGCCCTCCACCACTTGACAGAGCACGCTAAAAGAGAACATCCTTTCAAGGACAAACAGCACAGAGTATCAAAGTGTGTCGCGCTCACGTAATAATACTGAAAACTGACTAGTTCTGCAGAACTGGTTAAACAGCACTCTCCAGAACCAAGCTCTTAATGGCCAACTGGTACACACATATTTTTGCATGAATTGCTGTTTCCATTTGAGCTTGAATACAAATGCACAGTACTTATGTTAATCAAATAGTATCTATTATACATAGGAGACAGGTGTGCCATCTTCAGACAGGAGCTTACTCTTATACTACTAACAAAGCAACTATGTTTTCTGCAAGTAAATTTAAGTTTAGTTAAATTAAGCTTTCCGTTTATTTCTGAAAAGTGCACACCCATATTAAAGCTACAATGGCCCAGTGGAAGTTATGTACACGCAGACTTGACTTTCCAGCACAGAGTCGACTCCTGTCGGCTCTGACGTCGAGATCTTGATACAGTCCTCCAAATAACTATGGAAAAGAGGCTTCCATTTTTGTACAAAGACAAAAAATAAAGATATGGAAGACACACTTTTGGAAAAAGATTTTGTCATTTATTACAAGAAAAGATATTTTACAAAATATCTTAACTTCTGATGTCATTGCCATTTTCAAGTCTGACAGACATAGTTTATGTTACTTGAAAAGGTGACTACAGTGTTTCAGATTTCACTTAGAACAATCAAGTTTCTATTTAAAGGGAATACCTTTCCCCTTATTCTTGTCACTATAAATCACATTTAAATTTTGCTTAAACTGTGCAAGAAACTGCCAAAATGTGACAAAATTAGCTAGTAATTCCACTTTAATCAATATAAGTTTTGCTGCAGGATCTCTACACTTAGATACCAATGACCAAGAAACCATCAATTTGCACTAAGACCAAGAAAGCAGGACATTAAGGGGATTATATTAAGATCTAGGCAAGAAAAACATCTACGCCCAATGGCTGCTTTTCAACAGTAGGTGGTGTGGCAGGATTAGATAACTTGTCTCAAAATATCCTATATTATGCACACAAGAACAGGAACAGCACTAGTAAAGGAAAGTATGTCCAAGCTATTTCCCTCAGTTTATATCAACTCAGTAACAAAAGAGAAACCCTACACAGAACATACACTAAACATGCATTAGGGTATTCTGTAATACTGGTCACTAAATAGAACCAACAAGCTTCAGCGAGTTATTAAAACATGCTTTATGTCAGACCTCTCTTCAGAGGTGCATGTTTACTATTTCTTTGACATTGCTATACAGAACTGTGATTCTGTATATGACTTTTACCAGAGTCTGGTATTAAATCTCTAAGACAAAACTAACAGCCATATTTTAGAATTTTTTGTAAGTTACTGCAATGGACACTTGCATATATCTAACTCACTAAAGAGCACCCAGCTTTTGTCGTGCTACGAGAATACCACAAACAACAAGCTCACACTTACTGAAAACACCTCTGAAACGCAGCACTCCAGACAACAGATCTGAAATCATTCGTGTGTTTGACCAAAAAACCAAAACCAAAAATACCTGTGACATCTGCACTTCATACAACAAACCTAAGAGTCTTCTAAAACTTTCCATGTTGTTTTCTAAAAGCTTGTTTTATTAACGGATCAACATACCAGGAAAGTAATTAATCTAGACCAGTCAGAAATTCCTTTTCTAAATAGCCTCTCAGCAAAACAAGGTGCAAAAACCAAATGCCACCCCCCAAAAAAAACCCAAAGCAAAAAAAAAAACCCCACACAACACAAACCCTCCCTCCAACAACAACAAAATAACAAAAAGGGCTGCTGTACAAAGACCACATGTTACATTTGTATGACTTAGTAAGCAGAGATGAGGGTAGCACGCTCGATTGCTGTTGTGCTGGACTGATTCATTCGGTTTAAAAGGTACAGGAATGAAATCCTGGTTTATTCACAGTGATTTTCGCTCAAGAGGGGCCAAGGCAGGCACGTGAAAATGCTCTGTCTCTTCTGGTACAGCACATTCCCTACATACGCCTTGCAGCCAGCCCAGCTTCCCTGCAGAGGCTGGAGCGCTGGGGCTCTGAACCAGCTGTGAACTCAACCCCCCTCACCAGCACAGCAAGTGCCAGGATGCCCAGTGTCACAAGCACGTCAAGCCAATGACCTTTGGTCTTTCCTTAGTTCTACCGCCCAGTGCTTTCCTGTAAGGCTTCTATTAAAGTAATTACTCAAGGACTCAAAACACATTTTTAAAACTTCCAGCTCGAGGGAGAATGTCTCTTAAGTCATGACACAAGATCATTAAGCAGCTACTCTAGGTGTCACTTCAACTAACAATAACGGTTTCACAAAGTATTTTCATAAGTACCGTTCCCTAAGAAACGAGTGGCACAGAATTAAATGCAAAGGTTTTGAAGACAGAAGCAGGAAGACATGGTATATAAACAAAAGTACTGGAAACAAGCACAAAAGCAGGATATTTAGTGAACCATTTTATCAAGACCACAAGCAACAGCATCAAAGTAACAGGCTTTCATCAGTTATTTAATCTAGTCACTGCAGTGGAATACAAGAAATATCACATTCCTCTACAGTGAAGTAATGAGTTGGCAATTCTTTAGAAAAAAAGCCTCTATGCAACAACCACATTACTTCAAGTCTGTTAAAGTACCTCTTGTATTGGAATGGAAAGAAGCAAAGAACAAAGCTCATTTTTCAAGAAGCTCTGAAGTCCAATTTCATATCCATATCCTCAAATAATCATCCTCTCATAGGTCATTATTGTCAAGAATAAATTAAGGCTTCCTCTAAATAGCACTGGAGCCTAAAAAATTCAAACTGAGAGAATAAACATAATCTAGTAGTGGTGAACTTGGGACTTTTTTCATACCAGGCAAACTGTAAAGTTTAATATGTATTCACCAATTCCCAAAATTCAATGTCCACAATTTCATACCATGTCAACAGACTTCACATCTAGAACTGAGCACAGCACAAATGGCATTCACAGAGCTATATGACACATGGAAATGAATGGTTGGAAGCCTTTCCCAAATGGAAACTTAGGGCAGACTAAGTGCAAAAGGAGTCTTTGGAAGGATGCTTTTGTTGTTGCTGTTTTTGTTTAAACCTAAAGCTAATGCTAATAGTTGGTTTGGCCTTTTATTACCTTTCCTCTTGAATATGTTGATTTTTTTATTTTTGTCTTATGCTTTTCTGATTTTTTTTCCCTGTGAGTTTAAAAATCCATAGGGCTCTATTTTAGAAATACTAAATTACTTAGCTTTTTAAAAAATAAAGTATGATGAAAAAGCCCAGTCTAAGCCTAGAATATAAGGTCTTTATAAAGCAAGTGGAGTAAGACTTCAAGAAAACACACTTTTTTTTTTTTGGCATCTATTGAAAGGAACAAGTAAATCATGGAAAGACAAACTGGACTTTGGTATTTTTTCCAGCAGACGGACCTTAACAGATTTGTGAGAGCACTTATGGTTACTATTTTGAGCACCATAAAGCAGCAGCAATACTAACAAATTTCTGAAGGCTGCAAGCTCCCCAGGTTGCCTGATTAGCTATTCAGCAACATTAGTTATACTGTATTATGCTACGCATATGTCAGTGTTCCTTCAAGGAGTAAGGAGTGGTTACAGCATGTTCCATAATTCTACTGAAGATCTACAGCTAATCTCTTCTTAGTTACCTCCCCCTTTTAAAGTCTCAAGTTACTACCAAAATTATGAAAGAAAAGGCAAGACACAGTTCTACGTTAGGTTGCTAGTAGTGCCTCAACTGCTAAACAAACATAGAGAATGTTAAGTTACTGCTGAATCTGGAAATATTTACACGAGAGGGATTTATTTGTGTAGGGGACAACTGCTGGTCAGAGAACTCTTTACATATTAATGCAAGACCCAATTCCCCACCTGATGCAGACTTCCACAGTCTTGTTCCCATTCACCTACAGTCCTTAGGAAAGTGCTCCTCTCTGGCACAGGCACCAAGGAACCAGCAGCAAGCTGGTGCCAAACACATCACCGGGCTGCCAGCAGCCATGAGGGTAGGTATCCATCCACGTGCTCCTCCTCTTGCAGCTCAGTATTCTCAGACTAAAACTGGAAAGCTGATCATCAGTGCTACAGAGCATTGTAATAGCAGCCAACAACAACCAAACCAACCCTCTTCATTCTCTCAAACACTCCCACTGTCAGAAGAGCAATTGGGACATTTTCAGCTGGTGGAAGAAAGAGGGAGAGAACAACATCTGTGTATGCCTACTGTTAAATTTAACTTTTTTCCCTTCCTGTTTGGCCCAGTTACGAAATCTGGCAGAATTCCTCCCAGTTAAACCCTTCCACGATCAGAGGGACTCCTCCCTTCCCAGTCTTCCCTCAGGCTCAACTCCTTGCATGGGATCTCTCCAGCACTTTGAAACAGCCCTTTCTCTTCCCCAGCCACAAGTCCAAAATCACACCTGTTCTCCCACCTCCAGTCCTGCCTGCCCTTGTGCCACCTCTGCTGGATTTATGCAGTTTTAAGTTTTTACTTCTTTAATAGAGACCTTTTTCATAGTTTTTTAGCTTTTATACCCATGTTACCTATAAATATTCTTAAGTTTTCTGTTGCAGGAGCTCATGCGCTCCTTGCATGAATAAGGAACCTCACTGTAGCAAAACAAATACAATTTTCTTCAGGAAGGTAAGGAATCCTATTTCTCTCCCGTTTTAGCTCCGCCCCGAGAGAATTCAGAACTAACCAGTACAGGTAAAGTGTTATTTGAAGACACACGAGCATGTCTTTGCAAGTAAATGACTAGGTATCAAGAAATTCCCCTGCAGGGAAGTGGTCCACACCTCACTCCTAAAGAAGAATACTCCTATAGATGCATCCACATTTCTGACAGCATTGATACGTGGACTGTTGGTATCAGCCTCTGCAAGTATGATCACGTTTCTTGCTACAGCTATAACACATTAAAACCCTGATGTGGCTAGCCACAAGTCGCCTGTAAATAGTCTGGGAACGTATGTGGAAACTTAATTCCTTCAGTATGGTCACTGATGGCACCAGAAACAGAGGATTAAATGCTCCCTTCTAGAAGCTGGCAGTCAACAGAATGCTGAAAAAAAAAATCTATGCCATTGGTATACCAAGAAGTCTTGAATTATCAAGTTTTTATATATTTCCAAATGTATGGATACCCATTGAAACCATTTGGTTTCAATTTCCCATCTGAAAACCCTTTCTTTGTGCAATAAACAGCAATAACACTCAATAATGAACACAATCTGTTATGGCCTGGTTTTAACTTTAGAACTTCCCTGAATTACACATTTAAGTGTAAGATCAAGTCAAAATGCAACAGAAAAATACAACAGAAGGAATTTAGCAATTATAAACTAACAAGCAAATCAGTATTCCAAAGTATCACTAAACCTTTTGTAGTCTAACAAAACTTAAACATATTTCCTATAGAAGATGGGAAATTATTTTTCCTGTGTTTCAGTTAGTTGCACAACACCAGACAAGTCCTTCTGTATGATCAACTTTTCATTAGGAAAGGGTCTCGCATATCCAAAATCTTCAAGGAAACACAAAGTTCAGACTGTTGAGTTTCTGCCTACACAAGGTTTCATTACCCTACCTAACTTCTAGGAAAATTTTAGCAAGTGAAAGAGAGAGTACCACTGAACTAGACTCATGGAAAACATAAGTGTAGCACAGGGCTTTACTTAGTTATTAGTGACTTACATCAGAGACAATACGGACCTAAAATGTCAGAAAGCAACTGTCAGACAGTCAAAGGCATTTTGGTTACAAAGATGATTTACATGGCTTCCATTAACTTCTAGAAGTCTTTAACAGCAAGTAGAGGAAAAAATATTTTTAATGCTTTCGTATCGCCAAATAGTTTTAATTACACACAAGGCTTGACAGAGCTCTCACAGCTAAAACATCAACAACATGAAGTTTCACACAGTGGAACTTCAAATAATTGAAAGCAAAGGTATTCTTTTAAGGCAGAAGTGTATGTGAAGTATTAGCATATCAGAAACCTTAACTTGCAGGTAAAGCTCCATTTCTTTACATACTTGACTGGGTTGGAAACAGCACTAAGAGAATAAAAACACAGTGGTGGGCTTTTACATTTTTAGATGTAAAGTAAACTCTCTGTATCCCTGTTTTACACTGTTCAGACACAAACCAAACAACTTCCAGTGGCTCAAACTGTCACAGAGTTTCCACACAACTGTATGGGTGGTAGGATGCGGTTGCTGGGGCAGGCAGGAGTGATGTTCCCTGGGACCACCAAACCTCCTTGGTCTCTCCAGTCCCCTTTCACCCCTCCCTTCAACTGAAGGAAAGACATGGCTCTTCCCAAACCATAATACCTCAACTATTAGCAGGCTATTAGTCCTCCACAGTGGTTATGTACATCCAATTACAAGGCTCTGTGTGTCTGCTGGGAGTGAAAACAATAGTTGCTTTCCTTTCTGGACTGGTTCAAAGCCTTGAACCAGGGCTCCAAAATTATACACGCCTTCCAGTAAGAACTAGGTATCTCAAACACTTTATTCTCTGTTTTGAATTCTAATAAATGTTTTCTCTAAGAGAAAATTAAGACAGCAAAAGGTAGCCTGCCACCCAGAACCACAGAAGTCTGTGCACACTGCCATGGAAAAATTAGCTGCAGAGAATGAAGATTTTTTGGTCCAATAATGAGTATGTGATTGCAGGTCATTGTCTCTTATGAAGGAATGGAGACAGTTACAGAAATAATTTTGAGGTATCTAGCTTGCAAATGTGACCCAGTTTCTAGATTTGCTGCAGAAACGGGGCTTCACCATTTCACAAACCACTTTGGTACACTGAATCAAGTTGGGCTCACCCTTTAGAGAATCAATTCCTAATTCAGCAAAAACTTGGCGTTCCAGCCAAGATACACCAATATTGGTAAAGAGCAGTCAGCAATCATTTTGAAATAAATTAAAAAGTTATTTCTAGCTTAATGTGCTCTGCAAATAACCTCTCAACAATATATTGCTTGAGATACGAGTTTCCTCTCCTTCTGCTCAGGAGAGGATCAGGGAATTTCCTCAGAAGACAGGTTTCCTATTGGGTTAGCGTGTTACCATTGAAAACTCACGGTTTACATTTACTAGTGAAAAAAGATTACCAAAATCTCAACTCCTGCCAAGTTGCAAAGATCTTAAAACTGGTGTTTTATACAGTGCCTTTTTTCTTCTTTCATTTCTTGGTTGTAGGGGAGTTTCCTGCTTGCCACTGGAAATGACAGCGCATGATACAATTCCCTGATCACAAGCTCTTGATTATTGTGGGAATAATACACATACTAATACATGTTGGACAGATGGACTGGTTCTCTCCCTTAACATACATGTGAGAGATGACACAGAGATATACCATCACTTCTCTGGTTCATAGTATTTAATGGACTCACTGCAGTGATTTGTCATCCTGCCCAACAATCCAAACACAACCAGCAACTGGTTAAGAATTAGTTGTGCTTATGTTAGTACCTCAGGAAGCAACAAGGTCATTAATATTTGGACATTTTTAAGACTTGGCTTAACAAATGCCTGAACAACCTAGTCTGAATTCAGTGCTGACCCTGTTACACGTAAGGGTGGCTGGACTAGGTGAGCTCCAGAAGTCCTTTCCACCCTGGATTTAGCTTGTCTGTCTGCAGTCTAGAGAAATCCTGACAGCAAACAACTGTACTATTTATCTGCACTGCTGGAATTATATCAAGGCACAAATTTAATACCAAGTTGTTCAAATTATGTAAGCAGAAGAAACAGTTATTCCCTACAGGAAAGCTTTAGCTAAAACAGGGAACTGAGTTTGGTTCACAAGCTGCCACTTGGCCACAGTAAGTGTATGTACAGTTTCACTTCAAACACTTTACAAGCAGCAGTGGATGGGGTTTCACCTGAAAGGTGTGGTCACATAATACCAGGGAGCTTTGGTAGCAACACCAAGTAACTCTTACCTTTTTCCCCCCATCTTTGCTTCTCCCACCCCACACTCCCATCCTCTGATTTTCATCAGTACTATGTTTACCAGGGAGCAAGGAACCATGTTTAAGAACTCCCCTAGCAAGGGATGGGAAGTTAACTTGACAGAGTTTAATGCATCAAATCCTACTCAGTAGCACCAAAACATTGCATAAGAAAAATGAAAGGTCAGATTTGCCAGGAACAGAGACAATTGGTAGGGGGATGGAGAGAGGGCATGAAAAAAGTTCTCATGGGCAGCACTAAAATTCCACAAATTTGAAAGGCTGAACTGCTGCTTCATGCTTTTATCTTAAGCAGCCTTTTTCCAACAGGAAAAATTTGGAAGGTATTCTACTGACTACCACAATTTCAACATACAATGAGACAAGGAGTGAGAGCTTTAGCTAAAGACACTTGGAGAGTAAAGGTTTATATTTTTCAACAGCAAATGACTTCTGCTTCTGGAAGTGCACATGACTACTTTATGAAGGGAAAACGTCCTAAAACCCAGCCATGCTTACATTTCTTTCTAGTGATGGTGTCATAAATCTACTTTGGATTAACAGTCTAAGGGACAAATATACATCCATAGCTACATCCATTTCAGCTCTTCTAAGACAATAATTACAGATAGGAAAGCTCTAAATTGGTATTTAGAGAGGTGATGAGTCTACCAAGAAATTGGTGGCTTACAGGTAGGTTCCTAGTTCACTGAGCAAGTTCCTCACATTAGCAAGGATCAAGACAGAGAATAGCCTACATCCACTTCCTTTGAGGGACTTATCCTGTAAAGAACTACAGATACAGATTTTATCACGCTTCACCACCTGTATATAATTAAGAGGAGTACTTTGGACTGTTTTATAATCTTAGATTGAGTGGGCTAAAAAGAAAAAAAATAACAGGTTTGACTGGGTATAGCTGGGTGTGCACACTTTCCAAATTACAGTGTACCGTAGTGCAGCCATTTATAGCCAGGCTACCTTTGCAATTAGCTATATTGCCACACTTAGTTAAAAAAAACACACATAACCTGCAAGAGCATTTCTGAATCTCTACAGTGCAATTACAGAATATAGTTTACAGTCACCAGATTTGAACAGCAGCCTACAGACTAGTTTTGAGAATGTCCCATGCCTCACCCCATCCCTTGGTATTAATCAGTCTGAGCTTAATTAGCAGCTCAATCAGTAGCCTCACCTTTGATTATGTTCTCCCCTTTCTAGAAACTACACAGCTGTACCAAAAACTAGGTTGAATAAAATACACTATGTCCTGAAATAAAGGCTATTCCCGCTGGGATAGCATGCAGTGGCTTGTCATAAATGCTGTGTACCTGAGCTGTGTATTTTCTCCTCTTAACTTTTACACCTGAGTAATTTTAGTTGTAATTCAGCAAAGTACTGTTATATAACAAAACTATAAATAATAATAAACATTGTTTCTTCTAAGAGCACCAGTCTCCTCAACACATTCCTTACAAGATAAGATTTTTGCAGTGACAGAGTATAACCTGCCTTTCCTTGCCATTGTATTATCAATTCGCAATTTAGACAGAATCGTATTTAGCACCAAAAATACAGCTCTGTACCATCCTAAAAGGTCTATCAGAAAGTACAATAAACATGACATCTTAATATTAAGAAACCGCTTAAGTAGCAGTATTACAGTGAAAAATTCTCTTACCAGAGCTTGATGACAGAACAGCTCCTTTGTGAGAAGGTGTTTTAATTGTACAGATAGTTCTATTTTCACATCCTCTCTTCAAGGGCAACACAGATGGCACTGATTTAACCTTGGGAGCTGATACACTTCGCGGTGTGACTGAGCCTTTCTTCGGTACGTTTTTCCCTGGTGTTGTCCCATCTTTCACAGAAGACATCTGTTTTTTTTTTAAAAAAAAAGACAAACACACTACAACCACACACCACCACTGCGACAAGCTGAAGATCTCCCTTTCCAGCATCTATAATGAAACACTGATGCCACAAGTAAGGGATATGCTCAGCTGTTTGTTGTCCCATTGTCCACATCTGCAGTTCAGAATCTCAAGAATCATCTCCTGAATGGCCCTCAGTAACTCAACACTATAAGTTTGAAGCTAATCACTGGTAATGACAAGCATACTAAAGAGGTTACAGAGATCATTTGACATTGCAGTTTCTTCCTCTTCCTCCCCAAACTCTAATAAAGCCATTCAATTACATGACTGCACCTAATCTCAAGACGAATTCTTTACCACACAGAAACAGGTTAAAATCTTCCACATTCAGGTGCCATAGATGAGGTACCAATTCAGGAGTGGACCCAGGACAGGTTTAAAATAACTGGTTTATATGTAGCAGTCATCTATCTTCCATACAGAATTCTTGCTCCAGTTTATATAGGCATGAATTCATAGTCATATTCATCTTCATATGCTTTTCTGAGACTCCAGCCAATATGCAGTGATTTGGTCATATTAATGCACTTTCCACTTTGACTCCAATCATCATCTTCGTAAGCTAATCTGTACTTTTCAGAAGATCACTTATTGAGTCCAGCTGATTGGTCTGCTGCACATTCTTAGAAATTGCTGCATAGATTTTCCAGGTACCAACAGAACAATTAATATCAAAAAGATTTCTGTCTCAGTGACAGGATGAATTAAAAGCATTCTCTCCTACTCTTGGTAGCAAAAGGAACGAGTGAAGTAGAATCCAAGTTCCGAAAGACTCCCGAATTAAAAGAAGACTATCCCTGCTTTCATGTTAATTTAGGTTTTCAGGTTAAGTTATTTATTATAATAAATAATTTAACCTGAAAACCTAAATTAACATGATTATAAGAAATAATATTTATTAATTCCTTCTGTAATGCTTCAGAAATGGATAGCTGCTTCTGTTTTACCTGAAGTAGCTTCCTCCATATACTGAGCTTTACTGGAGTTTTTCTAGCAAATCAGTAAAGCCTGACAAAAACTCAGACAATGCCAGTTTTACCAGTAACAGCTGCTGCTTTCATTTCACCGATTTAACATAAGCTGTTGAACACCCAAGCGAACAACAGGGGTGGCTCCATAGCATCAAGACTCCAACTCCACATCCTTAGCACCTCTCTCAAGATCCCAGTCAACCCAGCCCTGAAGTTCTTCCTTTCTTTCTCACTGTTCCTTTTCTTTTAACCTTCTTTCAGAGTATTTGAAGGCAGCACGTTTCTCCTGACAGGCAGCTGAAAATATTTCCCAACCAACCAGCGCAGGCATCCCTCCCGGCCAGGAAGTTTGCACCTTCCAGCTGGCTGACAGCCCAGACCAGGTATATGCCCTCTGCATGACAAATATTTTCTGGCTACTCTTCACTATTCTAATGAGCCCCAGCTCTACTTCAAACAAACAAACTCCCAAATTATTCAAAGCAGAGGGTTAAATTAATATGTCAAAAAGAAAACGCTTGACCAACTTATTGGTCTTCAGGTCTTGTGTGGCTTAATATTATTGTTAACATATGCACGATATTTCTGTAAGTAAATTTTAAAAGTGCAGTTTAGTTCTAAAGCATGTTTTGAAAGAAAATGAAATAACGAAAATAGCAATTTTTCTCTAAAGCATATTTAGAGCACCACTAGAATTATCTTGATAAAAGTGCATATTAAAGCTGTATTTAGAAAACCTCACCAAGTTATGCTATGCAATTTTACCAGTTTGACTAAATTAAGACTTGTTTGCTTTTTTTAGAAGTCTTATCAACTGCATTGTCTTAAAAAGACTTCATAAAAAATTTACACCATGTAATAAGATGAAGGCTGAGGATACTAAATCACACTCGAGGTCAAGTGCAATCAGTTTGTCAAATGGCATTTCTTCACTCACTTTATTAGGGAGAGACTTCAGCTCGGAAACGACCACCACGGTTACCTTTGTAGACACAAAACATAATCCACAATTTCCATTCGGCACTGTGCAATGCAGAATGCCCCTTTTCCAAACGTACAAAACATTATTCAGTATGTAAAGAAAAAAGCTTACCAAAGGATCAGGGTGCAGGTCAAATGTTTCATTTGCCATATCTTTTACCAATGTTGCTTCCAGAAGAATTCCCACGTTGTTGCTTTGCTCTTTTTCACCTCCGGTCGGGTAGATGGTTTGAGCACAAGGCTGCATTAAAGAGTTTGAACTTTCCATTTTATCGTTCAGCATCTCTTTCGAGTTCTCTACACAGGCTGGAAGCACAACAGAAACCGAGGAGCCGGCCGAAAGGGCAGAGCTTGCTTTGTCGATGTCTTCCGGACTCTGCTTGAGCGCAGGTGCCTTTGAAGCCCTGTGGGAAGCGCTTCTGGGATGTGCTGTGGCATGTACGACTTGGCTCGTGAAGAGGTGTTTGTTAAGATGTAGCTTATGGGGCTGATTTACAGGCAATTCCACCTTAGTGTCTTTAGCCAGATCTGTTTTCTTTCTCAGCACTTTTATAGAGGGGGACAATTGCCTCGGGGAAGCAACCGGTGAAGCTGAGGAGACAGCTGATAGCTGGGGGGACTGCGAAGACTGTTTTAATGCTGCACTGCCTCTTGACTGTAGCACCGGCCTGGACATAACCTTTGGCTTGACATTTTTGAAATTAGGTTTGGGAAAACTAACAATCTCCGATTTCTTCGCTTTGGTTATTGTTGACGCAATAGGAGACCTGCCCACTGGTTTTCCTGCAGTTTGACCTGAACCAGCTTTAAGCAAAGGCCTTCTATTACGCCCTCCTACAAATGCCTCGTTTGGTTTCAGTTCACAAGTCTTGTCTCCAAGACCTGTCAAAGCTGAAACAGAAAAAGTTCTGGTTTTTGATCGTTCATTAGGAGTTGAAGTACATAGACCAGAATCAACTTCATCAGCCATAGGACTGAAGACCAGAAAAGTTGCTTCACACTTGAGGTCAGGCATAACATTCCTCTTTGACTTCGGTACACTGCAAGATATGAAAGAGGCGTTGTGCATATCCTGAAGAGCAGCATTTCCAGAAATGCTTTGTTCTTTGGTTAAGGGTTCACTTGCTTTCTTTGATACTTGCTCTCCATCCATTTTATCTACCGGGAGAAGGTGCGCATTATTTACAGGACTATCCATTACTGTTTCAGCATTGCAATTCCCAGTTTCATCACGGTTGGGGGTATGCTGCAATGATTTCATTTGGTCATTTTCACTGATAGTAATGCATGGTGATAATGTATCTTGCCTACAAGTATCTATACATCCAGCAGTTATTTTTACAGACTGTGCTTCTGTTTCCTGTGATTCTTTGTCAGTCTTGTCTGTGTGTTTCTGATAGTGTTCAACACCTGCAGAGGCAGGATGAAATGCTTCAAGTTTTGAACAGGCATCTGAGCTTCTTGAAAACACTATCATAGAGGAGAGATTAAGTGTTCTTTCTGAGCTGTTTCTCTCAAATTTCTCTCTCGTACATAATTCAGAAGAGATTAGCGTTTCTCCTAGATGCATGTCATCATTTTGATCAGTTCCCAGAGCTTCACCTATAACATAAGTAACATCCAATGTGCTCAAGTGGCATTGTGCCCTGTCCTTTATCAGGGACTGTGTGTTCTGCTCTGAAGCAGGAAGAGGTAATACACTCTTAGAGTCAGTCTGACTGTAAGGCACAGATGGTTTCATACTCTGATTTTGCATTTTTGTCAAAGCAATGTTACCTTTCAATAAGTTCTTTGATTCTTTCAAGTCACAGTTCAAAGGATACACACAAGTCTGTTCCATGATGGAAGAAGACTTGCATGCAGCATCTGCATCTCCCAACGGAGCTCCTATACAGTTGTACTTATCAGGTGCGTCAGTACGCTGATGTTTTAAAAGAATACCTCTTGAGTCACTGTTATTTTCAAGAACAGTATCATCTTGATGCTGAGTCACTATATTCTGGTGAGCTGAATTACCACGTACCTTGGTGGGACAGTTCTTTGAGGAAGGTGTAGCTCTGTCACATACGTAGTTACTTCCATTTCCATCCCTTCCAAGACAGGAAGACTTCAAGCCATTCTTTGCATTGTCATCTGACTTTTCAACATTCATTTTGAAGGCTAAATTTTAAACTGCTTTCATTTTATACTTATTTAAAATCCCAGGGAACACAGATTCTACCGAACTTTGCAGAAAAAGCCCCCGTTTTTCCCTGGAATGTGTCAACTGTCCCAAAAGATATTTAAAAAGTAGTTCTTTGTTTTCATGTTTCCCAAGAGGATGCAAAAGTTCTGGAATTAAAAAAAACAAACACAATTAAAAACAATCAGCCAAACTAGGACTTCAAGACAGTAAGCATTCTTAAACTATTAGTCTTTGAATTAAGTGCAGCCATTTCAATCAGCTTCCTCACAGAAATGAGGCTTTTGCAATTATGCAATTCAGTCATGTTTACCTCCACAAGCCATTTCCACTTCCCTGACTGCCAAGCAGCTTTTGAACCCTTTGGTCAGCTACAACTAGTGTGACTTTAGAGCTGCGTTTTCAAACACTTGGCTTGCTTGGCTTCCATGCAAGCAAAGGAACAACCCAAAACATTTGGGTCCTCAACAGGGAAAAGATACCAGAGGAACTACATGATAAAAGAAACTTTCATTTTTCCCCTCTTCCAATAGCAGGTAACCCAAAAGGACATGGTTCCTCACACTGTGTAGTCAAGCTATGAATCTTCTTACTGCATGGTGCTTGGAAGCCAAAAGCTTACACGGACTCAAACACAAGCAGGTTAAGAACAATGTAAGAAAAACCTGCCCAAAACTGAAGACCAAACTGCCTCCAGAAGCTCCCAGTCACAAGCTGCAAGCAGCTCAAAGAACTCTAGGGAACAATCACCACACACACTCATCCTGTTCTCACACCCTTCCCTCAGCATTTAGCCCCGGCTGCTGCTGGAGACGGGACATGGTGTTAGGCAGATCTTCAGTCTGACCATGTCTGGTCATGCATATATTCTCATGTACAAGATTGCACAAAGAGAGGAAATTTAGAGAGATCTAAATTGTAATAACGATGAAATGCTGCTGTATAAGCTCAGCTCTAGAACAGACACCAGAGCAGCAACATAGGAGCAACACTAAGAATCCCAGTGAAGAAAAACTTCAGTGCTCGCTCCTTGATGTACATAGCAAAGAGCAGTAACAACCCCAGACAGCAGTTTTTCTCTACACTGAAGGCCGTTCTCCTGCCTTTTGAGGAAGCAATGCACAGCAGAGATGGCTCAAGATCTTCCAAGAGTTGTCTTAAGACATCCAAACTGAAATAAAGAGAAGATGGGGAGGTTCATTATTATCTCTAGGCTTACATGAGTACACTGCCCCAGTGCTTCTGGGGTAGATGCACATGGGACCCCTTCAGAGGCACTGGAGAGCAATTTCCTACACAGCAGCAGGGAATCTGGCAGGAAGAGGAGTCACTTTCAGAGCAATAAAGTCTAGATAGGAGGGAAGGAGTTCACTGCATCCAACAAGGGAATCAGGCTGAAGATTCATTGACAAAGGTCAGCTTCCCAACTGAAGAACAGGTAAATTGGACAGGTGCTCAACACCATCACACGTTTGGAGTGACAGATTCTACTCTCCAATCAAAGAACAGGAAGGAGGATACTTGCCATCAAAAATGATGAGCAAACAGGCCAGTGGTGTTTCGCTAAAATGCAGACACCAGAGTGCAGTGTCCTCAAATGAGGATACTGATACAGTATTTCTGAAATTTGGTGGGAAGAAAGTAGCAGGACATGAATATCAGGATTATGTATACAGGATGGGCAGAACAATGCACACTAATATGAGAATTATATTAAAGTCTGAAATTATTTGACTGTAAGGTAATCACCACAAGTAGCAAAGTCACTAAAAAGCCCAAGCCTAACAGAAAAACAGAGAATACTTGATCTGCACTTTCAAACATCTCAAGTAGGGTGACCATACCAGTTGCAATACACTGAGACGGGTCAAGGAGGCTACAAGATCATAAAACATAAAAATAACGGGAGATTTCCACTATCCCAATGTTGATTAGGCATGTTGAAGAATAATTCCTTGATCATATTTTTGTACCAGAATCAATGACTGCTTTGGCAGACAATAGAAGCAAGTCGTGATTTGTTCTCTAACAAAGAAATCTAAATCCTCACAGAAACAATAAAAGTCATTTGGAAAATCACAGCAGGGGAAAGAAAACCTCTTATCAAGAAGTACTTCAGAAAGTCTGAGGAAAAAAGAAAAAAAGACAGCACATTAAGTATTGAAAGGTAAGTTACTAAAAGCAAGAATACATCATTCAGTAACCTGACTCTTCTCCTTAAGCCTTATTTTCTTAAGCTGGAAACATAGCTTGAATAAGTACATTAAAAATACATCCTTTTTCGTACCAATTAAAAGTATAAAGGTTTCCAGACAGGCTGTATGGCCTGCAAACAGTTTTGAGCACAAAAGCAGCCCCCAAATTAAGACTGTTGTAGAACTGCAGGAATTTGCACGCTCACTATGGACCAAACACACAGTCGCTTCTGGTCCACAACCTCGTCTTTACATGAGATTTTAAGCATCTGTCTCAGACTGAGAGTAAAAAGACCATGGAACAAGGAAACAACAAGCTACCAAGATCAAACAGCACCCATCTCTGCCTTGCACAAGATTAAATAGGTTGACAAACTTAAAACCTCCTGGTTCCTTAAGGGTGGTCTAGATCCTTTGCCTACACAGTATTATTCAATTCCTATAGAACTGTGAACAATTTTGGTACTCTTATTTTCCACTAGGAAATGTAAGGCAGATTCAAGAATTCTTAAAAAAAAAAAAAAAAAAAAAAAAAAAAAAAAAAAAAAGAAAAGAAAAGAAGAAGAAAAAAAAATAAGTCTTCCATTGAGGCAGGGCAAGAACCTGTCCTGAATAATTTTCCATCGATTTAAGTCAATCACAGAATCAACTGCTGAAAAATACTTGCAAACTTTGATTTCACTGTTGTTTTGACACATTAAACTAGTTTCCACTTGTCTGGAGCCTAGCCCATAGTGCAGCTTGCTCACCTAGTCAGGTAACAAAAAGTTGATTCGGCATCAGCTCAGATGCAACCAGCAGTCTTCTCTCTTTCAAGAGCCTTCTCACTCCAGAAAACAAGGAACTCCAATATGCCAGGACTTAGCAAGACCAAGATCCCAGGAATTTTAAGAATGACATGTTATTTTGCAGTATGCATACCTAATAATGCCAAAATTTGATACAGAGGCAGCTAAGCAAACCTTGATCCAATCAACACTGAAGAAGCCCCAAGAAAAATAAAAGTAGTTTTGAGACTGAGCAGACAAACAAGGAAGTGTGTTAAAGTTGCATATATGAATGTGTAAATGTACTTATATAGGAGTCTGCTCACTCAGTCCTCTGGATTTTAATATAATCAGACAATACACAGAAATAAGCCACTGATTCAACTATCTTTAAAGCAAGTTTTCTCTTCTGTTATCAATACTTTCATTAGCAACTAAACCAGCTTCAAGTACAGCTTCATATCCATATCTAGAGTCCTAGAAGCATCCTGCATAAAAAGTGATGTATTTCTAAGGATTAATTATAGCACATAAAAACCTGTTAATCTATATTAACATTAATCCTCAAAAAAACCCGACATTCTGTAACTCTGTAGGTACTAATATGTTCATTAGCTTATCAGAAGTCTTCCTGGTAATGAGAAATTCTTTAGATTAAAGACCTGCCATAGGAGGCTAATGAAAAATCAACCTCAGCCAGCACCTCCTCCATTGGAGAAGTCAGTAGCAGATGCACAGACACAACAGTTGCCCTTCCCAAGAACATTCTTTCTCAAGAATACACTGTTCCTGGCAACCAGCCACTTCGGGAATACTCTAAACTAAATACTACTAATAAACTTGCTTTGAGTTTATCTTACACCAACAAGCATTATGCGTGCCTGGCCCTTACATCACCCTACAGTGCAGTGGAAAATAGCTCAGCTGTTTTGTGCTTTCAGTAAAGCTCAGCTTGCCAAATTTCAGTTGCATATTTCAAGTGCTCACACACTGCAAAAAGAAGACTCGGTTAACAGAGATCTAAGCTTTACCCTTCTTCAAGAGATATAGAGACTTTGGGTAACAGCACTACTTTGATAAAAAAAGGTAAAAGGAGCTTGGCAAGCATATTCTCCTAACGGGAGAAGTGATCAGCTGCTGGCAGCCCCAGATCCAGGTGAAATACACAGAATTGGGCTCAGAGCAAGATCTTCTCATTTCTCCTAACCTACAAGGGGTGTCTGGGAGTGCTGTAAAAGGGCAGAGGGACAGACAGTTACTCATTTGGTGCTGGGTAAACAGAGATCAAAACAGTATCAAATACTGTAGAGAATGCAAGCTGCAAGTTTACAAATTACTACAAGAAGGCAAAGAATGCAAGTCAGTTTGTGTAAATGTCACACCACAGACAGTAATGATTTACACTTTTCCTGGTACTCCATCTGGAACTTGGTTCCTTCACCCACACCATCACACGGTGTTTACTCAAACCCATCAGCTGTGTTTGTGCAGCCTGTATGAGGCAGCAGGGGGAATAATCTGAAAGGAGAGGTTGTGCCCAGACATGCAGGAAATCTACAAGTCCTCTAATCAACTGAACATGCTTCGATACCAGACAAAATGCACTGTCAGTATCTGTATTTCAGCAGAAAACTGTGTTGTGCAGCCTTGATTTACTACAGTCACTGAAATCAGAAAGCGTTTAAGGCATTTCATATGTCAACGCATTACACTACAAGCAGTTTACTTGACCGTGTTCTGGAACACAACACAATCACTCCAGTTTGACTTTTTCAGCAGGTACACCTGAAGGCAGAGATAGCAGCATCCAGGAGGGAGTCTGCACTGACCAGGCATCCCTCCCAACATGCTCTGTCTGGTGCTGCTCACACGTTCCATCAGAAAGCACTGGGGAAACATGCAGTTTCAGGTAAGGCTGCATTTGCACAGAATCGCCATCTCAGAGCTCCCTGTGCAGCCTCAGTGACATTGCACCCTGATGTGAACGAGCCTGTTGCCAAGCTAATTCAAACTATGAGAAGGGAAGAGGAGTCAAGCTCCTAAAACAACTTCACCCAAACATTTAGCACATAACAAGTACAACATACTCCTAGAAGTTAATTAGATGAAGTGGTCATGTGCTAATTGCATTTCTTGCTTAAGAACACAGTGCCATCAGTGCTGGCACTGTAAAGGTGCTGTGTTTATAACAAAACAAAACAAAACAAAACAAACAACAAACAAACAAACAAAAGGAACAAAAACCAAAACAAAAGAACACACACACAAAAAAACCCACAAAAACAAACAACAACAACAACCACCCCCACAAACAAAAAAAACCCTACAGTATAGCTAAGTGACATCTGTATGCTTCACTGAAAGCCAATTTAAAAATCAAAATCAATGTGCGATACTTGCTATGGTAAGCAGAAATAACGTGCAAATTACGTTTGCAAACAATCACAGAGGCATGTTTGACTGAAGGAGCAGTATCCCTTTCACAGGCATGAACCATCAAGTTTTGCCTCCTACTTGGCTATTTGCCACCCAGCTTCAAGACTGAAGCACCAGCATAACATATACATGATAGTAACCAGGGAACAAGAATTTTAAGCAGTTAAATCTTGGCCCTAAGACATGGAAGAAGTAAAGTGGAAAGGCAATTGAGCATACAGAATCACAGAATGTTAGGGATTGGAAGGGACTTCAAAAAGATCATCCAGTCCAATCCCCCCACCAGAGCAGGAACACCCAGATGAGGTTACACAGGAAGGCGTCCAGGCGGGTTTTGAATGTCTGCAGAGAAGGAGACTCCACAACCTCCCTGGGCAGCCTGTTCCAGTGTTCTGTTACCCTCACTGTGAGGAAGTTTCTTCTCATATTTAAGTGGAACCTCTTGTGTTCCAGCTTGATTCCATTGCCCCTTGTCCTACCATTGGTTGCCACCGAGAAGAGCCTGGCTCCATCCTCGTGACACTCACCCTTTACATATTTATAAACATTAATGAGGTCACCCCTCAGTCTCCTCCAAACTAAAGAGACTCAGCTCCCTCAGCCTTTCCTCATAAGGGAGATGCTCCACTCCCTTAATCACCTTTGTGGCTCTGCGCTGGACTCTCTCCAGCAGTTCCCTGTCCTTCTTGTCCTTCTCTCTACACACGCAGAAATCTGACATCCTACAGTTATATGTTCAAAATATGACACAGCACCATCAGACTACCCCAACACATATGACTGCTCATGCTAACAGGTACAGCTAACCGAGTAGCTCGCTCCTACTAGTGACTAAATGGTTGTCTGACAGAGACAGCAATGCTAGCGCTTTCCCCAAACTCATGGTCTCCAGTGATCCAGTCCTCAGAGCTCTGGTTCAATGAAAAGCTTCAGCTGCTTTCACACCCTTCTTTTCTTTGCCCACAGTCACTGCTTTCCTAAGATGAAGAGTCCTTGTCTATTTAATTATTCACAAACTCTGGACATCCTTGTTCGCCTGTCTTCAAGGATATTAGGCTGTTGTCTCCATTTTCAAGTTCAGACTATTATTTGTGAGCACATAACACACTTAGACATTCCAATGGGTTGAAATGGTGTCTTGATAACACAATCTTTCTTTAACAACTGTCAACTTCTGATTTCTATTGTAAGGTAAGTTCCTGGAGAACTCCGTTTTCAGAAGCAGAAGACTGGTCCAGTGACTTTTCTAAAAGTAAATTAACTCAATCTTTTACTTAGATAACCAAGATACTTCAAAACAGCGTCTAGAAATGGCATCTAGTATTTTGGGGATTTGTAGGTGCAATCCCTAGACCAGGAAGTTCTGCAAATGCAGGCGCCTTTCCTCCATTCTGATTTACAGCAACCGACAATTTGAAACTCACGGAAGTAATCGAGATAAGGACACACAAGACAGGGACAAATCCTAGCTATAAAGGCAGTGCAAGTAAGCAAGTGTGCTTTATTATTTGAGATTAAGTGCATGATCAAACAAAACCAAAGCTATCTATTTGAAAGTGCGGAGGAGAAAACCAACAAGCCTTTCACTTGGATATTCCAGCACTCTCCATTCTCACAACTTAATCAGGCTCTCATTTGTAGCTTCATTAAGACAGCATTCATTGCTGAAAGTGGCACAGACTGCTCATGGGTTTTTCAAAGTACAGTACACAACTGCACACGTGGTCAGTTTTATACTTAAATTATCATTCATTCATCCATTGCTACCATTAAAAAAGTCTGTGTACGGTTTTCCATTAGATCAATATTCAGTCTGTTACTCTTCAGAAACTTTTAAGAATGAGATTATTACTTCATGGTTAAATCAGCCATCAACTTTTCAGGAAGATTCCCCATCTCCCCACACCTGTTTTATGACAACTGAAATATTTAGCAGAAGTATATATTTTTGTACAAGGAAGGATAAACTTTCAGGTCAAAACAAGAGTAAGTAGCCGGAACTTGAAAAAGAAAAAATAAACCAAACAATAGTACATTTATTATGGCACTGCCTTGGAAGTTCAAGGTTCAAGTCCTTCTTTTGAAAGGCTTGATTGAACAGCTAGGCACAAACAAGACAGAGCATTAGCGCCCCACGTTCAACAGTCCTAATCAGCATTCAGGTGCCTTGACTAGATAGGGGTTACAAATACTGCTCACCTTCTCTGCTTCCTGGAATTCAGTTAAACCAATTTTCTCCACTGCTCCCATTTAAAGGGTACATTCATACATTTTGATATCTTCAAGTTACAAAACAGTGAGTCGGGATTATGCACAAGAATTTTTCCTCTAAGACTGAAATACTATCAGTGTAGGAAGAAAGATGGTAACAGATTACAAAGAACAAAAATGCTTTGTGAATTCATGCTAGGTCTGCCCAGACACATACAGCAAATAAGCAAAACTCTAAACCTAAGCAAATAAGGTTCGTTGTCCTCAAGAATGTCCTCAAGTTTCAAGACAGTCTTCAGATATCTAGCAGCTTTCCTGAAGTCTCTCATCATATGCTCTTTATCATCATTTTTCATTTTTTAAGGAAATTCCAGCCATCAGCACCCTTGCTGCCCCTTTTCCTTTGAACAAACTTCAAGCATTCAAAGTTGGGCTGACCAGTTCTGAACTAACTGGTCAGTCCTCTCACCAACATTTCTACTCTCCACATTTCTTCTCTTTTACAGAACAGTCAATCCTGTTCACTTGCCCCCTGTTCCTCTCTTGCTTCTCATCCTAGCTGAAGTCAAATCTAGCACAGAAGCAGGTACACAGGAAAGCAGTGCACAGCTATACCATTATGCCATTATACCTTGGGTTTGGGGGAGTGAGGCGGGTGGGGGGTGTTGCTGTTGGTGGTTTATGTCTGGGTTTTTAAAATTTCATTTTAAAACATCCCCTCTGAGTACCAGGTCTACCTAATTAAGTGAAGACTGCTGCTCATCTCCTCTAGACTGACAAGTACAGGGCTTTCACAAAACAGCAAGTACAAAAATAGCAGAAACACTCTGCAGGAGCAGCACTGTGCTGCAAAGGTGGTGCCCAAAATGCCAGTCATAACCCTGGGAAAAAAAATAATAGTTTTCGTTTCCTAACAATGAGCCACAACTTAGTCATTTGTTTGGCAAGTCAGAGCAGAGATGGTTTTAACTATTACCACTGAAATAACTCCCGCATTAAATATTTGCCTTTACAATCAAGTTTTAATGCCAAGTAAATATACCACAATGTGCTGGGCAGCACACACTAAGACTACTTAAGGCTATGTGCTGACTCGAAACTTTTCACATTCCCGAACTATTTTATGAATCATCTGTGTACCCCACACAACGCGTAGCTGACATTATCAGTATTCTGGCTAGTAGGGTAACTGTGTTGATGGAATCGGATAGTTAAGGCCACAGAAACTCACCTGCTCCCATGCACTGCACGTCCTTTCAGACCTTCACCTAAAACTGAGTTGTTCAGCAAGTTGGCTATATGTAACATCAACATGTAACACGAACTAGTTTACAGAGCATCTGGAGTACTCCTAACATCACCTGCAGCAAAGCAAGGTACAGCAGCATTACTTAGCTCTAGTGGATTATTCTGTGTAACAAATCTACAACCTGATTAATTTATCTGAAAAAGCAGATCAACATGGCCTCTAGTGACTGAAAAAGCAGCATCTTTGCCATGATACCCTTTTGCAGTACAAACTGAAGAATTAATGAAGTTGCTTAGGATTTCTTACATTAACCAGGTCAAAGTTTAATCAGCTTGCAGTTTTTGCAGACTCAAAGATGCTTGCTATGCAGAAGCAGTCATTCATTCATTCAGAAAAAAGATTACAGCCAGCCAAGGACAGTTTCCACTTACTTTACAAGAAATCCTACTACTGACTTAGGACTGCATTTTTGCACAGCAACACCATCACAGCAGGATTGGATTCTGAAGCTGCTGCCAGTTAAAGACCAGTTGTTCCTATACTTTTTTTCTTTTTAAATATTCAAGGCTACTGATTATATGTGCCTAACAAAATCTAATAAAACTGCAATGAACTGGTTACGGGAAATAATATTTTGGTAGCCAAATAGGAAACAACCTCAACTCAATTATGATAAGTCTTAAAGATACTGAAAACCCTCAAGAACCAATGTAAGTGTTGCTGCATAACAGTTTAAATCTTATCAAACTTCAAAATTTCATGAATATTTCACCTGCAGTGTCGCACAACCAGCATCTGGAGCAACCAGGCAATTCACAACCATTGTTCCAAATGTTATAGTCTCAGGAGGAAAGAAAAAAATAAATAAATTGTTAAAAAAAAAAAAAAAAAAAGACGTGTTTCCTACAAAGGAAACTTTCTCACAGTGAGATCAGAGTTTATTTTTATATCTTATTCTTTTTACTTTTTTTATTTGTTTGCATTTCAGTCCCAAAAACATACAAGCCTCTGAATCCACGAGGGACTAGGTCTGCAAAGCTAAACACGGCACCGCACATCTGCAGCAGACAAACGACAAGAGTAAGGCAGACACCATGACAGTTTTGTAGAACTGTTTGGAGAAACCACCTTGATCTATGCAACGCTATTAAGCAGGAGGCTGCAGTCGCTGCTCTCTGGAAAGCACGAACTCCCCGTGCCGCTTGACACGGCTGCCAACAGGCTGCCTGCAGCCCCATGAGGGCTGAAATTCCACCAGGACCTGGTGAGGGAAGGACCAGGGAGAAGGGGGAGCGGGGCACATGCTGCTGCAAGGGCTGCCAGGGTATGGTTATTGGTCTCAGCCAGGTGATCTGGAAGGGATGGAGGTGTGCAGGCTGCTGCCTGGCTCCCCACAGATCCCCCTTGGCTCTGGGGAGGGGGCTCCACTCAGGCCCTGAGCAGCAGCACTCCTGTGAGGGGTTCTGCATCCACCGGGCAACAGCAGGACTCAGAGCTCCCGTCTATAAATCATCCCCTCAGTCCCTCCAAGACCACTCAGGAATGCTGTAAGTCTAGCGAAGAATTATAAATTTCTTCCTTAAGATATAAGTGGTGCAAATCCAATATTTTAAAAGTTTTTCCCGAATCAAGTTGCTTAAAGTTAGGAATCAAATCCAAATGCTGCTTACGATAGTGTACATTTTGTTTTACAGTACAGGTAAACCTCTGCACCAGAGTTCTAAAGCCTCTCAAACAGTTCCCCCCATTCGCCTATTTAGCTGAGTCAACAGCTTCCCACAAGACTAGACTGTATATATAATGTATCTCTAGACCGCTGCAGACATGCTGAACTATAGCTATACATTACATAGGAACATTAGCTTTGATTTGAAATAAAGACCAAAAAAAAAAAACCAAAAACAAAACACCAAACACACAAAAAAACAATGCCATGAGCAGTAACAGAAGTGTTATACACCCAATGCCACATCCATACCTCATGTTCCCAAGTGAGTTCCAGCTTCTGCTACAGCCTCCCCTTGAGATGGGGGACGTGCACAACTAGAGGACACCGCACACAGGAAAAAAGCAGCGCCCTGGTTTTATAATAAACTAGATTATAACCCTTGAATAACTGATAACCCAACAGGAGTTACATGTTCAACAGGCAAAAACTTCCTTGCTCTTCCTTTGGCTGGTTCTTGAGAGGGACTGATTACACATTAACTTTTACCATGCAGCCCTCTCGGTCAGAACATTCACTTGTATGCATAGATTGGTTCTCTGGAGTCTCTAGACTTGGTGCCATGTATAAACTACCCAGTCTGCAATACAACTCATCTCACATTTAACCCTTTAGGCTTTGACTTCACTGGCTTTATAAGCCTAATGGAGGGAAGACTGGAATTGCTTACAAGAAGTGATAGCAGCAGGATGATTTAAGAGGACACTGGTCTGCTCTGGTACACTTTAAGCAGTTATTCTACAGCCAGACACCCAGTTTGTTATCAGCAACCTATAAAATTATGTTTCTTGGGCTAAACCACATTTAAAACACGTAAATATGCAACAGAAAATAACTGGGAAATCACACAGATAAAGGGGCTCTCCATTACCACCATTTAAAAAAGTGTTAGTGGAAAAAAAAAATTACTGCACTATAAATTCTGTACAGGGACAGGCAATACAAAGAATCAAGATAAATGGTGCCCTTACATTCTTATGGTCAAGACTCAAAGGTTCCCCAGCTCAAAACTGTATAAAGTCCTAAGCTGTACAGCTTCACGATGCGCAAACTTCTCCAAAGCTGTGCTTTCCAAGCCATTCCTCCAAGGACATAACACACATCCATCATTCAGATGGCAACGGAGACAGGACATTATTTCTGGATTTATGTTGATCACAGACCTTCATTATTTCATTCTGTTAAGAACCCCCACCAAATGGCAGCTGCTGTGTCAGAGTCACTTAACGGTACAGTAAGCCATGAAATTATCATCCATATCAGAAGCGAGTCAGAAACACTAGCATTCCATACAGCAAATACTTCACCTCTTCACAATGTGGGCAGAAAACTCCTGCACAGTACATAAATAAGTGTACTTGAGTAACTTCATACAGCTGATGTTAGTTTGGGACACTGATAAGCAACTCTGCCTCCTGTGTTTCAGCTTAAGGAAGAAAACCATTCTCACATTTGGACAGGTATTTGGGCTGCACAAAGCTTAAGTAGGGGTTTTGTGGGAATGAGGAAGAAACTGTTGAAAAACAAACCAAGAAGTTGCTTAGGTACCTAATAAAAGTCAACTGAACTTGCACAACTGAATACTATCCTGTGAAGGGTGACCAATGTTTTTTTTGTTGAAAGCAATCTCATGAGGTAAGTTTAAGTTTGAATAAGAGAATTATTTTATCTATCAGCATCCAGTTCACCAAAGCACGTTAACAATGCTGAAATTTCTAGATTTCCATCTAGAAATCCACAAATTCACAGTGCGCAAACAAGGATCCTCATGTCCTGCTCATTCAGGACTCAAAATCCACTGTTTGTTGATATGAGTTCTCTGGTAAACGAAATCCCAGAATGCTGGAGCAGTCTGAAATGAGAAGGGTTACTTAGGCAATAGAAGGGGAGGAAAACAAACAAAAACAAAACCACACACCACAAAAACAAAAAAACAAACCCATAACCACACAAAACCACAAACACAAAACGGAAAAACCCCAAACCACAAACACACACACAGTCACAAAGCTTCTCCTTTTAGGAAAATAGATAGGAAAATACATAGCCATAACTGTGAATGCTGACAGAAAAACATTGCGCTGAGCAGACCATCCAGAAAGAACCCACAAGAGATCTCCATTCCTCAGATCTCTTGTGCCTATTTCTCTAATTTTAGAGTGTATTTATTAGAGCACTCTCTCCCTCCTTTATCAGATATTGTTCCTGAACAGCAGACTGTGTCTATCTTTATGTTTTCCCTTCAAATCCACCATGGGGCTTGTGTTTTCTTTTCACAAGTCATTTGGGTAGTTTGCTGCTCAGAACTTCAACTGCAAGCAATTAATGTTGAGAACTTTCTCCAGAGGAAATTGCCCCATAAGAAGCAGGGGTGGAAGGGATTGGCAGCTGGAAACCACTTGCTTCAGTCCTCTGGGAAGTCCATCTACAGCTAAGCCTTCAGGGTTGCAAAGCAGTCTTTGGTGGTTAGACTTAGAATTGTTCAAATGTTTCCAGAAAAAAAAAAAAAAAAAAAAAGAGGAACAATCCATCAAAAAAGTTGTCAGACTGAGTCCTTTGACCATTTTCGTCACAAATCACTGTACTACAAAGAACAGCAGATGTGAAAAGTATAATAGCAGAAGTAACCATCTTCATAATATTAAACCATACTAAAGTCTCCTGAATTGTTTTATGCAATCTTCCTCTCCCCACCCAAGGCAGAAGCAAAAGCAACTGTCTGCTTAATCTCCCAGTTTCTAAAGGTTTTAATTCTCACCAGTTTAACATGTACCTCTGCCTTAGTAGCTACACAGAATCTGCTCTTTCTCCCTGTCATTCCCTTGAATTCCAAATTTGCACATTAGGATTGAGAATTTCGGGTTTTTGATTATTCCCATCCACATTTCAAATTAGAAGTTGGCAACTAACCAATTTAATTTAAATGCTATGGGCAAACTACAGTTATTCCCAATACAAACCAATAATTCCAGCTACTACAAGGAGACTGATTTCCCATACCAGGTGGCAATACAAACCAAACCCAAGCCAAGCACATGCTATAGCAGAACAGCAGCATTCAGGATACTATATGAGAATGCTCTTTATCTCAAATATATTTGGGACATTTGCAGAGATTCCATTGAAAGAACATTACATCTTAAGAATAAAGCAGCATTGATATACCAACAAGCTGGAGAGCATGTTTTGATTTACACAGAGTCATCTTCACCAACACAGGAACCACTGCAGCCATCAGAGCCTCCTCCTGTTCAACTCTAACCTCAGTGCACCAGCTCAGTAGCCTGTTTTTACATCTCTGTCCAATCACACGGGTCAGTTATTTGCACAGAATGGACTGGACACAAGATACAACACTATCCTACTGTGCTTACTTCAACAAGCCTTCCCAGCATTAGCTTCCATATGCAGAAATAAAATGGAATAAACCTCAGCATTCAGATTCATTTATATGTTTGCTCATAAGACCATACAACGGGAAAATACATTTTAAACGCTATTTTACAAAGCGATCTCAAGTCTTACCATAGCCACAAACTTAGTGCAATAACACATTGGAGTTTACTGTTAGGATAGCTTGATGAATCAGATGCCCATCTCTAACTTATTCTTTGGTGTAAAGTGTAAGTCATTTACATGCAACAAGAACATACCAGTTCTGGTATATAACTGTAAAATACTAATTCTTTAAACAACACAAAATATATTTACTAAGATACCTGTTTGATTAAGCACTTAACATTAAATAAGTATGCAAATCAACAATTAGATCAGTGAATAATTCTCATTCCAAACCAACCACAGGGGAATTACTTCTGTTCCCAATCAAACAACGTAATAACAAAGTCCAAGTCAGGCTGTGCTAACTGAAATCAGAGCACCCGCAACCATGAGCATCACCACCTCACCAAGCGATAGTCCACATTTGCATAGACTCACCCCACGGTGTGGGCAGATTCATCCTGCACGTACCCAGAAGGTCAATACGTTCAAAATATTCAGTATGGAAGGGGAAACCAAATACCAACTTAGAAAACATTCCTGTGGTCTCAACACCAGACCTCTCTCAAATTGAGGCTGCCAAGTTTTATGTGTCTCATGTTACATGAGCCACAAGAGTTTGACAGCCATGTCATGCCATCCTATCTCTCTGCTGAGATGCACAGAGCCAGCTGAGGCCCACGAAAGCTGACAGCTCCTCCAGCACAAGAGGAACCACCTCAGCAGCTACTAACAGCTAAAGAGATGCAACTGTACCAGTCAGAGCTGCTCAATCACTTAAACTGCAGCAACAACTGCAAGGATTGTATAACCACCAAGATGCTGGGACACCCCAAAATCAAACTATCCCGACTACAGGCTGCCACACATTTTCACCAAAACAAAGAATAAACTCAAAGAAGTCCACACACTGCTTTGTGTGCCTGAAAAAAAAAAAAAGGGGGGGGGGGGGAAGAAAAAATAAGATCCCTCCTGAAAACTGAATAGGAGTCCCCACCCAGAGCAGAATAGCAGAGACGACTTTTAGATTACTGACTATGGGGGAAAAAAAAAAAGGTAAGAGGTGAGTAAGAGTCACAAGACCACTTTCTGCTTAATACTCAATATATTCAGAAAGAAACTAGATGTCAGTGCTGTCATGCTTATTTACAAAGAATATATACAGAGGAATACCAGTCACTAGCTCCTTCTCTCGCCAGAAGGTACATGCAGACTTTCAGGTATTGTTTAAGCGCTTGAGCGGTAACAGCAATTTCCCTCACAGAAAAACACTGAGCCGCTGTACTGGTGCAAATACTAAAGACCTGCTTTCACCAACTAATGTCCCATTGCTAAAGCTGAGAGCAGCTTACAGCTGGCAGTCAGGAAGCCTTGGCTGCAAGACACAGGAGGGCATACTTGCTTTTCAGGTATCTGAATACATTCTCACAGACAGCCTGGTCTAAGGTAGGGTGACCTGGAACAGTACAAAACATGTAAGGATTATGCAATTGCCTTTTTTTGTTTTTTTTCCTATGGATGAAAGCCTGTTCCTGGGCAGCAATCAGTACTATGTGATCACGTGGACGCCAGGCTTCCTCAGGTCACAGTGACCACGCTCCTTCATTCCACCTGTTGAGGACAGGACCAGTTTTGGAGATTAATGAAAAGCAGCAGGTTAGTCAGCTGTGACAACAGTTTCAAAAAATATATCTGCTCACACACAGGACAGGGGTGCAAGTCACAGCCCACAGCAGTTTCACTGATCTGCTTTGTTACAAGTTTAAGCGGATGCAGCTTAATGCACTCAGTGAGGGTGACAGAACACTCGAACAGGCTGCCCAGGGAGGCTGTGTAGTCTCCTTCTCTGGAGACATTCAAAACCCACCTGGACGCCTTCCTGTGTAACCTCATCTAGGTGTTCCTGCTCCAGCAGGGGGATTGGACTGGATGATCTTTCAAGGTCCCTTCCAATCCCTAGCACACTGTAATACTGTGATGTTTTCCCAGTGCGCTGCAGGTCACCCCTGCCTGGCTGTGCAGGACACTGGACACCAGCCACAGTTTCCACTCTGACTGTTCCAAGTGTATCAGACACTATTTCTCACATGCACACGCTTCCTTGTGTGCACTTTTCACCTTTCGGTAGCAATAAGATAAAGAGATTTTATTACGAAAAATCTCAGGCTTTTTAGAAAAGCGTTGTTACCAGTCCCATTCTACCATAACACACAGACACAGTTGAAGATGTGAGGGGCAGAAATGCAGACACGAAACTAAAACTAATTCCTCCTCTGTCATTTCAGGGTTAGAATGGGTGACATTAAAAATGGATATTATTCTCAAAAGGTTGTTCGGTAACCTAAGAAATAGCATACTAAATTTAAGACATTACCATTGCAATACAATCCTTCAAAAGCTACTTCTGGGATTTCACACAAAATCACAGAATGTTAGGGATTGGAAGGGACCTCAAAAGATCATCCAGTCCAATCCCCCTACCGGAGCAGGAACACCCAGATGAGGTTACACAGGAATGT
>VWYH01003020.1:211690-317109 GCA_013399365.1 Pampusana beccarii
TCTTTCTGTTGTCCTTGACCCCTCTTGCCAGGTTTAACTCTAAGAAGGCCTTAGCTTTCCTAGTTGCCTCCCTACATCCTCTGACAACAGCCTTATACGCTTCCCAAGTGGCCAGCCCCTCCTTCCATGATCTGTAAACTCTCCTCTTCCACTTGAGCTTACCCAGCAGTTCTTTGTTTAACCACGCAGGTCTCCTTCTTTAGAAATAATTACGACTCTTATCTAACAGAGACCCCTACATATGTCTAACTGCCCCATCCGGCCTTTCCTCCTGCATTTTTCAGAAAAAAAAAAGGGAAAAAAAAAAAAGCACAGTAGAGCTAAAAGCTAAGGTGAGGCCATGGCTATCTGTTTGCTTGCCCCAGACCCCCAAATCACCAACCGAGAACGATATCAAGAGTGAAGCAGCCGACTATCACCTGCCCTGCAGCTTTTTAAGCAGTCACTGATTTGCTTGTCCCTATGTTGGGCTCTGTCCTTAAGCACTGTACGCTTGTTTGTAGGTTAGTTAGTGCTGCTTACAAGTTCAGTTCTATTAAGACAGAGAATTTATTATAATAATACATTCAAGTCATAACTGTGTTGGTTTAAATACATTTTGCAATACCACATTTATTTCCTCTTTTTCCCCATTCTAGGTACAGGTCCTTCCCCCTCCCATAAGGAGAAATAGGTTAGATTTCCTTTACCACCTTTAAAAGTTTGACTGATCTTTCCTTCTATTAGGTTCTATTATGTTTAGAAATCAAATACTGGTAGCTCCTGTTTTAGTATCTTAGCTTAGCTAAAGACAGAAACAGATGAAAAAGTAAAAGCTTAGCACGCAAAGTTCTATGACTGAAGATCACCTCAAATACCGGGAATACCAAAAAAGCCACTAAGTGGAGGCCTTTTCTCATCCCCGACTCTCCATTTTAAGAACTGTAACTTGATTGTTCTTCCCAAACTTTAATAGAAAATGGCATATTATACTAGTTTTGCCAACACACCAACCAGCCTTCCAGGAAATAATGTGTCAGCAACATATGGAAACTACTTGCAGGGATTTTTTTTGGCATTGGTCTCCCAGCCTGGCATGGTTTTAGCATTAATTGTGGAAGCCACTAATATTTCTGTTTTAGCTGTTAAATTTAAAACACCAGGGAACATTAAATCAATGACAGTATGTGGTTATGGTTTGATAGAAGTTACCAAAGCTCTCTCACAAAGATTACCAGCTTCTATATAATTTTTTCAACTAAAAGGTTTACTTTGGACTACATTTAGGCACACAGCTTCAGAAAGTAAAAGTAATCTTATTATTCTCTAAGTAGCAAAGAGTAAACTGTAAGAGCCACATATAAGAGTACACATCTGTATTTATGGAGTAAACAACTCCAAGTAATACATTTGGAAAGTTATTTGGAATACAGTAGCATCTCACAGTAGGGCACAGGGGAAAGAAAGATGCACCACAAACTACTCACCATAGTCAAAGCACAAGCCTTTCAAAAGAGACGAGTTGAGGCTGAGTTAGATTAGTCATCAAAAGCTCTCCTCAGTGGCACACATCAGAGCACAAGCAATCAGTACAATTAAGGGGGGAGCAGGGCGGGGGGAAACACAACAAAAACACACACACACAAAAGAACACCACACACAGAATTCAGACTACAGAGAGTCCTCTTAGAGATTTCAGCTTTCAAAGATCAGTTCAGCCACGCAGCAATAACAGGCTCAAGCTGAAGAATTTTCCTTCGACTCCCTGCCAGCGCTGCATCAAAAGCTCCCTGCACGCTAGAAACACGTCCTAAGAGCAGGTTTGACCAGGACTTCACAGAACTGACAGATGATACTTGGGAAGAGGCATTTTCTGTAACACTTCAGCCCTTATTTACAGTGAGGGACAGGAGCTCTGTTCAACAAAGCAAGCAAAATGGTTTGCCTGGCCAGGCCTGGAGCGAGAGGAGGACGGACTTGTCCAACCCCCCACTTCTGTCACAGAGAGGCCCAAAAGACTTGAACACAAACTGCTATTTTCATGAAGCTGTGGGCTACCTCAACTCAAATACAGAGCCAGCCTACAAACTCACCACACAGCAGATCCAGTCCCAGGAGTTTTTGGCCGGCGCCACCTGCGCTGCCCGCACGGGGCTTTTCAGAGCTCGCAGGACACAGGCGCTGGGTGGGGAAATATTCCCCCTGCGTTCAAGTCGCAAAGAGAAACTCACACAGACACAGAGGTGCTTCCCCTCACACCCCGCTGCTGTCCTTCCACCGTGCATCACAAATTAAAGAAGACAATTTTATATCACAGAGTCTGCAGAGCAGCTTGGGCAATTTTAATCTTAGCCTACTTTCAGACAGCCTGAGGAAAGAACAGTTGTTTTGAAAAGTCGTATTGCAACATGTCAAACAATTATTCATTTTCACCCTGCAGAACTAACAGTTCCCCCTCACCTTTTTTTAGGTGACATAAACTGCAGTCTCTTACTCCTGTCTGCCACAGGCAAGGGAAGATGAATATGGTGCTTCCAACAAGCTGAATGGGAGACTTTCCTTTACGCAATTAAACACATAACAGATTTGCTCTAGAAATGTATAATTTGCTCTTACATCTATTCACTGGAGCCTTCTCAACTAATTCAGCATTGCGGGAAAAGTAAAAGAGAACAAAAAAAGGAAAGCTGGGATACACTAGGTATGTAAAACAGCGTGAAGGTTACTTTCACCCTCTGAAAGTATTTCTCCAGGGTATAAAAGAATTGCAATAAACAAATACGTGTTAACAAAGCCAATTTAAATATGAAATTATGACAGCTATATTAAGCACCACTGTAGCATATTCATAATCCATATTAAGACATTTGAGTGATGTGCTCACTGACAATGTTTTAAACACAGACAAATCACTGGCTTTGGGTACACAAACTTAGAGTTGAAGAGTTAAACATTTCAGAATAGCTTCTCTTTCCATAGAAGAAACAGAACTTTCTCTGCATTCATTTAATTTATTCAGTTCAATGACTGGGCTTTCAAGCTACAAGAAATGAAATAAACTTGAAGTCTATTAAAAGGTCACAAAATTAAAAAAAAAAAAAAAGCACACCACACCAACCTCTAATACTTCTGAAGAAATATGTTAGTGATCTAAGGTATAAAATGCACAGTGTGCAGTCTCTTGGTGATACATAACCTTCCATTATAAATGAGAATTGATAATGCGCCATTGCATCATCCTTAAAAGAAGGTACAGGTTATGCACTTTTTTTCCTACAGAGAACAGACATCTGTTAACAAATGCTAAATGAATAAAATTCTTGCTCTCAGAACAGAACTCTTTAAGCTATCCCATGTTCCTAGACAACAATCTCTACCAACGAGCTTTGTAGCATAAAAGTGCTTTAAGATGCCAAATGAACTAATTTAGCAAATCCAAGTCTCTTTCTGTTCTTGAACGAGCCTTGCAAAAATTATCTGGATGGCAACAGGCTCCAAACTCTAACACACAGCATACTACTGTTCCACTAGGTTACCAGTGGAAGAAAACAATACTGGAAGAACCAAGACTTTGGCACTACACAGGTTGTCACTGAGATCCCATCTCAGTGCCTCCAATACTGGCTCCCAGTTCATTACATTTACCACCAAAAAAACACGCTGCACCGTAAACTTAACAGAAAAGCAGAGAGCTGAGAACCTGCAGAACAGGAATTGCTGCAGGCTATAATCATCTCTCAGAGCAAAAAAACCCACACGGAAATCAGAAGGAACTAAAGCAATAAGTATATAACCATTGACTAGGAGGACACCCAGTGTGAATAAGCTCCCCTCCAGCACCACAGGTGTGCTCCATTCACAGCTTCACTGGGCAAGTCCTGGTGCTGCTCAGCTGTCAGACAGGACATAGCAAGATACATTAACAGCCCTCTAACAACTATGTGCTACCAGCACCCCCAAAATATTATAAAAACATCTCCAGCTGAAGCCTACTCATCCAGACCACCCCTCCCCAGCCGTGCCAAGCCTGCCATCACCTCACCATTATCTGACCTTCCTGGGTTGCTGCTCAAAGTCGATTAGGCTTGGTCATGACATTCAGGATTTCTGAAAAGCTGCTCTTTAAGGTATGCACCCACCTCAACACTGAGCTGTGGGCAGATGTTTCTCCTTCATTACTCCCCACTTTGCCCATGACATTCTCCCTCATGGAGATTTAAGTGCTTTCCCTTTATTTCAATACAGCTCAAACACCTCCATGCAAAAAAAGTGATCACCAACAACCTTCCCTCCTTTTCTCCCCTTCGCAGCATCGTAGATCCAAATTTATCTTCTCTTTGACCCATCCATTCATATTTCATCAACTGATTAAACTGGCTCTTTCTTGGACAGGTTTCTCAAGTTGTTTGCCCACGACTTGGACTGCCAGAGTCTCATCCCTTAACTAGAGACATGAGGGGGCAGAGGCAGAGCAAGGGGCTGCTCACGGCAGCACCAGGCAGAGATCACCACAAGCCTCTGAGAGTTGAGCTGACAGTCTGAACACACCGTTCTCTTTCACCCAACTTAACATGGGAGGGCTATAAAACAGTTTTTTCCTTCAGAAGTAAGATTTTAAAATTTCAGCATAAAAGGAAGGCGTAGCAAAGCTCCTACTAAAAGTTTTCTAGGTATCTACTGTCATATGTCCTGGGTGTAATGCAGATTATAATTTTATCACCCGTCTATAAAGCGCCCAAAAGCAAACTCTGATTTCTTTAGCTTGATCTTCCCTTTTCCTCTGAATCACCAGCAGATGACACAACAGAAGAAGCTGGTCAGCCAAAAGCATGTCTGCCTTCCCTTCCTGCGATGGCAAGTGAAATGGCCTTTTAAGTAGAAATTTATTTCATTTATAATTAAATCCCCAAATACATTATCATAAAATTTTGTCTCCAACTATTGACACAGATGATAGAAATGAGTAAGTAGTTCATACTAGTTAAGAGTTGTAGCACTCATGCTGCCCACAGGAAGATGCTTTTTGGTAGTGTGCGTATTCCATAACTATTTACTGAAGCACCATCCCTTTAGGCCACATAAATCACATTATAATATGTGATATATTAATTCTGTGGTGGCCATTTTCAGTATCATTCCTTTCTTTAGGATATGCAAACATGAGCGCCAGCAATTAACTGCACCACTGGCCCAGAGTATTTTACTTCCGTGCTGAAATACAAACATGACAGAACAATCAGAGTTAAGCAAAATATTAGTTTGTTTGGGAAGTTACTGTAACCTCAAATATTTCTTTCATAGGCTTGAAATCAAGTGATTTATAATTATTTTCCTTAAGAGCTCTTAAGCGTGAGGTTTCACTTCTATACGACAAATACTTCACATACTTGTTTAACTTGAACGTGAGATTTGTATAACAAAGCAAGATGAGGAAAGAAAATTGTTTCCCTCTGCTCAGCCAGCCTTATCTCAGCACACCTTGTACGCTGCTTTATCCCCTCAGCTTCCAGAGAGCACCCACTTACCAATGCAGCATGGCTGCAACCTGGCCACTAACACAAAATACTTGGGATACTTGGCAGAAAACCTGGGTTTGCATCATCTGGCACGAGAGGCGGGAAGTGCCCTCCCAAGAGGGATGATTTCAGCTGAGTTCTTGCTAAGCTTAAAGTCAGAATAAAACCAGATTAGAGGTGCAACCCCAGGGTCGAAGCTCCAACTTCTCTTCCAGACACAGACAACACAGTCTTCCAGATTGAAAAGCACTAGCCATGTGAAGAACGCCACTGCAATTGCTCTTGGCTTTCTTCTTTAATTTTTTCCATTTCAAGTCATAAGTACCAAGACTCCCAAATTAAGTTTGAGCTTTATGCTCATCAAATCTTTGCTTAACCCTGGTGTTCCAACCCAAACAAAGAGAACCAAAAATAAAGTTATCTGAATTAAGCAACTTACGCAGTTTTCAACAAGTTTCAAATTCAAATTTCATGCAGATCAGTATCTTTTAGGATTATTTTTATCAGAGTCTACACTATCTTGTTTATCTGGCACTTTGACCCAGCTGAAAACTTCCAATATCATCTCTAAAAATTTCTTTCCCCCCCAGTTAAAAAGGAAAATCAGATTGATCATTCTCCTTTAGGAGACTGTTGTTCAGGATTAGCCTTAATTTATAGTCTTTGAAGTAACCAGATCACTGCACTATTGAGTAATTTTTATTTTTTTTGGCTACCTAACAAACTGTTCAAGTCTCAGGGCTAAGCACATGCTGTTCTACTTGAATGGCAATATGCCAAATCTGTTTAAATATTTAAACATTAACCTCAAAGTCACTGGTTTGTAGAAAGGCAGCCGTTAGTCCAGAGAGAGTAAATTTGTTCTCCAGGCAGGATCGTTGAGTACAAAGGCCATTTTGCCACTTTCTGAAAGTGATTTCTGGAAGAGCTGAAAAGCATGGAAAAGTTACTGGAGTATTCATAATCGCTTCAATGACAGATTTATTTTCTTTTCAAGTATGGACGCATGCACATTATGTGACATTTTCCACTTCTGGCACTGCAGATTCATCTTTTGTGTTTAAAAATGCTACTGTTTTGCATTAGGAAAGTCAAAAAGTTTCAAAGATTTCACAGGCAAGTTTTCTTTTCAGTTATTCTATGTCAAATCTCAGCTATCAAGAAGTAGTTGATGTGAATACCGGTTACAGTTGGAAGTCAAAATGAAGCAAACTTTACATATTTCTCTATGACAATGAAAAAAAAAAAAGTGAAAAAAGTGCAAGGGCTTAAAAGAAAAAAAAAACCCACCACAAACAACCACACACCCCTACACACCAAAAACAAAAAAAACCACAACAAAACAAAAAATACCACTATACTCGTATCTACATTTACAAAACGAAACTAGACAACTAAAAGCTGAACAAGCAATGACAGGGTTTCTACACTTCTTAATTGGTTGTATTATTACCCTGTTATTCAACATTATTTTGAGGCAAAAAAAGAAGTTGAATTTGCCATTTACGATTTCTCTGAAATTGTGCTTCTCTCAAACAAAACCAGAAAACAAGCCACATACACTGAAAGGCCATCAACATTTAAGAGCTTCAAGGGCCCACACCTTTGTTCACCATTCCAATTGTTCACTCACAACTAAATCAGAAATGGAATGAACACAAATATTGCATTTTTTAAATGTATTTTTTTGGAGAGAGAAAAATCAGCCAAAGAGGTGCAGGGAAGGAGTCAGAACACCACTTTTACAACCGTTTTGTAAACCACCTTCTGCTACACAGCAACCATGATTAGTCCGGGAAACTGAGAAACCTACTTCTTTATAGTATCTGGCTAAATTTGCATTTGACAAGCAAAAAACTAGTTCTATATGAAGCCACTGGTTGTCGCAAAAAAAAAAAAAAAAAAACATNAAAAAAAAGCCATCAAGAACACGTTGCATTTGAATTTTTCTCCTAGAAACCTTTTCCCCCACAATTTTTTTTTTTTTTTTTTTTAAACAAAGTTCCAGGCTGCCCATTTACAGGAAGGTGGCATTCACTGTGTGTTTATAAATAAATAAGCAGGTTGTAACAGCAGCTTTACTCTGACACCAATCAGCTCTAAATATAACTTATGTAGATACTATGGAATGACCTATACTGAACCAGACTTCTTTTATCAATTATATGCATCCCATTAGAGATTAGAGACCAGAAAGACCGACCCCCAGGTCCTCCACCCAGCTTCCACATCATCTTCAATAAGAAAGCTAAGCAACTGGAAAAATCTGAAAGCCTATGATGGAGTGACCTTGTAGAAGACAAAGCTTACCCACTTACTTTGCACTGAAAATAGCCCATTAGGAGAGAAAAAAAAACCCCTACCACACAGGCTTACTATATTTAGATAACAACATACCTACAGGGCACCCCACACGAGTGCAGGCTGGAGACATGCCCACATGCCAAGCTGCACCACTGAAGTGTCAAGCATCCTGCTCGAAGGGCTGCTCTTACAGCCCTACTTCATTACCTTCGCTCTTCTCAGTTTTGGGTATGTTATGGTCACTCCTCTCAAGGCTCTGCAGCACTTATTTGTCTAAAAAAAAAAAATAAAAAAAAATATGCATTTTTGTGACTGGTGAGAGGTGTGGAGTAAGGTTCACACACCGGCACAGCAGTGCAGTGACCTGTGGGAAGCCAACAGTTCAGCTTACAGGAGACACTGCTACAAAGATAGCTGGGCACAGAGGGAAAGAATTACAATACTGACTGCCACCAGCCTAGGACAGGTGGAAAAAGCTGCACACTGAAAAAAGTCCAGAAACCCCAACTAATATGGCAGGCATCGCTGCCTAGTGCTTGAAGCACCCAGCCAACAGGCTACAGGGCAAGCATGGGAGGTACTATCCAACACAACAACAAGGCTACAGCTACAAGCTGTCAGTAGAGGCAGCTTTTAATAAGACTTCAGCAGGTCTAATTACACAGCCTCCTCATCTGTGAAACTGAAGACAGCTGCCATTCATTTATCACCTTGCAATTAAACTATTAAATGAACCACCACCTCAATCTGGCTGCAATTTGGACCCAGATTTACTAACATCTTAAGTGTTGAGACACGGGACTATTAGAGCAGAAAAGCATGAATAAATACTACTTATGCCCAATACAACCATTATGAAACCTATGAGAAATTCATGATTCAGAAGACTCACTTTATGCTATTTGACTTTGGAGCCCACTTGCAGAGCAGCAGGACACTGTATTACATGAAATCCATGGCACACAAACCCAAGTAAGTGCAAGGCAAGGGAAGAAATGCAATGATGAGTCCTAACCACATACAGAAACTGCTCAGTTATCTTGATCTGTGCATTTGTGTAATAAGGCAGAAGCAAACTTTTACCACAAGCAGCACACATAATGAAGCAGATGACCAAGAGCCTTTATAATCTCCTGAGAAAACTGTGGAGCTTGCAAGGTTTGTACTGCTTAGTATCGGAACATCAAGGAACTACAGAGGACAATGAAACCTTAGGTGAAGCAGCACTCTGCACAACTCCAAATGAGTATCAGAAGATGCTATTCATTAGATGAGTTGGTGCAAAGCAAGAACATTTATTCTGGAACTACAGATTCAAACACGCTACGGTAAGTGAGTTTCCAAATTGCTTGGCAAGCCTCTGCCATCCTTTCAGGCAGATGCTGAAAGTCCAAATGCCTAAAGGCATCCAGATGCCCAATGCCACCAGCCCACGCTGACTGCAGAACCAGCCATTACTATCACCTGGCATCAAGGCTCTGGCTGATCATATTATTATAGTAGGAGACAACACCCAGACAGTTTAGTTTCATAATCCTCAACCATAACAACTTGTGAACAGGCACTATGAACTGTTTACAAGCGTGAAACAAAGCACAGGCAACACAGATGCACTACACAAGAGATCTGTAGCTTTGCAACATTTTTATACTGAGATACAAGAACAGTAAGGACACAACCAGACCAAAATATCTGTAAGTAATTCCTTTCCTTCAATGAAAGCCTGCAAAAGAAGAACTCCAGTAATCCAACTGTAGATACAAACTTGACAAAAATCTGATTACCTGCAACTGAGCATCAAATAGACAACTCTCACTGCATCAAGAAAGTGCATGTTAAGTACTCAGTTGTGTGAGGGAAGAGTACTTCTCAGAAACACAATGGCAAAAATTCATTAAGTTGAGCCACATTAGGTGATAACACATGCTGCTCTATGAACTACTAATCGTATCAACAGCTTTTCTTCCAGTACTTTCACACTGTTGATGGCAGCTGCTGGTAATAGAGACCTGAGAAAGCTAGGATTTCATAAGACTACCAAAACCAGGTCCACACTGTTTGAAGATAAAAGAATAAAGTGCTGTAAGTGTGTCTCGTATCAGCAAATCAATTACACAAAATAGCATTTCCTTTAGTGGAAACCTGCAATAGCACTTAGCTCCTGCAAATTTACATCTAAAGTACAACGGAGATGATATGGATACCATATAGGCTGACCAGTTATAAATATGTGGTAGAGAGCATACTTGAAACAGGGAGTTGTCCAGATATTACTAGCATCAAGAAGCACCCAATTTCTACAGACATCTCCTAGATATCTACAATGCAATAAAAGTATCGAGTCAGCATTACGGGTGTCTTACAGGGGCAAAACTGGCTGGCAAGCCATGCAATTAGGTAGCACTGCAACAGTGGAATAATGCAATCAACAGGCTCCCCAAGATTAGATAACAATCAAGCACGGAGTAGTGGTTTTAAGATCCTCAACTACCAATGGGAGGAAAGCAATAGCCAGTACACGAATCAGACGGCAGTGCTGCAACACATGGAGCCTACTTACAGTGCCAAGAACCCCTAAGCCAGTACATCCAGATGTGGCCTGCATCAAACAGCCACAAACAAGCAGAACCATAGGTGAGGTTTTCACTGTCATGCAACACTGCTGAGATAGACTCAGTGGAGACAGCATCAATGGGAAACTCTTCATATGCTTAGACCATCAGCATCAACAGCTAAGCCATAGGACCATCAAGAGCTCCAGCGATGAGTCAGAAATAATCACATACACACAGGACGGAACAACCTATGTCCAAAAGGTGGAAAGGAGCCGCTGAATACAAGCATTCCTTTTCCTCTTCTCCCCAAAGCAATTACTGTGAGAAGGGGGAGCCAAAAAGAGCCATACAGTAATGCAGTAATGGTTTGAAGACCAGCACATTTGCAAAACCAAAAGCTGCCAAGCCTCTTGGAGGGTCTCACAAAGTCCACGTTCAAAGACAGACAAAGCACCACGTAGTTTCAACCAACGTAACTACACAAAAAACCCCAGCCCACAACAGGACAGGAACACCTGTAGCAAATTGCACTGAGCCTTCCACAGAGAACTGTACATGGTGTTAGATACAACAGGGGAGGCTTTGTCAACCACACCAAACACGGTTTTCCTGTCTCTGCAAAGAAATTTCTAATGGGCCAGATTAGATCTCTGTGCTGAATACCAGTATGAGAGGATAATTTCAGTGCTAATTTCTTAGACCAGCTGACCAAGCTATTTCAGTCCAATGCTGCGTGTAATGCAAACTCCCAGGAACTAAGACAGAAGATCATTAACGAAAGTTTGGTTTTACATTCCACAAAGCGGAAACCCCAATACTGCATACACCTTGCTGTAAGAATTAGCTGTTCTTTCTAACTGCGGGTTTTGGTTTTATTTGAGCTTTAGCATGTTTAATTGCCAGCTCCTCTACCAACACAAGCTAGCTGTTTGACAGATATGGGCCAATAAATCAAGATGGAACACTTTATTTTTGGTTGCATTTAATTACTGCAGTTTCTGGGAAAATTATAAACTGATTTAAGTGACAGGAAAGGACCCACTAGAAGTTGTGTTTTCAGAAAAGCTTAACTTTTGGGTTTCCTAACCTGAAAGAGCACTACTCAAGCATGAACAAAACCAGTGCAAATCAGCAGAAGGTTTAGCAAGCATTTAAACAAAGCCTAGCAAGGAAGATGTCAGGAAAATTCATGCTTTGTGACAGGTAAAACTCCATCAAAAGAAGAGTTCAGCCTCCAAGTGACACCATTGCAGATGACATGATACTCAAGTCTTTCAAACCAAATTTCAAGTTATTCTTCAATTTTTCTCAAAAAAAACCCAACAAAACACACAGAAATTCAAGAACAGAACAGTATCCTGGTGTTGTTAAAAAAAAGTTTTACGTTGATTCATGATTTAGATAATGAATTAACGTTTTAATATTGCTATAAATAATCCTAACATTGGGATGCACACTGCATGTTGGTTTTGTTTATGGATCAACATCTCCCAAAAGGAATACCTACCCCAGTTACTTCCAAATGTTCATGATTAATGAGTTTGCCAGAAGCTTTTTAATTAAGCAATGCAAGGGCCAAGACAGACATGAGAAAACTACCAGCAGCTACAGAGACATGACACTAAATATCACAGAATTCAAGACACCAAAATTAATAAAATAAGCAGGAGAAGGAAAAAAAAAGTGAGAGGCATGTCCAATTTCTACAATTTCCAATTAATCCTTTATGTTTTTCTAAAACTGGACAGGCAGCTTACAAGTAACAACCAGCTGTGTGTGCAGCTTTTGCCACACAGACAGCAAACTGTACTGACCACCACCTAGCACAGATTAGGAGAACTCCAGAAACTTGCACAGGTAAAGCTTGCACAGACAGACTTCCAAGTCAACACATTGTATATATGCCACTTTTCTGCAGGATAATTATTTATCAAGCTATTGATACTTATATCCACAAAACAGTCTTCCAATTTCTCACCATTTGCCCATATGCCACTAAAAAACATCCAGTTTCCTGCTAATTTCTTCCAGAAAATTTCAGAGGTTTTTTTTCCTCCCCCCACGAGCTAAAAGCAACTCTAGGGACATCAGACACATCACGGCTTCAACTGGATGAAAGGACAGGCAGGTCAAAGGGGAGGCAACTAATCTCTAAGGGAGCATATGAGAATTTCTCACGGCAGGAGCCAGCATTCAGAGAACTGCACAGCACCCACAGGCAGAACCATGATCCTCTTGCCACTTGGAGCTCCAACAAAGAGCCAGGGCCCTGCACAGCAATAGGATGAATCATCTCATCAGTGTAATTTTAGAGGCAAGGGGCACCAACACCTCACTTCAGAGCAATTTCCTTCAAGGTCTCTGCATTTCATCTGACAGAGTGCAACACCAAAACTCAAAACTGGGTACAATTGCTAAACGACTTCTATAACACACCCTGCCTATAATCTTGTAAAGGTTCATCAGCCGTTTCAGTTCAAATTATTTCTTTCCTTGAACAAAGTTACTTGCAAGAATATCCCAAACAGGTTACAGAGCCTCCTTTCACAGAGATTTTCAAGGCTCAGGCAGACCTTGCCATGGCTGACCTGATCTAGCATGGGCAGTAGTCCTACTTTGACCTGGAGGCTGGAAAAAGCAACCTCCAAAGGTACCCCCCAGCCAATTTGTAATTCCGTAAATTAAATCATTTTTTAAAGAAAAATACAAACTTGGAGAAGGTATTCCGCAATCACTTCCTGGCTTCCCTTCTAAAGTCACATCACCGGTATTTCAAGTATCTCTAGTAATGACAGCAAAGGAAGTATTTCACTACCACTAAAACATGTGAATTGACTATTAAGAGCAAGCACCTCAAACTCTGTCCAAGAACTGATGACTCCTGTAGACTGGACATTAAGAGGATGCGTGCTATGCATAAGCCAGTGCCAGCAGTTCGCCAGTTTAAAAGTGGTCCCACATAATGGTTTTGAAATACTACAATATCTTACCTTTAGCTTTCTCAAATAAGAGTAATCGCTTTTGACTCACTATGAGCATACAGGTAAAACATTAAGTAAAATAAAAAGGTACATCGTGTTTATTGTGATAATGGGCACACAAACTGTAGCTGATGGACAAGCTCGTAGCCTTTCTTGTTTCACAGATGTTTATTTACCAGCCCATACTCTTTACCACAACTCTATCAGACTGCCCATTAGTAAACACATCCTTGGTTCCCAAATTCTCCTGTAATAATGGTGCAGCAAAATCCTCCTATTTTCTAAATTCTTCAGACAAGATTTTTCAATCTGCTGCAGTTCAACACTAGAGACACATCCAGTCTGCATCTCTCTCCAGTATCCTGAGCTACAACTCCAAAAGGAGATGAACAGAGGCAAAACAGAAGCCTGTAATACTCCTAGCACCAAATACACTCATCCAAGAGTACACACTTGTTCAGGAGCCCAATGACTAAAAGCATGTCTTTTTTGGCCAGTTGCATAGACTGGCAGCTGATCTCACAGAAGAAAAAGGAGCACCACTTCACAGGTCACTCCACCAGACATCATAGATGTCAGCTGATGCCACCGAACTAAACTAACAAGTCCAGGACACGTTATATGGACCCCACACATTACCTAGAGATCAGGGGAAAAAAAAAAAACAGTTCATCAAAACCTATCGTGGGTTACGACATCTCAAATCTCAGTGCTTCCAGTGCACTAGTTTCCTTTCCCTGCAGAATTCCCAAGAACTCCATCCTGTACATGCACTACTGCATGGTAACACATATCTACATTAAATGCAAAAATGAGCTAGTGTCCACCTTTTAATAAGATATTTAAGATTTTTAAGATGGCAAAAAAAGAAAAATAGCTGTGAAATCTCAAAATATTCAAAGATGGCAAACCTAGGGGAACCGGCTAAGGAAGAATAACAGAGACTAAAGAGTTGGTACGAGCTGGCAATGCACAGATTGCATCACACCACCTACTAACTGCAGCTTAGTTTTCTGTTTAGTTTTTGAGTCAGGAAGAACCAATCTGAAGCAGTTTGAGGTAAGTAACTTAAGTGAAAAACTGCCAGAATCATTAAGGATTAATGCAATTCATCCGAGGGAAGGAAAATTCAATGAAATAAAACTGGAGTTAATACAGGTGCCAGAAACAGGAGAAAAAAGGAAAATCATAGTGTTCACTGGAAATTTAAGTCCTGACATACCTTTTTGGTACCAGAAAAATCCCATTTACGTAAGGCTTATAATTAATATTCTTTTGTCACTTAGACGACAAAGAGAATTATCAAACAGCACTGACTTTCTTTCAAGTAAGAAATTCTACCTATGCATAGCCAATGCAGAATAATCTCAGTGACAACAGAGAGAGCAGGAAAGCAGAAACAACTCTTCCCATAGCTCTATCAGAGCAACTGCTGAGTCTCAAAACATCTTCATACATGAACTCAGAAAGGGAACAAACTCTACAGTGCAAGTACTCCCTCAAAAAGAACGAGACTGTTATCATTCTCACTTGTATGTTTGCTTAAAACAAACTGTATAACAGCCAGTTACACGTCACAAACACCAAGGAAGCACTAACTCTTGTTTCCCCTTCCACAAGAAATCATGTAAAGCAGAATAAAGAGCATTAACCTTGCCAGCTTTAACTCCAAACTACTGCATAGACTGAGCACTCCACAAACTCGCCAGGTAACCCTCTGAACTCATGGGATAAAGGCACCTTTAAAAGGTCTTGATTTTCCCAGTTAAACAGTAAAAAAGGATATACCATGAAATCAAATGAAGGTAACAACATGACCTAAGCAGAGTCAGGGACTTCAGGGCCAGCAATCATGTCAGCATTTTCTGCTGGATCATATCACATGTGCCACTTTTGCTCACATAGGTATCTCAAAAATCAAACAATCATGATCCAGCAGTGGCACACTTTAGCATCTTATATGAATGTGTAACACACCACTTCATATAGTCTATACATTTAGGTACATATAAAATGCATATATATGCATGAAAATACGTATGTTTTTATTTTCATATATATAAAATCAGTCCCACCCTGTCAGCTGGCTAATCTCCATTCCACAGTTTCGATTACAAGTCTAAGTAATTATTTTGCTAGACTGCTGAGATAATTAGCTACTTGATACATTAGATTTCAACTCAATACTAAGTCCTACAGTTATTTAAAAAGTGCCTCTTGGTGCTTGACATTTTTCATAATCCACCTCTATGCAAGAATCTTGGCTCTTCTAAAAAAGAAACCCACTTCTTCTATACATGATTGCAGATAAAAGTTTGAAACCACAAAATGCAAGAGTTAGAAATGGGAGCCACAAATGCGTTTAGAGTGTTATTACTCTGTCAATTCTTGACTTTGTCAAGGCCTTTGCATTGCATTTTTGCAGACCTAGTCTTACAGCTGAAATCAATACCTGAGAAGTGACTAAGTAAAACATAGGAGAGGTAGGAAGTTATGCATCCACCAGTGAGGCTTGCTATTTACTGAATCTAAACTAGTCAAAAAATTACGATGAAATAAATTTTAAGGTGCTAGCTACTAAAAGTTTAGCATTTGTTCAAATCTTTTTAAGTTATGGAATCTTTACACACAGAAACAGGCTTACCCTGGATGGAAAAATGCTGCTAGGTAAAGTTTTAACATCAAGTTATCAGATTATTATGACCACCTTAATCACACTTCTGAGACAGCCTGATCTGAGCCAGAAATCAGAACTCTGCAATAGTTTAAAAGTGACTGTATGAATTTTAAATACAGCCTTGTTACCACGTGTACAATTAAGCTCTATAAAAACAGAGCTCCAAAAGCAACCTATTGCTCACCCACGATAATTAGCATTAGGAGAAATAAGTTAGCCCCAGTGGTTGGTCACGCGAGCCAGCCGCTACAACACATCGCTGTAGTTCCACAGGAGCATGATGCACCTCTCGAGGAATAAACAACTGTTAATACCCATCTTACTTAGTAATCCAGACAGTGAACTCCATCATACTGGTCACCACTATCCACCTCAAAAAACCTCAGTGATATAAACCAAGCAGGTTAAAGCTTTTCTCCTATCCCCCAAAACGTTTCATTATATGAAAAGCTTACCTTTCCTCAATTTAGAGAGAGGCATATTTCTGCATATTGAGTTTAGAAAAAGGAGAAGGAAAAGAATCATTAACCATGAATACCTGTATCACCTGATTTGTTAGACTCGGTATTAACAATATTTTACATTATAGCTACTTTTAGATGGATACCAACCTTAGAATCCACAGGCAACAAGCAATCATGATTGATTTTACCTGCCTAAGTCAAAGTCATGTATCTGCCACAGTGAGACTTCACCTTTCAGATAAGCCCCTGGTGTGGGGTTTAATCAGCTGTACAGTTCGTCACATCACAGGCATAAAACAAACACCCCCACACACACCATACCCCCCCAGCTTTAGTCCTGGTGGCAGACCGGCAGAGCTGTGTCTGAAGCAAAAAAATAGATACCCCTAACCAGAAGGAGATGCCTAGTTCTCTGCTTCGATCGCATACTAGAAAAACAGGGAGGAGGGTGGAGAGGGGAAGGAGGCTTGGATTGTTTTGTGGGAGGATGTTTGCTGGGGCTTTTTTTGTTTTATTTTAAATATCTGCACTCTCGCCTTGGCCTTGGAACAATGGTATCAAGTTTAAGCTCAATGTCCTTTTCAAACACAGGCTCTCCCCTCCTTGCCAACCTTGCGTGGTATAAATAGCAGCAAGTGGAGGAGCAAGCGTTAAAGATATTATTTTAAAATCTCAAGAGTGCCAGTGCCCTCACTGCAGTACCCGAGAGTCTGGGTGCAGAGGCACAAGCTCCATCAGGCTTGAAACATTTCAGACACGATGTCAGCATTCAACTAGCTAAAAAGCGACACCAGCAACATACAACTTCCGTATCTTAAAGAAAACCCAAACAAACAGACAAACAAACAAACAACCCCACAAAATACAAACCCCTCACTGACCACCCCCGAGGTTTCAGCTCCTCAGCCCAAGCGAGGGCCCCTCAGCGCGGCCCCCGCTGCAGCCGCACCTGCACTCCCGGCCAGGGCCGGGGCTCAGTCCCTCAGACCCCGTCCCTCAGACCCCGTCCCTCAGACCCCGTCCCTCAGACCCCGTCCCTCAGACCCCGTCCCTCAGACCCACCTCCGCGGCGCAGCCAGGAGCCCGGCGGCCGGTTAATCGCCGAAATGAAAAGAGACGGGAAAGCCCGAGCAGCAGAGAGCGGCGGCCGCCCCCGGGCCGCGGCACTGACCCACTTCCCCGGCAACGCACCTCGGCGCCCGGGCGGACCCGGCCCCGCTCCGCGCCGCTCCCGCGCCCCGTTATCCGGCCGCCCCCGCAAGCCCGGGCTGAGGTACCGGAGAGGGTTGCAACGAGAACTTTGTTAGAAGAAGAAGTCGGTACTTACGCCGCGCTTATACACCGCCCCTCACTTGTAGCTGGGTTACACAGCACGAAGCTGCTCCAGACCGCCGGCACCGCGGCCCCTCCGCCCCCGCGGCGGCCCCGCCAGCGCCGCGTGCGCGGCTGCGCCCCTNACCCTCCGGCAGCACCTGCCGCACAGCGGGTCCCGCGCTCCGCTCCCCTCACCTGGCGCTGGGCCGCCCCTGGGCGGCGCTTTTGTCGGCGGGGGCTGCCGCCCGGTGCGGGTGGGCCGGCTGCGCTGCGGCGGGGGAGGCGCAGGTAGCTGAGCGGGGGATCTGGGTCAGCGACTAAAAATACCGCGCGGGAGCGAGGAGAAGGAGCGCTCCGCGGCGGACGGGGAGCCTGCCGCCCCTCCTGGGGCTTCTCGGGGGGCCGGCGCCTCTCCGGGCGGAGCGGGGCCGGGGCCGGGCCGGGGCAGCTGGTCGCGGCAGCCGGTCACGGGCAGCCGGCGACCTTGCCCCGGCCAGGCAAGGTGCGCTAGTTCAAAGTCACAACCGACGACGACAAAACCCTCCCGGGTTTCAGTGTTTAAACCGCGTGCGGGTTCACAGGGAGCGTGTGGGGTGAGCAGTCTGGGGATGTGCCGTGGCCGCAGGGCCGGGCCGCTGCCTTCCCGCCCCGCGGCCCGGCCGGGAGTAAAATCACCCGCCCCGGGGAGCGGCAGGGCAGGACGGGCCGCATTCCCCCGGCAGCGCCCGAGCTGGGCCGCGCTGCCTCCGGCCCGGGGCTCCGCGGGAGGTGGCTGGCTGGCCTCGCCGTGCCCAGGGCTGCCGTCCCGAACGAGGGAGCGGGGAAAACGCATTGTTCCTGCGAGTCCGCTGAGAGCCGTCATGGGTCTGGGGTTAGTGTGATGGCACACAGCAACACTGAGGCAAGATCCAGGGTTCAACAAGAAATCCCAGGAGGTTCTGGCTTAATTTTCCTGATGGCCTAAGAAGCACAGTGCTGGGCTTGCACTAATCTTTGCATTTATGCAAAACAGTTTACAAATGCAAGCCTCATAGCAAGTGTCCGAGTTTAGTAGTGGCGGGCCACAACTTCACCTTTTAGCAGCCCGTCCGCAGTATTGCTGCTGCTTCTTTGTGCTCGACATCCCGTGTTTGAGTGGCAGTAGGGCCAACACTTCGCTCTGGGATCTGTCCGCTCGGGGGTGTCAGCAAGTACCTTCCATGGCAGCCTCCCTGACCCCATGGAGTAACTGCTGGGGATTTGGCACTGAAGTGGTGCGTTCAGCTGGTGGTGCTGCCCATATCATGAGGCAGAAAGGGCAACTCTTTTTCCTCATTAACCATTTACCCATCTTTACAAAGCCCCAAAAAGTAAGCTTTGCCTAGACGACATGGAAGGAGGAGAAGCTTTCACACGCCAGCAAGGCTGGAGACACTTACCTGGTGTGTCTGGTGCGTGAGGGCACAGCAGCCCTCAGGCTCACAGTGTGCCCATGGGGGAGTTTGTATCCAGGACAGATTGGGTGACTCCATAGGAAATGCTTTCTTGACATCAAACTAATTCCCTGACCTTCCCTCCACCCTCCGCTACTATATACAGTTGTTGGCTATTTATATATGTGATGAATATGATTCAGAGTTAAACATCCCAGGAAGACACTGAATCTTTCAACCTAATAATTAAAAAAGGAATACAGCATGACTGCTTTGTTTCATCACCACATGAAAGAGCACTATTTATTTCTATTGTGGTTAGCTTAGTAGTAACAAACAAAATATTTTATTCCCATCCATGAAAAGCAATCTTGCCCATCTTTATGGGCTTCATCCCAAGCATGCTGGAGTCAGTAGTATTATGCACGGGCTTTCGGTTAGCACATGATTGCAAATCTAGTGAGCTGGATTAGAGCAAGAGCGCTTTTGGGCTACAAGACTGGGCATTGTACAAGACTTGGCCACCCCCAGAGGGAATAATGCCAATCTTTAGTGAGGGACTCCAGACCTTGGGAGGCAAACCCTTCAGTAGCACAGCTGAAGCACCCTGGCAGGAGCCCGCTGCTGTGGCTGGACGTGTGGAGCGGGGGATATCGTGAGATTTTTGTGGTGTCATTGGATTACTGCTCATGTGGAACTGAGTGATAGATGGTTTACATAGCCAGCCTTTTAGCAAAGTTCACAGGCATGGCTCCAACTGCATGTATCGAGGCTAATCTCAATTACAACTTAAAAATGCCTCTGTCTTTGTCACCGTGGGGATGGTCTGGAAAGTATCGACTGATCGCTACAGCTGAAAGCTTGTCATGTTGATCTTTTTCCCACCAAAGATCACAGTTCATTCAGCGTTTGCTGCAACCATTCCACTCTGATGGCTCTTTCATTTTTCTTGGTTTTGTTGTTTGTCTAGGCCTTTCATATAGCAGTAATCAAGGGAAAAAAATAAATTTTAAAAACAGAGACTTGGATTCTTTTAAAACAAGATAATAACAAGCAAATTCAGGAACAGTTGCACTGGTGCTCCTTTAAAATCTTCCCACCTGGGAAGTTGGTATTCATGTTGATGGTCATAGTTGAAATCACTACAAGGTGGAAAGTTTTGTCAAATCTAATTAAGGAGGATTTCAAAGTGGCCAAAGACTCTCAGTGCAAGGAAGGAGAAGGAACTAGAGAGGACTCTGAGGTCTTTATACATTTTTTGCATCATTTGTTCTTGGAAATCTCTTTACTGGGATTCTAATCAAAAGCTGTTGGAAAACAGTTGTTCTGATCAAAACCTCATGACAGCCCTTTCTTCTCTTGCTAAGTAGTCATGAAATGGCTTTTGTTTTTCTGCCTTTTTTTTCCCCTCCTCAGCTCTTCTCGTCCACACATTTTGAGTTTCATGAACTCATAGCAGGAAGACTGCAGTATCAGGTCACTGAATGTTGAAAAAGGAGTGAAGGAAAAGATAAAGAAGAGAGAAGAAAATAAAAAAAACTTACAGATATTACAAGACAAAGGATGATGAGGAGGAAGGTAACCAAGACCACAAAGAGGAATAAAGCATGTGAAAGAATTGGAAAAACCAAAGCAAAGAGGTGACTATCACAATAGGTGGGAAAGGGAAGAAATAGAGTAACAGATAATGTTTTATATTCTTTCTTTACTTCTTGTCAATAGTCAGGAGTAGGCTCCATGAATGCCGCTGAAGGGGCTGGAAAGAAAAACTACCGCAAGATGGGTGTATGTCTGTCTTTAATAATAGATGTGATTGCAGCAGGTATAAGTAATTTGAAATAGTACCAGGTAACGTGAGTATCAATAACAGTAAAAATGTAGCAGCACAGGATGGCCAAGTCTATGTCCTGTTGGTAACCAGGATAATGGATGGTTTTGAATAGGTTATTAGGGAACTCGCTCAGTTTTGGATCTTTACTCTTATGGTTGCTTGCGTACTTTAATATTATATGGTAATCGGCTAGAAAAGCACACTTGTAACAGGGATTGAAATTCAAATTTCCCCGCTCCCAGCTAGGTACCTCAATTGTTGCACTGCAAAGTGATGCCTTGCTTCCCTGGCCCAATGAATGTGGATTAGGTCGTTCAGAATAACAGCCTTTCAGCAGGCACAATGAGAGGCATTCCTCCCAGCTAGCCTCTGGCCTGGTGACGAAAGGGATTTCCTCGGAAGTGCCAGACAGGGATTCAGTGTTGTCCTTAAGATCCACCTTTTCAGCTGCTGAGAGGAGCTCTTCTTCCTCCCGTCACGCACTTTTGAAAAGTGCCGGAAGTCTAGAGTGCAGACCCTGCTCCAGCATAACTCAAGCATTAAATGCTTTAGATGCCAAGAAGGTTGTAGTTGCAGTGTCAGTTACTGGCAACGCAGGTGCTTCTCACGCTGGCTGTTAGAGATTCTGGTCCAAGGTACCAGCACTCCTGGTGTGGTGGGGAGTGGGGGCACCTGGCCCAGAGCTGGGGGCTCCTGGCTAGAAAACTGGTGCCAGAACATGGGGGTTAAAGCTCTTAACACTGCAACATCTTGGTCTGTGGTGGATTTATAGACTGTGATAAGTCTTGGCTGTTGGAGATTTTTTCATGTTACACAGCAGAGTGTACACAGGTAATTCTCGGCATAGGGAGGCTGACTTCTGTCAGATAACATTCCAACAGGCTGGAGGTTAATGTACTCTGTTGTGATTTTTTTTTTTTTTTTTTTTTGAGGTGGAGAGGGGGCAAGTGGAGACATGTAATGAATGTCAATAACTGCATTTAATTCTTTGGCAAATGGTAAGTACTGTTCCCCTTTGCTTACACAGTCTACATTTAACATACTGCATAAGATAAAGCAAACCTTTCTGGAGGCCAGTGCCAATTTTGGTTGAAGAAAAGTATAGTGCTACAGTTGAAAGTCTTCATTATCTTCTGAGGCTCAATTACTAATGAATATTCTTTGATTTTTGTTACCACACACTTCACATTCATATGACTTATTTTCTGCCCAAGGCCTATTTGAATAAAATTGTATACTTCCTGCGTTGACAACATACTGATGATGTATGGTAGAGAACATCATTAGGAGTAGCCGTGCTGAAAATGTTGAAAATGTCTTTGGATGGTAATTTGGGCTTGATCTTGTAATTTTACTAGTGATTTTACCTGTCATGGCTACAAATAAAGTAATTCTAAGAATTCCTGGTACTTCTCCTCCACGATTCAGAAGATAATGAGTCAGACTGCTTATCCCCACAGAAAGTGTTGGTGAACAAATCAGAGATCTCTGGGCTAAGTTAATCCTGTAAGTAATTTTTTTTTCATATGCTTTTCACTAAAATAAAGTTTAGTCCTCTGCTTATAAGGAGCACTGGTGGAGAACTAAAAAATACTCTTAATGCTTTAACTATTATACTAATTGTAGTTCACTTGATTCCCTAAGGTAATAAAACTCTTCCTTTCATGGGCCATTATCTGTTAGATAAACCCCCCACATTGTATGTGTTATTAATTATTTATTCCCACATTATTCTTAAATGTACATTAAGGAATTGGCTCATGGTTTTTAGCAAAATCCATAAGAACAACTGTTCAATAATTTTTTTGAAACATTTTCTTATGGCAAATAAAGTAATAAGGAAAACATTAAGTTTCATCTTCTATGAAATTAAGATATCACTTTAACCATTTTATTAATATTTTGAGAAATCTAGATATTTCCTTCCTGATATTAGTGATTGAGAATATGTATATTATTCTTCTAGACTATTTTTCTATTTTTTCTAGTTAGAAAAAAATTTGCCTAATTTTCCCCCTTTAATTCTTTAGTGTCATTTCAATGAGCTTACGTAGCCATATGCAGAATGACAACTTTACTGTTCTGTAGCTACAGTTGTTACCCCTTGGTATTTTTCCACATATGTGGTTTCCTAAGCAAACATACTTTCACATAAGTGGATTTATGCAAAAATACCAAATACGGTTATTTGTCTATTCTGAGAGGAAAAAAAAGGAGATTTTATAGTGAACATGACAACCCAGCAGACTAAAACAGTATTTTCAATCCGTGTGAGTACAATTGAGAATTTAATTGCCTTCGTCAAGGCACTGGGGAAAGGATATTACAGCAAGAGAGATGGCTAAACCTTGACAAAGTACACTGGCTGGGAGGATGGCTGCTAGGAAAGCTTCGGTCACAGATCATGTGAAGAAGATGTTTGAGAGATTCATATATTGCCATAATGTGAACATTTCCAGTCAAACCTGCCCACTTCATAAGAGAACAGTGCTATTCTTTGTAGATGTCAAGAAATGACTGAGCAGAAAGAAAATTTAGAATCCTGGTTTTCAGCCATGCTGAACTGGAGCTGATGTTTAAATAACCACAAGGGAACTAATTTGATGAATGACTTGGTCAGAGGAGAGAGAGGAAGAGTCCTGTGAAAAAGGTGCCTAGAGATGCTGGCTGGATCTCTCTGCGGGTGGGACTAGTTGATGTGATAAAGAGACAATGGTTGACAACAAATTTCTGTGGCACCCCATAGCACATCAGTAGACATTGGAGGAGATCTCCAAACAAGACACTGGCAGATGAGTCAGAAAGCTGGAGAAGGAGTGGGAGATAATCTGGCTGTTAGAGACAGTAAACAGGGAATGGAGACTTCCAGTCTTGAGTGCAGGGTGAAAAGCAGCCAGCACAACACATTCTTACTTTTTTCTATTACTGTTTCTTTGCTTTTTTTTTTTTCCCCTTTTTTTTTTTTCTTTAAAGGAAAACAGCTTTTCTTCTAAAAGTCTTAGGATCTTTCTGTTGAAGGAACCATCTGTAGGAAAGAAATGAAGGTGAAGATAAAATTCCAATAAAACACCTGCACAGACCTATTTGAAAGTGTTTCTTCCCAAGGCTCCTGAGCCTTTAAGGGCTATGCTTCAGCGACAGCTCCAAAATACGCTCACCGTCAGCTATATGAACAGTGGTTAACAGGGGCCTGCAGAAGAATTATTGGCACTAAGATGTATTAAAGGGAAACTAATAGAGCAGGGATGTCAAACTCATTTTTGCTGGGGCCCACATCAACCTTGCAGTTGCCTTCAAAGGGCCAAATGTAATTTTAGGACTGTATAAATGTAGTAGTAGTATAAATGTATAAATGTGAGGCTGATGTGGCCCCCAGCGAAAATGAGTTTGACACCCCCTCTCATAGAGAAAAAGGTTACACACTCAGTTTCTTTTCCTACTTTTCAGTGGTTTCATCACTAGATCACTATAGACTTAATGTTTTGAAGAAATAATATTTTGATGAAATAAAACCAATTCCATTCTTATCTGTAGCAGGTCAACTGTTTAAATGGTGCTGAATATTATTTTCTTCTGTCACTTTTCTGTGATTAAGGAACACAAAATCATATTGCTATTGCAGCATCTCCCCCGTGTGAGGCCTGGATGTGAGATACAGTTAGCAGGGTTTAGCAAGTATCCTTTGCACAGTAGTAAATGTGGACATGGGGATGAATAGGCTGTTAGCAGCAAATAGGCAATGATGTGACTTGTTCTGACAGGAGAGAAGGCGAAGCCAACTCGGACATGGTTTGCCTATAGCAAATGCAAAGTAATACGTGCTGACAATTCTTGCAGACCAGCTGATGCGTACTTAAGTTGTTAATAGGTGCTAACTTGATGGTGCTTCTGAGCTCACAAGACAATATAGTTTACCATGCTGCTGTTTGCTTAGAGCCTGTACTATCAGTACTAATAATAATAAATAATAATCGGTAATAATAAAAATATTTTTTTTCTGGTCTTTCCATAGGCTTCTATGAGTTTCGGATCTCTGTGTTTGGGAATGTGTATGGCATTAGACACACAGCACCTTAATGCTGCAAGTTATGCCAGTGTTCATACTGGCTGGAACAGTCCAATTTAGAAATCGGTATGGTGTGTGTAACTGGACTGAAAGAACAAAGAAATGGGAGTAATTGCGTGTGGGTACTAAAGGTAGTGGGTACTAAACAGAAACCTGCACCAACAAAACAGAGAGAAAAAACCTCAAAGCTGGTTCTGTGTGGCAAGGTGTCCCCATCTGAGTCTCACTGAAACAGAATGGAACAAAGCAATGTTGTGAGGAGGCTGTGTTACAGCAGCCCATGTCAGGATTTAGCACACATTGCTCAAAAGGGAAGTGCTAAAGGTGAGAAGTCAGATAACTGGAGAATGAAACCCTTTCCTTTTCTCTTTCCTCATCATTGCTAAAATGGACAGATGAATTCCAACATGAATGAAGGGACAGCATGTGCTTTCAATTTGGTGATTGAAAGCGAATGCTGTGCTGTATGCAGGAAAGGTTACTGAATGGACAGTAAGGGACTCGGGGAAAACAAGAAAACACAAGGCCTTTTCTGCATGTAATTTTTAAGAAATGGTATGCCTCCAATGGGAGCAAGAAAATTAATGTAGATTTAGGACTTCTTCCCTCCTGGGTGGTAACACAAGCCAAAGGGAAGAAGATGAGAAAACACATGTGGAATTTAGAGTGAAAATAATCCAATGGGGAAAAAATTACATTTTTTTTAATTTGCACTTAATGTGTTTTAGTCCATTGTAGCATAGATCACTTAGAGGTCTTATATGAAGTCACGTCTGACCCGATCCTTAGTTTGTTTAGAGCAAGTCTGATGTACTATTTTTGCTCCCCCAATACTCATTCTGACTGACCAAAGAAACTTTGCTAGGGAGAAAAACTCCAAAACTTAAATGCAACATCCTGGAAGACTCTTGTCCTGGGCATAGTTTTAATGGCTGGACAGGCCTTGTGTAAGAAAATTTAGTTCTGTCTAGGGTTAAGCCGCTGGACTTTACAAATTGGAGAAGATTACTGTTGCATCAGGTGCTTCTGGAATAAGAATATTTGTTGGAAAACTGCAGGTAAATGAGAAAGGTCACACATGCATTGTCTGTCTACAGCACTCCTCTCCTAAGATGCAGTAGGATTTATCTTGATATTTCATACTGTAAAGACATTATAAATAAATTAAGTTATTAATAAACCAGATAAATGTTGAATTAATATCTTAGATGTGTTAATTTCGGCTATTGTGCAGTCTTAAGGATTCACTGGAAATATAATGAACTGTAACAAAAAAGAAAAAAACAAACATACAAAGTTACAAACTCATTAACATTGCCTGGGCAATCTGCTTCTTACTTTGTTTTCACTTCAGTTCCTTTTTCTGGTAAGCCAGTAGTCCTGGAAGGAAAAGTTAAATTGGAGCTGGAACAAACATGTTCGTTTCTTCATTGCTAGCTACTTGCTTCATCTTAGCTGAACTCAAGGCTAGCATGTAGATAAGCCACCAAGATGCAATGTTGGAATGTTTTGAAGGCATCAGTTTGTTTGCACAAGGGATTATAAAAACATGTATGTTTTCTGTTGTGACGAGCTTCTGAGTCAGAGCTGGAATGTGCAGCAGAAGAGGACTCATCCCTGCTGTCCCACATGGCGCCCTCCTTAACCACAATCTCTTGCTCAGCCTCCTATTAGTGGGCATTTGTCAGTTTTTGTAATTTTCCATAGTCTGAAATGCAAACTGTAGTAACAAACAGCATTTTCTTAGCCCCTATGTATTACTAGAATTCTCCAAGGAATCCTTTTATGCCTGACTTTTTTTCCCCACTTTGTTATGTGTCATAGAAAACTGACTGAAGTACCGTACTATGCACATTGAGTTGTACTTCTGGATTTCATTTGCCATTTATGATGAGCAGCTCGCAGAGTGTTTAGAATGGCTATAACAGGCAGCACTTTTATTAAAAGTTACTGATCCTGTCTCTCTCTGTGAATATTGATATAATGGATGGTGGCCATCAACTAGAGCCAATTACTTCCTGCTGTTCAGCGCTGCTGTCTCTGTGGAAGGTGAAGCTGCAGACTTCCTTAATTAATCATGCCAGTCTAGAAACTGAAGACAATAAGGGCTAAGTATAGTGAAGCCTTCTGCTATAGTCAGCACTTATTTCCTTTAAATACACAGCTTGGATGTAAGCTAGCAAAGGTCATCTTTTAGGGAGAACTCTGGGCATTTTAAATATACTCTCACACACTCGTGCAGTGCACCCCTCCCAGACTGAATTCATCACCGTGGAAAATGCTTCTGAAACGGAGCCATTCTGCTGCCTTAAACCAGTATGCGGAGAGTGCGCAAAAGCCTTAACCTTGTTTCCTATGTTGTATATAGTTTAAGAACTGCTGCTAGTAAGGTCTTATCCAAATGAAAAAGCTGAAGGTTCCTGATTATGGACACAGATCAGACAGAACTAGTAGCCTACGCAGGTAATAGATTAAAACACAGTCCTTGAATTACATGTTTCCTGAGGAGGTTTCAAAGTGCTCTGTAAAATGGTTATTTCTCTCATACATCAGGAGAGTATCAAAGAGTTCAGTGACTTGATACCTTATGCAGAAAAAATCAGAGGTGATGGGAAAAACATTTGTTTTCACTCTTACACAAATTCTAGGTTTCACTTCTTATGAATACATGTGGTTTATATTCTTCTTCATATTAAGAAAATGAGATCATGGGTCAGAAGGGTTCCAGATTTTTTTCTGTCTTTCAAAACCTATATGTCCCAGAGAAGGGATTTTAATTTGGGTCACTTATTTTCTTCCCACTACGACTGGACTCCTTGATGGTAAAATAGGCAGTGAATTAAACAGTACTGCAGTACTTTTTTCTTTCAGAGAATAAGATAGGCTTTGCTTAAAATATTTATTTTTATCATATAATCAAAGAAACATGTTTGTAGCTGAAGATTTATGTCACAACATTTCCAAGAAGCAGTCTGCTGAAACTTCTTTGTTTTTAATGAGTAAGCATAAATACACCCCAATGAAGGCTTTCTCTGGTATCACATCAGAGTCGCTTGCATTTAAATTAGTGTGTCAGCAAGAAAGGACAGTGGAACCTTTTATTAACAGCTGACTTCTCTCGAGTCTCATTTTACATTTTTGGTTCCAGCACTGTTCAACTGAAAGGAGATACTGTAGGTAAAACAAAGGAGGTGAATAACAAAGACGAGGCAGGTGCCAGACATCAGCTTCCACTGCATTCTTCAAAAATATCTGTATCCTCACTGATATTATAAAGAACTATAATGCAGCAAGTGTCCTTGTGAATCAGGTAGTCTTTTGTATTCTCTGGTAAGAGCTTTACATAAGCAAAGTTTATGATACAGAGTTCAGTATTGTTTTAAGCTGTCTTAGATGAAGAAGCTGCCCAGCAAGTAAAAAACAAAGGTAATTATCACTATAAATTCTGTTTCACCTGCTGAAATTGTTATGATGGTGCTGTTCTCTCAGGAAATCCATATTTTCTGTACAATCGCTTTGTAATGTACCAGAAGACCTCAAAAGTTCTGTCAGGAACTCTTCCCGTGTTGGACAGCCTGATGCTCATTCCGCATCTTTTGTGATGGTGTTCTTTGAAAAGTTGCAGGATGTCTTAATTTCTCTTGAATTTTGATTTTGAGGGTTAATTAGTGTACAAATGACAGAGACATTGTGAGACATATAGAGGATGTATATATAGCCTGTTATCACATGCATCAATAAGTCAGTCTGAGATGTCATGGGCAAATTCTTCCTTGCCTTCCAGCTCTTTCCAGCCCTAGCTGGACATAAGTGCAGGTATTTTTGTTGTTCTGGTAACAAAGGAGAAGGTTGTTGATCATTTGTATATGATCAGTTAGAGAGCACATGCAGACTTACAGGGCTATACTCCTGATAGAATGCTATATAATGAAAATGGCCAATACCTTTTTAATGAGAAAGCATAATAATAGGCTTTGTTGTTAAAACTGTGTTTCCTTCAGGATAGTAAATGATCTGTGTGAGCAGCACATGACAAGCCTAACTGATCCCTAGTGTAACTTTACTGGACTGAGTTGATTTGTATAAGACTATTTTTCTTCATTCTTTTGGGGAGAGGAGAAAAAGAAGTTGAGAAATACATAGCTGGGAAGGTGTCCAGTTAGTATCTTATATATGAAGCTTTCATGCTAGGTTTAGAAGCTCAAGTGATTTAGTTTAATGTTGAGGAGTTAGAGACATATAAAGTAGAATTTAAAGTTGTTATCATAGATTGCAAATACTAACAACTTTGTGTTATTAATGACTTTTTTTCAAGTTGTGTAAACAGAAAAAGGAAGCCCTTCCTTCAATACCCTAGAGCTTTTTGCTTAGAAATTTTAAGTTGCGTGACTTGTGTTCTTCCAGATGGGTGTGATTTCTCTGTTTTCTTTATTTCTGTACTGAGTCAGAGGGGGTAGTGAAACCGACTCAGAAGCTGTTAAGCCCCTTATTAGAAAGGGTCGATAAGAGGAATATATGAGAACTGTGCTGAGATCTTTAATGAAGCATGCTGTATAACAGAGGTTGAAGATTCAGTGACAGAGGACTGGAACAATTTGATTCAGCATTATTTAAAAACCTTCCAAGGGATATTTAAAATGAGTCATTCAAAGATATTAGAAAAATAAGAAAAAGGAGATGCATTACAATCATTAAAATCTCCTTCATTGCAAGATAAAATGTTAGAACATCTTTCAAGTGTTAATAATTCAAACTTGGATATTATCCTGTAGAGTGAGACTTGCAAGACTTTCTAGCTCTTACGTGCAGAATGGATTTTAAATTTGCTGGGTACCATATGAACAACCCACTGATTTCAGGGAGGGTGCTTTTCCCAGATGGGTGTATGGCATCTAGGCAGGAGATGGATTTCCTGCTCTCCCTGCAGTGAATTCACCACACCACAAGCGCTTATTTCATCCTTCTGGTGCCACAAGCATTCATAAAATCTCAGCTTCCTGATCACGAGAAGCATTCAAACGCTTTATTATTTATGTTATGATATAAAGATGGGCCTCACTCCAGTAGAAGTTCCCTTGAATTTCGTGGTAGTCGAGATGTGAAAAATAGAAGGAGATCACATCAGGGAAGAACAGCAGAGGAATCATTGCAGGAACACAGCAGTGCAGATATGTTCGTCCAGGGAGTGCTGGGAACTCGCACAGTTTTGTTTCTGTTTGCAAATCACCAGAAGATAGAAACCACGCTTGTAATGTGAGGCTTTTTAAATTAAAGAGACCACAATTTAACTGCATAAATGTGCCATACCTCGAGATAATTAGATGCTGTGAATTTTCATAGCGTTTAAGTAACCGTAGGAACCCATGTATGATTTCAAAAGTGAGCTGAAACTTTTTTTTACTTATTTTCTATCATTTAGTAATTAAGTTAATCGGGAGAAATGTTTGTACTAGTTTACAAACGTGGTATTGCCTAAGAAAATACATGTACAGAGCACCATCTAGTGCAGGATATCACTAACATAAAAGCCCTTCTGTTCATATGTCACTTGTCTGCCTTTAGCTAATTTAATATGAACTATCGTGTTGCAGAAAGTGCCAGCCCAGTGGCTCCTATGGCAATATAATTTTGCAATTACATGGGAGACTATGGATTGAAAATTACTTGTGACCTTTTGCAAGGACAGTAAAATTGGATGCACTGAAACTGAGGTAATCATTTGAGAAAACCATACACTTTTAAGAATAATCTGCTTATCTTTCTGCCCGCAGTGTTGGGTGATATATTCATTACAATAATTCAATCCAATCTGTTTTATAAACTAGGTTGGACACTGATTGTCACAATAGATTTAGAGACCCAACCGCCATTTTTTGGTGCCTTAAGGACACCATCTAGATCCTCAGAGCCTTTGCACAGCTCCTACAGAACCTCCGAGCCACCCAGGTTCCTCAAGCCAGGCATGCACAGGTACACCAACCATGACTAATGGGCAAGATTAAAGATCTGACTGTCATTAAGGGGAGAAAAGATGAAAGGATGGAAGCTGACACTCTACAGGAGATGGGTAAAAGAAACATACACAGGTATTCAGGATTTGCTAAGGAAGGGCAGAAAAAGGTGAACTACAGTTGTCTTGTTTTGGTTTGATTTTGTTTTGGTTTGTTTTGTTTTGTTCTGTTTTGTTTTGTTTTGTTGTGAAGGCCATATTTTGGTTCTTCTGCAAGCAAACAAACATATGAACTTGGCCCCAGGGTTGTTTAATCAACATTTGGATATCAGCATTATGTTTCTGAAGCAATCTATGTAGCATTAGGGTAGGATTAAGAAGAACTGTCTCAGTTAACTGAAGATGTAACAATGACATGCTGGATTTCATCCTACAATAAACAAAGGTTAAGATGGCCTTCAGGTATTTGGAAAAGATTATTTTTGAATGAAGACTATGTATTCAACAAAAAACTAATTAAGCATAAAAGAGCCACTATCACTATAAAGTTTTACATTATCTTTAAACAAGTACTTTAACTAATAGAAAATTCTAACTCTTCTTTCTCTGGGCATATATTGCATACAGATTTTGGCTGAATGCTTGGAACCTTGTTGATTTCCCAATGTTCAGACCTACTCTGAGAAAACAGCAAGCATATTAATTTTGAAGTACCACCTGGTTTTGAAAAGCTCCATTTTTTTGCTTTCTAAGTTGACCTCTTAATAGGCAATTAAAAAAAAGACAGAAATAAGTCGACATTTTTGAAAATTTAGATACAGAATACCTCCCTCGATACTTTTTCTGTTCGTTCTACCTCCTTCACAACTGCCAAAGAGAACCTACTACTGAAGAAAAGAAAAAAGAAGGTATAAAATCTGTATTTTCATTCTTTTTGAGCTAATGAGGAAAAAACTAAATGCACATGATAGGAATGTCCACAGACGTGGCAAGCTGTGGTTCAATTCCCCTTTCTGGGTATAACATTTTGCTAACAGCGAGAAGTAGCTTTGACAGAACAAAATGTTATACTTAAAAAGGGGTTCAAGAATTGGTGTCAGGTGTAACAGTTTTGGGAATGGTGTGGGCTCTAGCTGGGCAGCAGAGTTTAAGAGAAGTCTCCACTAGAAAGCCATAGGCCAAATGGCTACACCTCAGCTCTGTCAATGCATACTACACGTTCTAGGGAAAACAAACGTTGTAGCATATAAGGCTCTTTTATTGCTCATTTAATTCACCTGGGCTTGTGGTTTCCATTCTTTTAATCTCCAATATTTTTAGCAAATGGAAGAAAACAGAAATAGGCAACTGAAAACATAAAGGTGCTTCCATTCAACAAATATTACACAAAGATGCATTTCTGATTACATGTTGCTAGTAGCTATCATTACGTTCTTTATTAAATCACAACTGACAAAACATTTTCCTTGTTATTTCCTTGATTCTTACTCTTCTGTTGGGTTATATGATTTGTATCAAATGGTATGCATTCATTTGCAGCTATTTGGGAGTTATTACATTGTTCTGTCTAATGCCTGAACAAATAAACTGGCCTTTGTTCTGCTATCTTGTAAGAATGAAGACTACTTTAGAACATGTTCATACCTGTTGAGGAAAGAAATTAATATTAACAGGCAAGCTAGGCAGAGAAAAGAATTCTTTTCCAAGCTGTACTTTCTTGTCTAGTAGCCATTAAAACTTGCCTTTTGAACATAAAGCATTTGTATATTGGAGAACAATTATTTGACCATTTTGAATTACAACACCTCACATGTTTTTCATGTGGTTAAGAAGATTTATTACACAAAGAAAGGCCACAGAAAGATGGTGGGAATTAAACACTATGTGTGCATATTGCTAGTAGGTAGTGTGCTAGATGTTTTTCAGACAGCTAGGATATCGAAGTCCTTGTTCTGAAGAGCATTCAATCCAAATAAACATATAAACGCATAGTAAAATATACAAAGAAAGAACTTATCCTCCTTCATTTCATAATTTCCCATGGAGAAAGGGAGTCAAGTTTCACATCAGAATATGACAAAAGCACCCTAACTCGGTGTGCTGGTTTTGGCTGGGATTGAGTTAATTTTTTTTCACAGTAGCTAGCATGGGACTATGTTTTGGACTTGTGATGAAAACAGCGTTGATAACACAGGGATGTTTCAGCTACTGCTGAGCAGCGCTTACACAGAGCCAAGGCCTTTTCTGCTCCTCACACCACAACACCAGCGAGTAGGCTGGGGGTGCACAGGGAGCTGGGAGGGGACACAGTTGGGACAGCTGACCCCAACTGAGCAAAGGGCTGTTCCAGACCATAGGACATCATGCTCAGCATGTAAAACTGGGGGTATGAAGAAGGAAGAGGGGGATGTTTGGATTCTTCCCAAGTAACCGTTATGTGTGATGGAGCCCGGCTGTCCTGGAGATGGCTGAACACCTGCCTGCCCATGGGATGTAGTGAATGAATCCCTTGTTTTGCTTTGCTTGTGTGTGGCTTTTGCATTACCTATTAAACTGGTTTTATCTCAACCCATGAGTTTTCTTACTTTTACTCTTCTGATTCTCTCCCTTGTCCCATCGGGGCAGTGAGTCAGTGAGCAGCTGCCTGGCGCTTAGTTGCCAGTTAAACCACGACATTCAGCTGAAAGGTTTCATTAGTGTTCTTGTAAGCAAAGAGGATGGATTTCTCCTTCAGCAAACAAAAAAATTACTGCAGATTTTATGAGCGCGGTTTGTACACATTAGGAGCCTTTTCTGTGTGCTAGAGATCCAACTTGCTGTATTTAAATCTTCCCATGTCTTTTATTTCAATTATGTGGAATATGATCTGTCGTGATACTCTCCAAATACATGAGCTAATGTTTCCATTTTTCTGTGAAAAACTAAGAGTGTTTATACAATTTCTACATAATGTCATCCATGTTTTTGCAAAGAATTAAATTCTTCTCCTCTTAGAGTAGCAAAAGAATTTGAAAATCATGATGAGAAATACTGTACTTACATCTTTTTAACTACTCCAAAACCTCCATCATATTATTAATGACCTATACCTACCGACCTGCTCATAGAGTAACACAGGAACCTATTTTAAATTCTGTAATAAAATTGGATAAAAATACGTATCAGATGTTCTGTTTTAATGTTGAATGCTGAATATTTATGTATATAAGTCTATGTATATATACATACACACAGATATATATGATGGTATGCCTCCCTGTCAGATACAGAATTTAATTTGGTTTCACTGATTAAACAAGGTTCCAAATAAACAGTTGTAGGGCTCCCCACTGGTCCTCTGATGCAGGGGCATGGGATGTGCTACAGGCTAGAAATCTCTAGCACAGTATCTACTGATACATCTAGAAAAAGACTGGATTATCTAGAATACCTGCTATTACCACAAAAAGCACAGACCTCAAAACCTCTATACTGCAGATATTTATCAGCACTGTTTTACATGATAATGTTCTTTTTAGCTGCCAGAACCTCATTTTTTCTCTACTTATCTTTTTTTTGTTTGGTCACAATCTGCTTTATCTTATTGACTGTGATTGTTTCATATTAACCTCTCTTTCCCCCCCTCAATGTTCTACGCATCCTCCCTCCCTTATTCCATGCAATTCTTTCAAGGATTCTTGCCAACCTTTTTGTTTTAGAGGGTGAAAATGGAAGGAAAAATGGCCACACAGGGATTTATCATTAAGCTGACCTGTATTCATATCAATTTAGTTATAAACTGACAGAAAGATTGCCAAAAATTAGTTTCAGTTATGTTAAGCTTGACTGAAACTGGCTGCCATGTTCAAAAACTGTATTTGGACACAGGCAGAGAGACTGGCAGTCCAACCAAAAAAGCAAAATTATTTTAGGAAAGCATGGAAATAAAAGTTCCCAAGTTTGGCTCAGATCCGTGTGTTTTTTAAAATCTTCATTTGCATCTGCTCAGCAGAAATGGGTTATATTTCAAGAGAGGGCTTTCCAGAGAGCCTGCCTTCCTTCTCCATGGCAGCAAGCACTAATCAGCAATTTTTGTTATTATTGGCTATTGGAGTCTACTGTAGAGCTAGACACAAAAGCCAGGAGTGGGCAGAGTCTCTCTGACGATTTTTCTTGTACAAGAAAAACGTGGATCTGCAGCTTGTGAAGAGGGAAAGCCCAGAGAGCCAAGAACATTAGAAAAGGAGAAGATAATGGGCTTAGAAGCAGAACCACTGGGAAGGGACTGAAAAGGACATTCAAATTTGGACAATTGCGGAGTCTAACAGATACATAAAGAAAGATTTATAGGGTCAAGCACTAAGAACCTCTAAAATGCCAGGTTTTAGTTGCACAAGAAATACTCTTCCCTTTACATATGCATCATGTTCAAAGCATAGCTCACATGAGAATTAGTTGCAGCTTCTGTTATTTAGCCTTTTGGTAAACTCCAACTGCCAATACATTAAAGTCCAGTTTTTGTTACCAAACGTTACCAAAAAAAAAAAAAAGCATAATGGTTACCAAGAAGAAGAAAGGCATAATTACCGACCATCTGAAAATGTTAGGTTGAAATCATGTGACTGGCTCTAGAAATGCTTCAGCAACAACAGACAACCCACTTCTTTATGCTGGATTCCAGTGGTTCTAGCCTGGTAGCATCCCTTCTCTTCCTTCAGTTCCCTGCCTCATCCTTTCTACTTTTTTTGTATACTATGTACACAACACATGCAACAAATAAATCAGAGGAATTTACAGGCAACTCACTTCTAAAGCCTTGAACCATTCCAAAGAAAGTATGTTCCATCCACAGAGCAAACCAGCCTTATGCTTGTATTTAAATAGGTTTTTGGTTGTAATAAGTACAATTCATTTTTGAGACAACACAATGACAATACTGGCTTTTTTTAAAGGTGAAAGGATTTGTAGTTACTGCAGAAACCAAAAATTCTCCATGTTGATGAAGATGTCCTTATTCCTAGATGAGTGCCTGCCTTTAAAAAAATCCTGTACATATATTAGCACTAGTATTTGTATCTACAGATACATAGGCCAGATTGTCTTCTCATTTGCATCTCATAAAACTACTGGTTGCAGAGGAATTATTCCAAATTTATATATGCACAGATGAGAAGCAAAAAGCCTGCCCATCTGTTTTAATCTGGATTGATTTGCTAAAAGATTAACTAGATAAATCGTCTTAATAAAATACTTAAACAATATTAGGTTCAAAGTCTGCTGGTCTGACCTTCATGACAACGGATTTCAGAGAATACCACCACCCGTGCCAAGTGTACCACACAATCCCGTTGTCTGTCTTTGCAGTGTAGGGGCCTTTGTAGTACAGGCCGTTCAAGTTGGCAGAGTGACACCTGGTGGGAAAGTAAAGGAAACCAGAAATGAGGCCGAAAAGCTGCAAGCATCTGTGTAATAGTTGCTGAGCGACTCGAAAATTTCGCCATGTTGGTAACAGCCCAATTTGACAGCTGCAAATATTCACACGTGTGGACTTCAGTGTGTCCAAACAATCGCACTTGAACTAGGGCACAACTGCAAGTGCTCTTAGCTTCTTTGAAACAAAAGCTCTTTTTGTTCTTTCTACCCCGTTTTTGACATGACGAGCTCTCCGAGTTTTGCCTGCTAATCTGTTCCAGTTGAGAATTACTCCAGAGTTGCGCAGGTTGCGGGTGGCAGCAGGGCACACACCAAGCAAAACTCTGCGCAAGAAGTACTGTTCTGCTTTTTGTTCTGCCAGAGTAGCCCCTCTTAAGATCTGCAGTTACCCTACGTGCTGTTTCATGACAGAACCTGAATACCACCATCAGTTTGCCTGTTCAGCTGGAGACTTCTAGTTACAAATAGGTGAAATCTGACAGCTAATTAAACGTATGTATACCAATTCACTGGATCACCAGAGCTGGCATTATATTTGATTATATGAAGTACATTTTTTTTTGTTGTTGTTCTTTAACATGCTGAAGCAGAAATGCTCTTACAGTTTATTAAATACAGTGGTTAAAACAAAGAAACAAAAAAACCCCAACCAAACAAAAACCCCTAGCAAAACCCAAAAGGCTTGAATAGGTACCAGCACAACCTTGATACTCATTTGGTTTCTGCAGGAAAGAAGTTTAGATTGTTTCGTGACTATATGGAGAGCAAAAGATTTGTTTCTTCTGCAGCACATCATAATGAATCGGCTTCGTTTATCTGCCAATTCAGTATTTTGTTGTAAGTGCTGTTAATATTCAGCTGTTGAACACCATGATGGATTTCAAAAGCAGACTTCAGGAAAATATGCAAAGAGAACACAGTCCAAATGAACCTTACGGATATCATTACTGGCAAACCTTAGTCTCTTTGGCTTTGCTTACACTTCATTAACAACAGTTTTTGAGAACTGAACTAAAAACTGTGATAAAAACCCCATAGGAAAATTCTCACATATATATGCTTACTCATTTGCTTATATTTTTTAAGCTTAATTTTTGTAACATGCTGGTTGAAAGCTTATAAACTGCAGGTACTAAAAGTGACTTTGTTTCTGAGAATGACAAACTTGTATAAGAGCTGACATAATCTTTCTAACCATACAAATTCTGCACTGAGCAGGCAGTGTCTCTACTTTGAATTAAAACACAGATTTCACTAGAAGAATCATAATTGCTAAGAGGTATCTAGATCACCTGAGCTCCTTCCATTCCTTTGGTGGAAGCAGGCAAATCATGATTTTGTCAACAGGAACATGAGCCAGTAACAAATCTAATTAGTGGTGGGAGGCACCTATAGCACAAATGTACAGGATTTGGTAACCGACTGCATGCTGTCTGAAGTAAATGGACATATTAAAGAAACAACTGGCATGTGACTATAGTCATGACATTCTGAAGGAACATCAATTATTCACAACTCAATAAACACCTTAAAGTTAGCCTATATTCTTCCTTTCTTTCTGACAGGCTGATTTTTAAAGTAAAAAACTGCACGGCAGTAGTTTCAAGAGTACAGACAACTCACAACTATCTGTGGACATTTCACCTGAATTATATATTAACTGTAGGACAGATGTGAAGAGTTGGTTCCCAGAAGAACTGTTTGAATTCTGCCTGGACCAACTGACTCCAGTACGGCCTCACATGGTTGTAGATATGGTGTCCCCAGGAAGCCTGAGTCAGTGAGACCTGTGGCCCCAGCTGGATGCCCGGCAGACCCCCTGTGATCATCCATGCACAGTGTAACTAAAACTGGGAGTGCTGGGGATAGAATAAGCTCATGTCCAACTAGAGCTGTTAGCTCTTCTTTCACCAGTTACGAACTTACCGACCTTTGCAATGCCCTGGATGCAGGAAAGCCTATGACCTGGGTGCAGTACCAGAGTGAACCCAGCTCCGTGGATTTACATCCAAGCTGAAAATCTGTTCTAGAGCTTTGTTTACAAAAGAATGCAGAGAGGCTGGTTTTTGAAGTCCAGGATAACAAGTGCTGAGCTGGAGCAAGACCAGTGGCTTTGAACTAGATCTGAGCTACTTCCATGTCACCTCACTTATGTCACATCCCTTGGTATTCATATTATCGTGGCATTTCTGTACTTCATTAGTCCAGATAGCATAGAGCTGCCTATAAAAAATGTCTTAATAGCTGGGAGCTCCAATACAAACCAGCCAAGAGCAGTAATTCCTTCTATGTTTGCTAATCCGTGCATGACAAATACGTGTTCTGAGTGCTTTCCTTTCTCTGCCAGAACTGTTCTTTTTGGGTAGGATTTAAGGATATTGAAAATTTCTAATATTCTGCAGTATTCTGTTTTATGTTAGGCTTAGCATAAAAAAGTCAGTAGCTAAGCAGTGGAATAACATTATTAGTTACTAATTTTCATTATCCAGATAGACTGTCACTTTAAGAGCATGAGCTACACAGCCATAATAGGAACTAGCCTGGTAGGAGTCAGCTATCTTTAGTAGTTATGTAGCACCAACTACAAGGTATTAATAACTGTCAAGTTCTGCCCTACAGCTACTTTTGCAAAGGGGTCATTCTTTCACCAAGACCAATCCAATATTTAAAAAAAAAAAAAAAAAAAAAAAAAAAAAAAAAAAAAAAAAAAAAAAAAGTTTTTAAAAGACAAAAAATGTAGTCAGTTGACTAAAAGTGATTGGTGATTCACTCCTAATGAACTCCTCAGCATGGTATCCGTGTTTTACGCTACTTGAGGTCTAGATATTCCTCTAAATCTACTAAAGTTCTGATTTCATGGGAAAAGATCAACAAAATTGCCTTTCCCTTTTATATCTTAGCAGTTGTAAGAACCGCAAAAACCATGAGATTTTTTTCCATATGTCTCAAACATTCTGCTGACACACTATCCATGTTAAAATGTATTAAAATAAATATTTAATTGAGTTAATAGTTACATCATATCAGTTAAGATGGTAACAGAATACTTACGGAAACAGAATTTGGAAAATGAGGAGTTAAAAAATAGAAACAAAGGATAATACAACAGAGAGAAACAATGGAGTTGATCCAGCCTGGCAGCTCTTGCCAAGTGAACTGAGATCACAGTAAGAGTAACATGCTTTCCTGGGTTGTATTTTAAACCTTTGTATTACGCAGCTAGATCATATAGTTTCTCTTCATGGCTATATATATCTAATTAATCAAGGGAAAGAACATAGCTGCTGATACAGACACTGCTAAGTCTAGCAGTTTTATCCTTTCATTTTTAATTGGTATTTTGTATGAAAGTAGGATTTTCAAATTATTTTACTGAACCCTAATTAAAAAAAAATCTTCCCCTCAGTCCAGCCATGCTCACTGACAGAAACTGAATGGATGCATTCCCATTTTGATATAGAAGGAATAACAAGAGTGAGATGCTGTGAACTGAAGTGAAAAAAATGAAGCTTAATAACCTGTCGCTAGCTTAACTTGTCAGATATTCTGCAGTACTGCCACATCTGGTCTAGTGCAACACAGGAGAAATGCAAGAATGAAGTACAACAGGGATACATCTGCAAAATCTACATGACCTACTTGTGTAAACATTGGTTACCTTAAAGGGGCAGAATTATCGTCTTACTATCTGATAACAAAGACAACCGAAGCCTTCTAAGGCGGGTCTCAGTCTTACCAGCACCGAGATCTCTGGAAGGGGTCAAGGGCAGACTGCAAATGTAACAAAGAATGCCAATCCTATTTTCTGTGAGGTGTTATTATTGTATGAATACACATGAAGCAGAATAGTTGGCAATACTGATATAAAATCAAAATACCTGTTAAACCACCAGCCAGCCTTTTCCTCTTCAGCACAGTTCCCTTCATAGTTGTCATTATCCCTGTCTCTAGTACTGAATTTCATTCCTCGATGATCCGCCCACCATTTTACTTCTGGATGAAATCCACCAGTAAGAGAATCACCAGCTGTACCAGAGTATTCACCACAGCTCATCTCATAAGAATGCTAATGAAAAATGTGAAGAAAGGGAAAAAAAAAGAATTCCAGTATGTCTTTAACCTTTAGCATGTCAGAGAGTGAAATCACAAAGAGGAAACTCCTCTGTTCTATTTGCTACTATTTTTATGCTCAGAAATGTCATGCTTACCAAGGGTAAAATTTGTCAATAACTTTATGTATAAATGACATAATAAAAACCATATTAGAGTTAGTTTGCACTACATAATAACAAACGAGAACACCATGTACCATTATTGTTGGTAGTATCAACAAAAATAGAAAACCTGCTTTTATCCATGGCTGCTAAACCAAATGATTCATATGTCTTACAGAAAGTGTGAGACTGATGTATCAATGTAGACCACTATTATTACATATTTGAAAATTCCAAGCATTTGTAAGAAAGAAAATACAATAATAAGCTTCTACACAAACCTGTATGAAAATTAGTACATTTGTTGTCTTCTACATTTATTGTCTGTCTACAGAATAACAGAATGTTAGGAATTTGAAAGGACCTTGAAAGATCATCCAGTCCAATCCCCCCGCTGGAGCAGGAACACCTAGATCAGGTTACATAAGAACACATCCAGGTGGGTTTTGAACGCCTCCAGAGAAGGAGACTCCACAACCTCCCTGGGCAGCCTGTGATTGTCATTAAAATCTCTAGTCATTGTTTAATATTTCATTACCTCTTCACCTGCAACTCCGAATCTTGCATATTGTGCAAAACGCCGTTCTCCTTCAAAATCAGTTAGATCAATTCTTAAAGTATAGTTCCCTTAAGAAATAACAACATAAAGTATTTTGGTTAAACTAGCCTATCTCACTGCTTTTCAGAACAGAGTATTATAGTAGAAGATTAGAATACTAACTATGTTTTTATCATGCATCTTATCTCTATCATTACAGAATATTTTACGGGGTTTTATCTTCTTTATGTATATTAAAGCATATCTTGCTATTCTTTCCATTTATTCACCTGATTCAGCTTAGAAAATTTTAGAAATACTCCAATATAAATTTTCAAATGTAGACAAAAAATATCTTTAAAAAATGGCTTTATAGGCTTTATATTTTAGTAAGGTATTTGAGGTAGTAATGAAAAGATAATGAGAATCAATCAATAAGCATACACCTAAGAAAATTAGATTTTTACACTCTGAAAATAAAAGTTAAACTAAGACCACATCCAGGTGGCAGTTATTTCCAGATGAATTAGCTGGCTAAGTCAACGGGTAAGTTTTGTACATGCAGCATTCTACAGCAGAAACACAAGTTATCTTGGACTGAGTGACTATCAGAGAGATGGAAATAGCTTTCTAAGACTAGCCTAATCAACAGGACAGGCCTAGATTTACCGTCATGTAATGACCTATGCAGCCATGTAAAGCCCTGTAATAAATGAATTGGTGCAGCATCTGCCTGACTCCGGACTGTTAATAATGCTGACTGTGAAATGGGTAGAGACAACGATTTTAATGAATACTCCTCTATCTACTGTTCCCTGTTTTGCAGGGGCTCCCCACATGCCATTGGCCCCACAACAGTTTTGAACCTTTTGTTAGAAAACATATATTCAGATGTGTTTTGTTCTGATACTCGGAGAAGTTCATGCAGACTAGCAACAGAACTCAAGATTTACGCTAACAAAAAGGGTAACAAAAAATGGCCTAGAAAGAGCAAAGAAACAGGAACAACAGCAGATTGTTGTTACAATACAAATCTTACCCTGATTAGTCAAATAATGAAGATTTTTATTTCCAAGCCAATATTCACCATTTGGCAAAACAAAATTTCCAAAGCCTTCTTCATAGTCAGTCCAGACTCTGAAAAGCATATGAATCACTAATTTATCAAAAAAGCAAGTTTGTTTGGATGTTTATGTTATCATACGATCATAGATGACAGAATAATTCAAATTGGAAGGAACCTCAGTAGGTGATCTAGTCCAACATCCCACACAAGGCAGAGTCAGCCACGAGATCAGACCAGGTTGCTCAGGGCTTGTCCAGTCAGGTCTGGGAAACCCCCAAGGGATGGAGACTGCACACCCTCTTTGGGAAACACACTGATGTTCTCACAGGGAAAAAGTTTTTCCTTATATCCAGTCTGAACCTCTCTTGTTTCAACTTCTGTACTTTGTCTCTCACCCTCCCACCAGACACCACTGTGAAGAGCCTGTTTACTCAATAAGCTCTTGAACTGCTCTCGTTTCTGCATCTGGGCAGGAACAACCCCAGGTTCCAGTATAGGTTGGGGAATGACCTGTTAGAAAGCAGTGTAGGGGAAAGGGACCTGGGGGTCCTGGTGGACAGCAGGATGACCATGAGCCAGCACTGTGCTCATGCGGCCAAGAAGGCCAATGGCATCCTGGGGTGTATTAGAAGGGGGGTGGTTAGTAGATCGAGAGAGGTCCTCCTTCCCCTCTACTCTGCCCTGGTGAGACCACATCTGGAATATTGTGTCCAGTTCTGGGCCCCTCAGTTCAAGAAGGACAGGGAACTGCTGGAGAGAGTCCAGCGTAGGGCAACTAAGATGATTAAGGGAGTGGAGCATCTCCCTTACGAGGAAAGGCTGAGGGAGCTGGGTCTCTTTAGTTTGGAGAAGAGGAGACTGAGGGGTGACCTTATTAGTGTTTATAAATATATAAAGGGGGAGTGTCACGAGGATGGAGCCAGGCTCTTCTCGGTGGCAAACAATGATAGGACAAGGGGTAATGGGTTCAAGCTGGAACACAAGAGGTTCCGCTTAAATTTGAGAAGAAACTTCTTCTCAGTGAGGGTGACGGAACACTGGAACAGGCTGCCCAGGGGAGGTCGTGGAGTCTCCTTCTCTGGAGACATTCAAAACCCGCCTGGACGCCTTCCTGTGTAACCTCACCTAGGTGTCCTGCTTCGGCAGGGGGATTGGACTAGATGATCTTTTGAGGTCCCTTCCAATCCCTAACTTTCTGTGATTCTGTGATTCTGTGATTCTCAGTGACCTCCTTGTAGGTGCGGGCAGGCTACTGTCAGGTTCTGCTGAAGCCACCTCTTCTCCAAGCTGAACAAGCCTTAGCCTGCCCTCACAGGGCAAGGGCTCTAGCCCTTGATCATCTTGCTAGTCCACTGCTGAACTCTTTGTGGGTGCATTATATCTTGGAACATTAATAAACAAATATGTTAGACTTTATTATCTTATGATCTTTCATAGAATTATTTCTATTTCTCACATGTGAAAGGCTGAATCCCACACTCCACTGCTCACTGAACCCCAGTCCAAAAAGAAGAGCTAAGAAGTATATTCAAAGTTGTTTAAGATTAACAGATTTTATAAGCAGAAGAAAACACATTAGCTCAGTCCAATCTGTGGTATAGCACAATTTACCCGAAGTGAAAACATTTTTCCTGGTTAAATCCAGGGGATCTAAGTGAATATGCACGTGAATCATAAGCATTGTTTCTTTATTTTCAATGCTTTGATTAAGCTGTGAAATTCCTGCAGCTGGACATATAATTTTGCAAACTGAGGTATTGGCTAGCTGTTTCTAGCTTTGATTTGACTGATTGTAACAATTTTTGGACTCATACTGGTGCATCGTTTCAAGAATTAATGTGTATACTGAAAGCATTGAATCTTTTCCCTGTCCACAGTGGTTTTGAAACACTTTCTCAGGGGTTCTGGTTTCAGGCCATGTTCTAATTGGGACAAAAAATACGACCTATTTCCTTGATAAGAAGCAACCATACCTATTCATCGAATAGGTGAAAGTAAGTGGCTGTGGACAGGCAGTCATGAGAGAAAGCAGCCTCTGAGACTCAAGTAGCTGGTAGTCTCTGGAAAGGATGAAGAATGGGTGGTGTGTGCTGGTAACAATTGTAAACTGCTGCAGATTGCTTCTGTAGCTTCTCCGACCATATTTTATAAAATAAGAATAACAAAGTTTTCTTGGCTGGATTGCACTTTTTCATCCTCTCTGGGGATTCCTTCTGTTTCAGAAGGGTATTGTAAAGCTAGTTACAGCAATTATAAACACAGGTAAGATACAAATCCACAGAAGGATGCAGATGTTGAAAGCAAATTAGGCAAGGTGGAGGCTCTAAAAACCTTCTTGGTGCTTCTAATATCTGTAAATATTTGCGGGTTTTTATATTCAAGTCTCACAACACCAAAAATATCACTTCTGGACATTTCCCCAAAATGCTTGAGTGTTGGTAAAGGCAAGGAGGTCAGGTGTTCACAAATCAAGTTCTCACCCATCTTATCTTTCCTAGAGGAATTTTACCACAGGCTACAAATTACTGTGTGGTGGGTTTCTCTCATACTTGTTTGCTGATGGTATTTTGGTTCAAGCAGATTGCTTTCATTTTTACTTTTTCAGGTTTTTACTACTTGCAAAAGACAAGGTAGTCCTTTACTTGTCATTACGAGTTCTTGCTCCAACCATTGTTAATGCATTTGACACTGAAATGTCCTTACGTAAAATGCACAAGCTGTCACAAAAAACCAGAAGAGATGTCTCCCAGAAGGGGGAGCAAGCAGTGGTCTCTCATCTGGAGTTTGTCCCACAGAATAAGCATTCCTCTCTTTTATCTGAGATAACAACTTACTCGTATGATTCTGAAGTTAGGATTTAACTTAGCTCCATCTAGTTTATTGTTTCTCCACTTTGTTTCCAATTTTAATGATTAATTCTAGTACTTACCTATCAAAATTCTGGCTGCCATCAGAGCGTCTCTGAAAAACAGTCCAACCGCCCCCTTCAGACATGTCACAGAAGGCAAGGAATTCAGCAGGACTCTGGATGGGTTTCAGCTTATAAAATCCACTTTGCTTATGGCCGTCATTGTAGATTTCTGCACAATCTGTTCACAAAACATTCATTGGACATTTTTTTAGTCCTATACTTACTGGCAAAATCAGAAATCAAGTCAATAACAGAAATCAAGTCATAGCATGTAAGAGTCATATATGCACTGGGCTAATACAAAAGCAATGCCTCTGAAAATACATTTTTATGACCTTTGCACACGTACTTGTATTTGTGTTGTTTTAAAACTTTATTGAACTGTAATTATGTTGTAATTTCTTTAAAATAATATTTTTTCCACCATAAAATGCTATCATTTTTGCTCTCATTTGACCAGGAAAATAATTCCTCTGGTTTAAGTGTTGTCACTTTTCATTTACAATGGTATAATCCACATTAGAATTCTGCTACAATCATATAACTTCTCTACGTATAAACCACACAGTAACCTTTAAAAACAAATATGTACTTTCAGGTCCAGAAAGTCCACAAGAGAACTGCCAAAAACAAGAGCATGGAATCACCAGTGTTAGAAAAGGGAAACAATTGCTGGACCTGATACTGTTGTCCCTTGTACCAAACAGGTGAAAAAATATATAGGACTACTCCCCAAAAAGTGTGTTGTATGTGTAAAGTGATTCCACTTCAGCTTGATACTATTTACAGTCTGGTCTCCATTGGTTTCAATGACTAATCAGCATTCACAGCAATGACAAAATTCAGAGCTCACGAAAATATTAACAGCAATGTAATTGTATAATCTTATCTTTTTCCTCTAGGAGTTAAGAAATGAAAGGAGTTCTTTGTTTATATGTAATCTACCATCAAGCAGTCATGCAGGAAAGATGTATAACTTTCAACATTTCTGTTTTTCCTGGCAAAGATAGGGCTCTTTAACTAAGATTTTCCCTGAAACATTTATGAACATGTTGGCTGAACTTTCAGGACAGTTTGGAACTTTCTTAACTATTATATTTCTTCTCAGTGAAAGTGTCAGTGAAGATTAGACACAGAAAATAAACACTTTATACTGAAAACAAATAGCTATGCCAGGATTTGAATAAACTCTAATAGAAAAGATGATTAAAATAGCAGCTAAGTTGTCCTTCTAGAGAATGTTTGATTGGCTTATAGAAAACAGCTTTTCTTGTCCATTATTTTCTTAGTAGGTTAGCAAAACACTTAAGCATATTTTAGTTTTTAGCAGGTGTATATAATGTGGAATGTCTCCCTCACTATCTAACCCCAAACTATCCAGCTCTGTTGGAATTAAACTGCTGCAGTAGTTTGAACAAAATAATGCAGTATCAAGAGGGAAAAGCATTTTCAAGCTATAAGGAAAGCAAAAAAAATAATAGAAAAAAATCACCAAAACCCAGAACAACTTAGATTTGTTATGTAGAATTTTTTATTTGTTATTTAGAATCATTTTTTAAGAAAATAAACCCAGGCATATGCTAAGAAAGGACAAATACGTTTCAGCTAAATGTGGTTTTAATAATCTTTTCCTGTAACAAATAAGTCAGCCTTAATAATAAAAATAAAGTATTCCAGGATGCTGAATACCTAAATAAATATGCAGCTAAAATTTAAAGTCAGACTTACAACTGCTTTTAATTTCATTTTAATGGTGCTTTATTACATTCGATACCCTGTTATATGTTGTGATTTCTTTGAGTAGCATAAACACTACAAGTATATCCAAACAAAGCTATGAAAAATTACAGAACTTTAGACTCTCCAGCACTGGACAACTAGAAATGAAGACCATCCAAGAATCAGACCCCCAAATTGTATTTTCAATCCAACCATTGTTTTGGATGATGTTTTATTACTTCAGAAGTTTGGGCCTCACTCCAGCTACTACAGGGTAACACCCTTAGTCTTCTTCCACTGCAGAGGGACCAGATTACCACCAGGGTGCTGGTGAGATTACAAAAACAATTTAAAACCAGTATTTTAGAAGCTGTAATGTCCTGAGCTACATTATTATTGAGATGCAGATGTCATTCTGTCAGGCTTATGTGTATAAATATGGATGTCTCAGGGACTTCACAGGTTGGAACAGAGTTGGTGTTTGGTTGTAACCCACACAACCCAGTGAATGTGTGAATGTGAACTGACCCTGTGGGTTAAAATTTTTGAGACTGGTCAAAGAACGGTGTTTAGAAATCTGTAACTGTTTATTAACCATTTAAAAATGTCTATTATTTGCTATAATCTGTTTTATTGCTGCTATTTATTCTGAATTTATTGTCCACTGATTGTTTTAAAATTATGTGCTATTAATAAATCAATAAAACACTTAAATCCTGATTTGGTTTATCCCATGTGACATTAACAATTTTTCCCAGTGGCAGCAGGCCTACGTAAAAGCTGAACACTGTGTTTTAAACAAACAATTTTCTATGAGCTTTTAAAACAATAAGTCAATGGGCCCAATTGTGCTAAAGCTTCTGGGTATCATTACAACGAATGGAAATGAAAAGAATAGCTTCATTTCTAACCTGAATACTGTCTTTTTCCTCCCAAGTCAATGACACTGTTTTCATCTCCTCTGTCACTGTACTGAACCTCTTTCTTCTCTAAAAGCTGTATAATTTTTAACTGCTGCTGTTGCACACGATGTTCCAGAAGCCTCACCTGGCCCTGAAGTCGTATCTGCTCTTGAAAACAGTTCTGTAGATCCTAGAGAGGAAAACATATTGTAAAACTGACAATTTTTTGTCATGTTTAACATGTGACACAAAAAACCCCCAACCAACCAAACCATAAATAAAATTTATCTTGAATAAAACATTTTGGTCACAATTTGCTATAGACAGTGTGCTGCCTTCCACCTCAGTTGCTACCTCTATTTAGAATTATTTTGTATATTACAGAGTGTCCAAACATACACTTGCTTTGCAAATAGACTTTCTCTTTAGTGGCTATAACTACCAGCTCTCACTGCAAACATGCAGAGGAAACTTAAGTGAAAAACACTATAGCACAGCCCCTATCATAAAGATTGCTTACTATCTATCACCTGCCCTGTACAGAGATTTACTAACATTGTGAAGGTTCTAAAATTCCAGAGTTTTAAGGAAATACAGTCCACATTGATATGTTCTCAACTTCACTGTGCATTTTTCAAATGCTTTTAGATTACGCATTTCTTATGATAAGAATCTTAACAATGCCAACATAAATATTGTAAAGTTTCAAGCTCATTTTTGGCATGCTAAAATAAATAGTCCCTAAGAAGCTGCAAATATGCATGAAAAATAGAAGTTAAAAACTTGAAGTCAATATTATGCTGTGACTTGTACACTTAACTTTGCCCTGCAGAGTGGGTGGGTGAGAGATGCAGAGATTTTGATATGGTGATACCTAGCACTCATTTCACCCTGGTGCAAATGTGGATACATGACAAGAGAGCTGGAATAACTTCCAAATTCTGACATGCTGAGTGTACGCAAAGCAATAAATAAATGGTTTTAGATTAATGGCTATGGTAAAATAGCCAAAGTGAACAGAACCCAATCTAGGGTACTTAATTTAAAACAGCCTGTAGAGTTTCAAATAGATATTAAACAAATTTGATTTTAACATGGGGAAAAAGCCTTTGGAGTTTTATGACACATTTTACAAATGTGACATGAGGTTTTGCATCACTAACATTGTGTCTGCAATTTTATATGAGCAAACAGAGTTTAGTAGCTATGGTGCTTGCACAAGAGCACAACTAGCACTATAAAAGCAAAATCAGAGGGCAACCTTTTGGAAATCTGATATGCAAGATCAAATATGCAGTAGTTCTAAACTGGTGCAACCTTATTGATAGGGCAGCATTATTTACATGAGCTAAGGATGTAGACCTGTAACATTTGCCATCCATATGGAAGAGCTGATATCACACTGAACTACAGAGAGATCTGAAGTAGCATACTGATGTGCACCTCCAGTAGCATCCACATACTTTCATTTGTATCAGGTTCCAGCTTCACCTATTTTCCATGAACACTCTCACCAAAACGCTTCCTGTCACTTTCTTGCTGCACTGTTTATTGGTTTTTTTATTTTCCTTCTATCTGAGAAGCTGATTCCATTCTGTAGCTTTCCACGCAGCACAAACATGGTTGTGGTTAGACTGACTTCCTTGTAGTAACATTCACCAAAACACCAAGAATGAACTTTGTGAATTAAACTAACAGAATCTGCATTTTGAGACTTTGCTACATGCACATTTTTTTCACAATTTAAAAAACAGAGGAACTTCTGCTGCTGTCAGGGAACATCCATATAGACTGTGTAGTGACTATGACTTTTTATTTGTGATAGAAGTAAGTGTTGCAGGCCCCTTTGTTTTTTCACTAGGAAGGATACAATGCACTTTCAACAAACAGACAAACAAACTAGAGACATTTCAAGAGAGTATTTGAAGATAAAAGAATACACATCCATGAGTTCAATAAAATGGTTCCTAGCCACCATGCAATCTTCAGTCACATTGAAAAGTTTGATGATCAGACTTTGCAGAACAACCCTGAAGTGTATCAGATGTTTGCTTTAATTAATACTTAACTGCAATCTAATATGTATGGTGGAATAAAAGAATGGGCAACACACATGTGGCAGGAGTAGTGGGTTTGTCAGCGACCTGTCTGAGAGGAAAAGGTTCAGCTGCCTCTGTAGGTTTGGGCTGCCCATGCCAGGCTGCTTGGACAGCAGGTGGGTCTGCAGACTCCAACTCTCTGCTTGCTGCTGGGTTCTGAGAAGCCATTGAGATGCTTGACCACAAGGAGGAGCTGTGACGTACGAGCCATGTTTACCAAGCACTAACATTTTTAGAAGAATAAACAAAGTAGCCAATGACCTAATATCCCTAGAGTCCTATCTTAAGAATACTCCCTTGAAAATCCTTTTCAGTTGTTGCTAGCTATACAAGATCCCTAGCATACACTCTTTTTCTTCTAGCAGGAAATCAGAAGAAAATACTTAAAATATATGAACATACAGAGACAAACTTGCTACAGTGTCTTAGAGGGATGCTATTTGATCATAAGCACTGGTTAATGTGTGACATGCTGCATATGACAAAGAAAGGATGCACTATTACGCAGTCTGTCCAGGGTGGATGTCTCAACTTGTATCTGCAGCTTCATATAAACCCTTCAGGAAAGATCAGTTGAATTGGGAAACCAGGAGAGGCTTCCTTGAGAGGTCTCTGCAAATTCTCAGACTAGTCCTCAGTGCATAGAGAAAATTATGGAGAAACCAAGAGCTGCACAGGTGGGTTGAGAAAGAGTGACTAAATAATTAAAAAAAAAAAAAAAAAAAAAAAAAATCCAGGCTCACCCTCATGAGCTAATGCAAACTATAGAAGTAAAGCTGTCAAAAAAACCCCCAGGTTAACAGACCAAATATTAATCCTAATCATATTAAGAGTGGCAAATGCCATACTTGCCAGTTTTACTGCAGCATTTGCTTATTTAGAAGGTTAGCCTGTATCACCCTTAACTCAGTACTCACAACCCCTGAGAACATGGTAAAATACAACAGGAAAGACCTGGGTGTTCCTAGAAATGGTGGCCCCTGTCACCAGGCCCTTGTGATTTCATAGGCCAGATTTCAGGTGAGTTGTTGGTCCCTTTAACATGTGGCAAGATCTGCCCCACGAACAGCTACCTTCAGTTCTGAGCTGATTCTCATCTGCTTTACAGACAACACACTCATTATGGGGTGAACAGTAATATATCCACATTACACACAGCAGTTCCCTGACAAAAAGGATTTAAGCTCACAGTTCTGGTAAACAGTAAGTGACAATCAAGAGATCACCAGCCATACTGAATAACTACACCATAAGAAATAAATGACTGAGCAGAAAAAGAATTTTGAAAATAGCCTAGATATTAAAGTACTGGTATCTGACACTTCGCTTTCTCTCCCTGACTCCAGCATGTCTCTTTGTGTCAACTCCAGACAAATCCCATTATACTTTACTGCTGGGCAGCAAAACCACAACTCTTGCATTTGGAATTTCACACCTGTTTTTCCCATGGGACAATCACAAGTTGGCTGTATAACTTTTGAGTGGATCAATGCGGCTCTTAGATCTGCAGGTTACCAGATTCTTAACATACTACTATATTTTTCAGAGGATAACTCTTTTAAAATCATTGGAGTTAAACCAGTGCACAGCTAGAGTAAAATAGAAGCAAAATGTAACTTAGGGGTACAACTCAGCAGCTATAACATCTTGCTATTCCTTTTGTTAGATATGGAACTACTAAGCTATTACTATGTTGAAATACTCAAAAAAAGTGAATTTGATTGTTATTGTCTCCAGTGGACAGTAGTGCCCAGTGACTGAAACCAGACTGAACATAACCTGTTCTGTCTGTTTCAGTGAAGCAACAGTTTGTACTACACATTGAGAAGCAATTATCTAACAACTGCTGACAGCTCCGCTCTTGGACATGTGGTCCCGTATTTAACCAGCTGCTGCAATTAACGCATATTCACAACCTTTATTTCATTATTGTGTAAATTATTTAGCAGCTAATGACCTCCCATTAAAACTGATGACTCAGAATACTTTATGAAAACTATAAAAATACATTTTTTTTTTTACTTGAGGTGTTATCTCCTATATTTTTAGAATCTAAATGCACTCCAAAAAATCTCTGTTGTGATTAGTGTTTAAATGAGATTTAAATGTGAAAACTTAGAGAGAAAATTCAGAATGCTCCCAGTTTTTAGTCACAGGGTCAGCTAAAGCCCATAACATTCCAAATGAAAAAAATCAAAAGAAACGAAATGCATTCCATTGTCATGTCTTTTTTTTTTCAGTAAGCTTCTACAAAAATTAGCAATATTTTTCTCCACCGAACATAAGTAACTACAGAAGCAGATGCTTCTTATTCTGCCCCTATAGAGCTACTTATCTGAACAAAAGGCTTCTGTAAGATAATGTAAGCCACAAATAATGATGCTCACCTAGTTGAAAATTCAGCAACCACTTCCACCTAGGCAATTATGAATCAACAATTCAATCTCCCAGGTCCCCGTGAGTTAGGAACTGAATATCAAACTAGGAAGGACAGCCAAGACAGGCACTGCAGGACTGGTGAGGTTATAGGTATTTTAAGCAGGGGAGTAAGTGCAATTGTCTTCGGGGTTTTGTTGGAGAGGCAGAATACATAGCAGGTTTGGGGAGCTAGAAGCGAAGGAGCTTTGATCATCGTTTCTCAGTGTGAATTATAATATAGTATAATAACACAAGAAAAGTAAGAATATGAAGCTGTGGATATTATTTGGGGAAAAAAAAATTGTATGGCAAGCAGACAAGGTAGAAAAGGATAGAAACATTCTTCATTCTGCATGTCAGTGACCAGAAATACTACTGCTGCTGGGACTGCTTCAGGAGTTCCTGGGGTTTGCCTTTCTGTAAGTATGTTGCTCAAAACTAGAAGTGTTATTCTCAGTTAGCATTACCCCTGAATGACAGTATAGCTGACTTGTGTGCCTTCTGTATAATGTGCTTGTTAATGCATCATATGATACCTTTTTTAGCAAAGATATTCTATTGACTCCTATTAATACTTCATGTCGGATCCAGTAACAAACTGACTAGATTACCTTCTTCAGTGCCATTGCCCAGTCATTTATTTTCCATTGTGTACTTATGCATTTTTCCTCCTTCCTATCGGGAACTTGTCCCCACTCATGTGAGGTTATTTCCCCAGTCTTTCAGTTTTGTTCTGAATTAACATTTTCCATCAAAGGTTCTGCCATCCCATGTAGATGAGATACATTGTAAGCACAATGGAGGACAAGGTATGAAATATTCAGAAGAAACTCTATAGGCAAATTTGATTGCTAAAACTTACAGAGCTGCCAGTGGCATCCGTCAAGCTAGCTGCAAGGACAAAATCAATCATTATCAAAATCTTCATTCTTTGGAAGCTGTGAAATAGAGGAACAAATGAAAAACTAGTTAACTCAAACATTAAAACTAAATATTTTCACCTGACGTCTTAAATGTTACTTGAAATAACCTATTTAACCTATAATTATTTTCTTACGTATTGTAAATATAATGTATATTTAGGCTTCATTACAAATGTCTAAAAGAGTCTGATCAAGCACAACTCCAAAACCCAGTAAAACCATAATTTATCCACTTTGTGTCAGAGCTCTCAATTTATTTGTGGACAGCTATTCAAGATTTAAACCCATGCATTTTATTGCGAAACAGGTCAATAGCAAAATAACATTTTAAAATACTCTGAAAAGCAGGGCAATATTCTTTGTTGGTCCTTTAAAGTTGGGAGAAAGCTCTCTGTTATACTCCAGTAATTAAAATCTGAATTGGGCTAGTTGTCCTTGAACTAAAGATTTGTGGAACTTTTGTGTGCCAAAAGAGGATGAAGGTAATTTTACAGTTATAGTTTTGGGGAAAAATGCATAATAGTTATCAGCTTTTATGCTAACAGTGACAAGGATGACATCTTTCAACCGGCAGCTATGCATATTTTGTACTGTATGATGCACGGCATTTTAAATCCTCTTATTTCATATGAAAATTATTTTATATGCCAAAACAACCACCATTGTATCTCAGTGCCTTGGAAACATTAACTGATAAAACTTCACAGTTTTGTGTAAGGTAGATATGTGCTAATTAGCTCACAGATAAGAAACCAAGCCCTCCGATTACCAAAATAATTACCTAGGTTATATATGAACCAATTCTATATTCTATATTAGTTAAACTGCTGCAAGCTATTAACTGAGGAATGGTTTTTTTTCTTTTTTTTTTTAAAACATAAAATATTTTCATTTAGCATACGCTAATGCCTGTTTACAAAATATGTGTCCACTCTGCTTTTTCAACTTACTAAACAAAACCAGCCAACTACATGTTAAAATATTTGTGGTTAGATAAAGCATAAGACCTGTAATACAGATTAATGATTCAATGTCAGCATGTGCCTATCAAAACACCAACTTTATGGAACTCGGGTTTCTACAGGAATTAATAGAAAACACCAGCAGAACTTTGACAGACTGTGCTTTTTCCTGCACAAACATAAGCAAGGCCTGTTTTCATATTCTTGTAAAATTGGACAAGTCTAACTTTATGTTCACCAATCTCTGAAAACCTCATGCAAGACTACAAATTACAGCCCAGCCAAATTTCAGGTTTTCAACACCTACCTATAAAATACTTAGGATGCCTTTTTAAATAACAGTTGTCTTATTTAAGTAAGCAGCTTTTTTTTTTTTTATTTTTAGAAAGCATAGAGTTGTGAGGCCCAAGTATATCTGTATAAAGGTTGTTCTACCACTTTTGCACTGGACGGATGCAGACAGAAGGTGTTGAAGTACTCTGTACCCATTGGCTCATGTTACAGACAGCTCAGAAGGTTTTTTTAAATATTTTAAACATATGTAACACCTTCAGCTAAGTTGCAAAGCACTATACTAATCTGATGTCCAAGGATTCCAAAGGAACCCATTAAAAATTACCTATAAAATGTTTCTTGTGTAGAAAGTATGAACTGAAAATCTTAGGCTAAGTTATTTCTATGCCACAAAATTTCAAGTTGTAAGTTGTTCTTCGTGCTAACCAAATAAATGTTACATCATTTGAATTAGAAACTTTACCATAATTCTATGCAACAAGTTCTCTTACTATTTGAAGTGGTAAATCCTATGAATTTCAGGCTTAAAAACAGAGGGGGATGTGAGGATATGCAAGACTTCCCTGGCATTGAATTCTGTTATTAATTCAGATTTCAGAAGCTTCTGCCATGATAAAACAGGCACTTTCACCTTATGACAGTAAATACGGCTATTGCAGCCACCACTGTTTTGAAAGCAGCTGTTGCCATCTGTTGCAATGACACTGTCTGTGAGGGGAGTGACCAAAGAACACACCAGCTATCTGGACAACCTGCAAATGATCTATCTCTGATAACTGTTGTCTTGCCTCCATGCAAATCATAAATATGTTTTCTAGGAGAGAAGGGACTATATTTTTTTCACTGGAAGATTCATAGTTAACTGTTCTGCTTCATTCTCTGTTGCTGTCATTATAAAAGCACACTGTTCTCCCTCACATTAGTCTGAATATTCAAACTGTTCTATCATGATTTCACTGACTGTGAATGCCTGAGTACCACAATCAATCTTAAAAGGGTTTCACAGCTTTACAACTACAATATTCTTATTTTTCTAAAAAAGACTATCAAGTAAATCTTGCATACTGTTCAGAGAAATTTATGTTAGTAAAAAATAAAATAAAATAAAATAAAATAAAATAAAATAAAATAAAATAAAATAAAATAAAATTACTATCAGGCAAAATCAAGGCAGATCACATCCCTTACAGCATGCGCGAGCTACTACGAGCAAGCTGCACAAAAAGAACGAGGAATTGAGGAGTGCAGAATGTGTGCAGTTGGTTTGGTTTGTCACCTTCAGATGAAGTCACTTTTCTATTTAAAGGGTGCCTCTTTCTAAAGCGTGTTCCTGTTGTGGGGAACTTCATAAGGGCTGAACTTGGAATACAACTTTGCGTGTATCAGCCTTAGCACTGAACTAAAACATGCTCAAAAGACATACTGAAATAGAGGAATAGTCTAATAAATAAAATTCTAAATGTGATTATTTAAATACATTGCTGAAGATACTTTAATCCTGCAGTTTAATTTCTAAGAAAAGAAGTTGGACTGTAAACTCAAGATGGATTATTGATCCTGTAGTGTATCCGATCCCACAGCTGCAGTCACAGGAAATTCACTGAGCGGTCAGCCCTACAGTGGTAAGAAAAGTGGTAAATAGGGTCAAGCCCCATATATGTACAAAGAGCTTTGCACACACGAACTGAATCGACAGGTTAAATCTTGGAATTAATGTGGGTAACTGTTTACTTAGTTTTCCACATTTCTACAAAAATTTTCATAAAAGGTTGTATTAGTAACAGTTATCTGAAAGTGTACATCCATGCTCTTTGGTAATATGGAAAGCTAAAATTCTGTTCAAGCGAAGCACAGAATCTTGCTATAAGAAGACTGCTTTGAAAGTCAGTTTCTTAAACTAATTTGTCCATTCATTTAAATATTTGCCCTGGTTGTTACATAGCTACTTAAAAATGCCTTATCCAGAAATGTATGTGGAGGGTAAAATAATTAAAAATATAGGGAGAATACAACCGCTGATAAACATTCTCCCACAATGCAATAAAACCACTCACTCAAAAAAAATGCAAAACAAATACAAATCTTAATCCATGTCACAGACTAAAACAATTGCATAATTTAGCAAATATTTTTGTGTTGTTGATGCTAGTCAATCCAAAGAGTTAGTAAGTGCTGAGAGACTTACAAGACTTTTGTTATCACACCTGTGTTGGTTTAACAAAAAAAAATCAAAATCAAATCTGTGCAGGCGAGATCCCCTTTCCAGGAAAATCTTAATCTCAGACAACAGACACGTGGATTAATTATCACACATCATGATAGAGTGAGAAAAGCTTAGTGTAATATTTTCAAGTTGAAAGCACAAGCCCTTAACAGCTAGCTGAAAAAAGAATAACTTTCTGATTTTAAAAAATGAAGTTTAAGGACAACTCTTGTGAAACCTTGAAATTTTATCCATACGATTACTCATTTACCATTCAAAGATTACACCTGCAATGTGCACGTGCATGGCTGTGCAGAAAGATTTCTCCAAAGCTATGGAACAAAAACTCTATCTTTTTCCTTCTCTGTGCCTGGGCTTTCTTTAAAGGCTACTCAGACAATCAGTACTATTTCCAAATTTCCCCTAAATTTGGTATTTTTCCAAATCTTTCAATAACAAGTTACTAAATAGATTTGATGACACTAAAGAAACTTTGTGCTACGAAAATTTTGAACTGTCAGCCTGTCTTCTTGTTCTTGAATTCTGGAGACAGCAAACTAGATAGAATTCAGGTGCCTGTTACCATTTGTATAGCGTTAATAAGAATTGCATTGCTAATAAACACAATAATAACAGAGAAGCTGCCAGGAGGACAGATAATGACTTGAAAGACTTTTGCTTGCTTTCCTTCATCTTCTTTTAGGCTTTAAAAGCCGCCCTGTTCATACAGACATACATTATTACAAATTTAGAAACGACAGATTTGAATGAGGTTTATTAACTAACTAGGTATTTTACCAAAATAGCTAGATCCTGCTAAAGCATTCATACATCATTAGCAACATTGCACCAGTTATTTGACCTTCAAAAACATGTTACTTTTAAACTGTAACTATAGCAATTACCCCAAATTCTTCCTTCTTCCCTCACACGTACCTAAAATGTTTACCTTTACCCTCTGGACAGAACTCTAAGTTGTTAAATCTTCTTAAGCTGATGCAAAGAATTCCAGAGCCCTTCCCAGGCTGCGATTGTTTTTGCTATTAAATTCTGTAGAGTTGAGGCTTACAGCTGCTGTGAGTCACTGGGCAGGAATGTTACTGAGAAGCTGCAGTTATCAAGACTAAATTGCGACATAAGAAGAAGACGGTAATTCTGTGCCTAACACAACACTTCTGAAATAAAAGCAGAGCAAAAATAACAAAGGATCATCCATTCCCTTTCACTGCTCTGATCCAGGAAAGTGCTCTCAGCATCATATTCAGCTATATAGTCCAGAGCTCTCCTGAATCGGAGCCTAAGTCTCTTGGGCTTCAGAGGTACAGAGAGAGCATAATTGACTCAGCTGATTTAGAAATAAAACATAATCACTCAGACTAGAAGTTACATGTTCGAGGTGATAAAGTAAAAAGAAATCTGCTAAAAAAGCCCCAAAGTAACAAACATAGTATAGCCAAGGCTAAAGGGAACAAGGAGAAAAAAAGGACAAAGAATCTTGTCTGATATGTCAGTATTTTTAGCTAAATTGGAAGGCACTCAGAAGCACATGATCTCTGTGACTTGGTTAGATGAAATCACTTTCTGTGTAAGAGTTTTAGAGCCAAATACATGAAAGAATGTTTAAAACCATAACTTGTTTGCCCTGCTTCCATGTTGGCTCTTCCAAAAACGGTCAATAAATGAATATGCTTAAAGGAATGTTTCTGGAAGAAGTGAACTCTTAAGGAAATATGGAACAAAAGCTTTATATTCCACAATATAAATACTCACACCATCAACTTCCTTTTGAAGACTAATACTTGTAGCACAATTCTTCTGAATAATTTCTGGTATATTATTTGGAATCTGTTTACCTGGCAGTATTTCTTTTTACAAATTACATTACATCATGAATTAACTTCATTTTTTGAATTTCAAATATTTAATAGTTGCAATAAATTTCTCATGAGTAGCCTACACTAAGAATCATTCAAAAATTCAAAACCATTCAGTAAGTCATTTTTACTGAGTATCTTACTACGGTTAATGATTTTTGCAAGAAAGGAGATACCTGTTCATAGAGTGACTCTTAGCTCTTAACTGATCATTAGTTAGTGGGTGGGCTCTGAATTTAGAAAGTGGAAAAAAGATACGGTATTTTAAACACAGATTTATCATTTAAACAATTTGTTGAGGGTTGCAAGTAGATTCTCCATCACTTGAAGTCTTTAAACAAAGACTAGATGGCTAAAATATATGGCTGCAGTTCAGTTAAACAAGAATTATATACAGCATCAACTAAGAGATTTGTGTTGTTCAAGAAGTTTATAGGCTGCCCATCATCAGAATGATGTTGCAAGAATACACATAGTAAATTGAAAGATCTCAAAGAGTATACAAACAGAAGTCATATAAGCACAAAAGGAAGAGATGTCTGTCTTGGACCTGTTGGATACATCCAATACTGAAAACTGACATATATCATAGACCTTAATGTGGCCAGTAAAGACCTGGCTATTCACACAAACCTTATTCAAATTTGCTGCTCTTGAGAGAGCTCTCAAAGAGTGAAGCAAAATATGGCAAAGATCATTAATTACTCTTTGATCAGTTTTTTGACAAAAGTATGTATAAGGATAAAACGCTGTTCCTCATTTCTACGCTAAATCATGTTTATTACTTCCTATAAGCAAGGTAAAACCAGTCAGTTCTATTAAATCCACGTTATATCTTTTGTGGATGTCTAAAAGAAAGAGAGAGCACTCTCAGCTGAGTGCCTCCCCAGGTATTTTACCTGACAGAAGTTCAACAGCTTTGGGCAATCCCAAACATGGGTAGGGGCTGCATGATGAGTCGATGGAGAGCAGCCCTGCGGAGGACTTGGTGGGTGAAAAACTGAATATAAGACAGCAATGTGGTCTCAGAGCCAAGAAAATCAATTGTATCCTGGGCTGCATCAAAAGAAGCGCGACCTGCAGGTTGTGGGAGATGATTCTCCCCCTCTGCTCCAGTCCTGTGAGACTTCACCTGTAGTCACTGTGTTCAGCTTCCAGGCTTAACACAATGCGGTAACTGGGTGTTCGTCAAAATGTACTTTCATTCCCTTTGTTACAAATGAACGTTTATGCTCTTCTCTGCATTGTTCTAGTTCATGTAATGCTAAGGATGAAATAGAAAACGTGTGATGGACTCCATTCTAGGATTGGCTGAAATCACATATTTGAAAGTGTGCACCCAGCATTGTATATCCAACAAGAGGATAATTAAATGGTCTCTCATATATGCTAAACAGTAACAATAATAAATTGAAAATAGTTGCAAGTGGAATATGCTGCTTGGTTTCACAACTTAGACATTAGGCTTTTTTTTTCCTGAGGAGAAAACAAAACAAAACAACAACAACATCCACCAGAAAACAACAACCACCAAAAAAAAGCCCCAAAATCCCAACCTGACTAACTCTGAGGAAACTTAACTTTAGAGGGTTTTTTATTTTTTAACATCTAAAGTAGTAGCAATGTGCTACTTTCATAATAATATTTTGTTACTGAAACAGACCAGAGCTGGAATCAAAGATAAACCCAACTCAGCTTTGTGACTAAAAATTTCTGTATGCCAATGTTTTTAAAGGTAGCCTCCTTCTCAACAGTAAGTCTATACTTTTTATAGACTGACTGAAGAATTGCATGGTATGTTTACAAGAAAATCCGGTTAAGTGGTTACCATAATTGACAACGTGCCAGTTACGAGAATACTATTATATCTCCCCATTGTCTGTGTATTCCACAAATAAAAGCATTGCGTAGGAGCTTCGCACACATAATGCCGTGGGTGTTTGCGTAGCTGACTGACACGTTAAATGGCTTCCAACGTTCCAGGGCAGGCTGCCCATGAAAGCAGGTCCAGCTCTATCTGCTTGAGTGGAGTTACTTTAGATCATTCAACAGTTCACTTTAACTACATTTTCATAAGAGGTGGCCCACATATTCAAGATAATAAAATGGTCAAAAAGCTTTACTGGCTTCAGTCAACAGTTTGGACTGCTGTAAAACATATCCACTAAGCTTTTGAAAGTTAAATATAAATATTAGCTGTTAATATTTTATGTTTCTTTGGAGAAACAACAAAAAATGGAGTATGTCTTACTTATTTCTGCATTAATAGATTCTCAATGTTCCTTCTTACTAAAGCAATTTGGCATTTCAGATTCCTTTGGAATAATCTATACCAGTTTAACATGAGTCCTACTTAGTTAAATGACAGCATTCTCTTTCATGGACTGTCTCATTTATATACAAGAAGCTTGCACCAAAGTACTAAAATATAGTGTAGAAAAAGCACTTAAGTTATGAATATGCGGGAATGAATGGAAATAGAAAAAAAATTAAATAGATGAGACTACATAACTAAGAGTACAGTGCATCAAATACAATGTTGAACTAAACAACAAATGAAGAGGGACATCCAGATTAAGCACCATACTTGTAGGTTGGTTGAGAAACTGGATCTTAATTTCTTAAGAGTGAGATGGTACTTATGACCTTGCTAACTTCTGTGCTATAGAGACCTCTTTTAAAATGATCCTCAAAATTGACTTTAACAGAGCCTGACTTCAAAGGGGACAATATGAAAAATGCGGTCCTAAGACTTCTAGGCAGGGCAACAGTGGTGCTCCTGATGTGTTTTGGTTGTGTGAAATAAGCATGCTTAATAAAACCAGGTTATGCCTCATGGCTCCATCCTGTCACTTCTTAGCTCTAAGTTTGATACCAGTCACTAATATTTTACTAGAATGTAATACCTTGAGTGTGTATAACAGCGAGTATTACAGATCGTTAAGATAACAGCAGTATCAACAAGATTAGTTTTCTCACCCCTATAGATGTGGGGAAGGTTTACAACAGGGATCCTGCCCATTCTTCATCTGAGATTTAAGTGTTTTCCAGGGTCTGATCAGGTTAGCTCATACCGATAACACAATTACTCTTTCCTTTATTGCTTCTGATGGCTATTATGCCTGAATGGATCATCAAAAATTGCTTTCTTCTTCACAGGTAGTGAATTGGCTAATCCTTGATCAGCCTAATGCTTGACTTTGGGATCTTAAATGCCTGTGCCCTTGCCCTACACCTGCTATAATTTATTATCAGGCTGCACAGGTATAAGTGGGCACTTTATTTTCCTGTACAAATCAACTCAAACCTCTTTGTTAATGACTTAAAAGATCTTTCAAATCTAACATTACACAAAGAAAGAAAAATTACTTTTAGTATAATAGCTTGATAGTCACTGTGTAGCCATATTATGGTAGACTAATAATTTTTGGCCGGTTTCATTTTTGAAGCAAAAACCTCTTCGTCACATCAGCAAAAAAGTGGACAATTGCTACTTGAACTGAACGCCCTACTAATTGCTGTCTTTGTTTCAAGGCCTTTAAAAATTTCTCTCGCCAACCACTTCTCACATCTCCTCTGCCTCAGTAAAACTTGAATATTTCACTACTTCTTGTCCCTAGTCCTTACATGCCTGTATTTTGTTTGTTTTCTTTCCTTTCACCCTGGAATAATAAAGTAAAATTAACAAGATATAGCCAGCAGGTGCGCAAGGAAAAAATCATCACGTCTCTGACATAGTTTTCAGTCCTAATTAAATTGGGCTATCTCAAAGATAATCCATTCAGTTTCTGTGAGGGTGCATTCATTAGCATGTTTGCTGATGGAAGCACTTATAAGTGAGATTTTTGTAGGAGGAATTAGTTACTGTCAATCTGGTGCCTCATTAGTGTCAATATAGGACTTCCCCCCAAAGGTGTTTTTTTTTTTTTCAATTAAAAAGACATTCTTTAAGGCATATTAGTTTTGGCTCACAGACATTGCCAAACCCTGAAATGTTATTTTCTAATAGTAGTGGAGAACCACCTACTGGAAATAATGCTTCTTGCAGTGCAATCCATGATTCCTCAGTTCTTACTGTATCTTTTTTCAGTCCACATCCCCAGTGAAAAACGGCTCTGAGGAGCTGCTACTGTTTTATTTCTTTGGAGCACTTTCTAAACAAACTAACAAGTTTGCAGCCAATTCCAGAAGAGGAAGAGAAAACAAAAAGAACAGAAAATGGAAAATCATCCTGCAAATGTTAAGCAGGAATCAGAATAATGATGCTGTAAGCTCCTAAGAGAGATACTAACAATATAGGACATCCTGTGGTAAGGAAAATACGCAGTTGTGACTTACAGAGGACTACAGTAAAGACCTTGTTACTAAAACATACTAAAATCTACTTAATTTATTGTTTTTCCTTAGCAGTGTACTTTATTTTTATGTAAGTTTTTGGGTTGGTTTGTTTCTGGTTTGTGGGTTTTGGGGGTTTTGTGTGTTTGTTTGTTTTTTTTGTTGTTGGGGTGTTTTTGTTTTTCCCGCAGGAAGCAATAGGAATGTGGAATCTGTATTCTAAGAACAAACCACAGCAACAAAAATGATAGTAATTGTATTAAGGCATTATTTTTTCTTAAATTCTGCCTCCACCTGCTGGGCAGTGGGAAGTAATGCCACTGTGACAATAAAAAGTGTTGCCAACAGCAACACTGCCAATATTGTTCTGAATATCCAGACATGGTACCTGAAGCCAGGATGAACTTCTTTATTAGCTGCAGAATTACAATACAGATGAAAAATATATATTCATTACATAGAGAGCTTCCATCAAGTTGCTGCAGATTCTTTTAAAGGTGATTTCAGTTATGGATTTAGAGTTGTGTAGCCCATGGTAGAAACAGGAGAAAAATGCTGCTACAGCAGACAGTCTTATACTCACCTCTTTCATGCACATTGGCCAGGTATTCCTTTGATACAGGGGCATCTGCTGGATAAAACAATGATATTTTTATTTGAAACATTTCTATTTCACAGGTTTTCCAATAATTTAGTTCCTTTTCTACATTACAGATAAATTAATATGTCATTGAAAAAGTTCAATGCATCATTTATTTTCTGGTGGAGCAAAATACATTGGTATAAGTACTAATACAGGAGAGATGGGGGTCTAACTAAATTTCCACATAGTACCAGTAGAACGTTTCTTGCCCAGGGCGAACCACGAGGCCTAGGTAAATATTCCATGCTTCTGCTTTAGAAACTCAGTGTAATGGAAATGCTGAAAATGGTAACTCTTTTTTCCCATTCTGACAATGAGGGAGAGCCCCCTCAAATGAGAGAAATATAAATGATAGCAGCTTTACTGAAAAATAAATCTAACGGTATACGGTGCAAGCCCAGCTCTCCAAGCACCAGCAACTGGAACTTCTGTTAAATACAAGTTTATCTGCCTGGGACAACTGGGTGATCAGAGCATGACGGCAAAGCACAGCACGACTACTACCCAAATCCCATTTTCTTTTTCCGTATTTTTTTTCCAAAGGAAGGTTTCAGGAAATCAGATCTGTAAACTCTGAGTCCCAAAGCAAGTTGCTAAGCCCAAATAACAGCACTGCAGAAAAAGTAGAATAAGGTGTTGAACAGACTACAACGATCTCCACCTTTCCACCGCTGCGTTTTCAGCTGCGAGTTCTCGGCCGAGCCCAAACGCTCACACAGGCTCTGCGAGCCGGTACCGCCCCAAACGGGGACAGCATCCGATCCCCGTGCACGCTCAGCGCTTTGACGCGACTCGACGACTCTTCCAGCCAGCCTACGTCACTTACAGACTTCATCGGCGGTTTCGTGTTTCATTTCACAGCCCGCAGGCTCCCGACGCTTCGCAGCCGCCGCCGCTCGGCCGTGGGAGGCGCCGACCCGCTTCTCGCGCGCGCTGCACGCTGGGACGTGCAGTTCCGAGCGCCCCCGAGGAGCGCGGGAAGGGCCGCCCTCGGAGTTACGTGGCCCGGGGCGGGCGGCGCTCGCGCGGCGCGGAAGAGCATCGTCGGGCGGGGGTTACTAGGTAACGGTGTGTATCCGTCCGCTGGGGCCCGCCTCCCGCACCCCCAGTGGAGTGGCGGCCAAGATGGCGGCGGTGGTGGCCGTTGAGGGCGGGCTGTGAGTCCTTTCGCCAGCCCTGTTTCGCGGCGCTGAGCGGAGCGAGGCCGCGGCTCTTCTCCGCTGCCGGAAGGGGAAACCCTCGGCCGGGCAGCGCCGGGCCCCGCGAGTAGTGAACGGCGGTGGAGGAGAAACCGGGCCTGGGTGACCTCCCCTCCGCCGCGGGGTGAGCCGCCCTTTCCGCCCCGTGGCGCGCCGGGCTGCCCCTTCTCCCTCAGGCGGCGGAGCGCGGGAGCGGGGGGGGCCGCTGGTGGGGCAGGGGCGCCTGGCTTGGCCTTTGCGCCCCTGCAGGCCCGCGGGGGTGGACACCCGGCCGGTGGGGATAGTGGGTTAGGCTCACTGGCGGGCAGGAGTGGGCCGGGACCGGTGGGCCCAGAGAAGCCTTGAGGTGCCAGCAGGTTGAGCGGGTCGCTCCCCGGCGATCCGGGGAAAAGCGCGTTACCCGCTCTCCAAGGAGACGCCCCGGGGCGGTGGAAGCGGCCGCGCTTTTGCCTGAGGCGTTTCGAGCAGAGCCCGCCTACCCCCCACCCTCCGGTTGCCGGGCTTTGGCGCCGCGGAGGAGCGGGCTCTCTCAGCGCCTCCGGACCGCCCCGGCGCGGGCAGCGCCCTGCCTGCCTCCCTCACACAGTAGATCCGCAGTCAGAGCCGCCGGGGAATCAATCGATCTGCTGGCCCCGTTGGCGGCGACAAGAGCCGCCGGTCTGGGCTCGGCTCCCCGCCGGGTGAGTGGGTCAGGTCGGGCCGGCAGGCGGCGGGAAGGGCAGAGGTGCGGGGCTCGGCCCCGGCTCTGCAGGCTGGTAGTGCTGGACGTCCCTCCCTTTGCGTTTGGGTTTCTCCTGGCGCCTTGCTCGTGTGAGGACTGCCCGGTGCAACAGGAGAGGACTTCGTTGTCTGCTCCTGTTTGATGATTTTTTTATGTTTGTCAATACCCTATAGGCATTTAATGAGTTAATGCTAAATTAGCGCTCAGTGAGGAGTGTGTGTCCTAAATTCCTAGACTTAAAGAAATATTTGATCCCATTTTTAGTCTTTATGGCTCTATGATGGCTTTTTACAACTTTTTGTTTTCCATTTAATTTTTAATTTTCAAAAGTTTCTATGTGCAAAATGGAGTGCTCTTCAGAGCTCTTGCAGTTCACATGAATACTATAGGGAAAAATGTCAGCAACAATTCTGCTGTAGAAAAAGGCCATTTAAAATATATATGTCTTGGATTTGTTAGCATGTTTCCTAGGGATACTTTTGAGCAATTTGCATATTGCTGTTACATGTACAAAATGTGTTTTGACTATAATATTACATGTTATCTTATTCTGTAGAAAATAAACTTCAAAGTATTTTTTTCAAGTCCATAGTAAATGTTGTAAGGCAGTATGCACATGCTCAAATAGAGCTTTTGTACAGATTCTCTAATGTGCAGGAGTTGAGATTGCTAATAGGTTGCTGGATGCAGAAAGAGCGTAATGGGAGGATACCAAATATTTCATTAGAGGATTTCTTCTGGAAATAGCTGGTATAATGGAAAGTGAGAAAAAAATATAAATCAGTGAAGTGTGTGTGGGCAGGTGAAAAACACAGCTTCAGTGGGAGAGTTTCATGTTTAATAAAAAAGATGGCTGAACCACTTTATGTTTTTAACTGAGTTGAAGAGATAAAATACCAGTGTAGCTCTGTGACTATAACTTGAATATAATTGATTTGGAAGTATCAAAGACTGTAATATGAATGTTTAGAGACTTGCTTCCTGGGAAGGACACAGTTCTGTTAGAACACTTGAAAATCCACTTGCTGGAAGTAATCAAGATATTGTTATTTTTGAGCTGTATTTAGTAGGGTGCATTAGTGTTTGCCTAGTGTCCTTGTTAGACAATATTATTCAGAATATTCTGTGTGTGGCAGTGAATTTACTTCGGAGGTACTCAGACACTCTACAGCAAAGACAGTTGAAGGTAGCTTTTGCAAAAGTTTAAAATGAAGCAAGTGTGAATAGATATTTGTATTATGTAAAGATGAGTACTGCTGCTTTTTTTTGTTGTTTTTTTTTTACAGTGGAATTGTAGGGGAAAACATATTTTGCTGTGATCTCAGTAGAATTATATAACATGATGATGAGGAAACAGCTTACGGAGTCGGACTGTAAACTCAGATGGCCTCTGATCTTGTCAAGATGAACTTATTATGCTTAGTAGCATAGGTCAGGATAGAATGCCAGTTGAAATATTGGGGCTCACACATCTACAAAGCTGAAGAGTTTATCTGTAACTGAAGTTCTTGCAAAACATTAGTGTTTTCTAAAATAAGCTAAACTCTGATAACTGTGTTTGTTTGAATGCTTGTCAAATTTACCTGCAGTTGCCAGGAGAGCTTCGCTGCAAACTTTTCATGGAATGCTTGTGCTTCTGCATGAAAACAAAGATAATGTGAAAGGGCATTGTGATATTATTTTCTAAAGAAATCTGACAGTTCACCTGAGTGGAAGTTGCACAGGAGGTATGCTTTTACAGTTGATCTCTCTGGGTTTTGCACCTCCTGATGACATGGCTTTTATTTGCCTTCTTTGAGCTTACAGGTATTTCTTATTTAGTCATAGGTTTAGCCAGATCAGGGAGCTTATCCAGTTGAGAACTCACCTGTGTGGGGTTTTTTGTTTGTTTGTTTGTTTGAGTTTGTTTGTTTGTTTGTTTGGTGTGGGGGGGTTTGGTTTTGGTTTTGTTTAACTTTGTTTTTTTTGCCTAGCTAGTTCATAGATGGTACCTTCTGATTCCATGGCCTACTGGACACTTCTGTTGGGACAAAGAAGGGAGTATGAACAAATGTGCAAGAACAGTAGGGCACAGATCTACCAGTTCCCAAAGTAGCAGGCACTGAATTGTACCTGTGTTATCATTGTGATTGTGAGATGCAAAAGCGGAATTACGTGTAATTGTGTTAATGTGACTTAGGTTGGTATGCTGCTGAGTGGAGATGTGGTTATGGTATAATGAACATACCTAATAAATTGTATTTCCTTAATGATATAGTAATAGGCTGCGTTTGCACAAAAGGGCTGCTTTGTGCAAATGAACCTGCTGAAAGGGTTGTACTGTGTGATTTTAATTAACTACTGTAACTAAGCGTAATAGTACAGCTTTTAAACTTCAGGGTTTTTTTTTCTGGAACTGATTAAAAAAAGAAACCTTATTAGATACTTCTTAATCTTGAGTTTTAGGTGATTTCTTCACCTGCACTGTGTGAAATATTGGTGTGAAAATTAATAGTAGGTAGGTTGCAGTAAAATATTTAGAAATAAATTGTCCTTTTAATTTTTTTGTTTCTGTTGAAGATAAAGTTAGGATCATGTCCTAACATAGCAGTTGAAACTACCTGGATAAAGTAATTCTTTGCAAAACTATTTTTCTTCTACATCTGCAATGGTACTTCATAGTGGTTATAAAGAAAAAGTTGGTAGCTTGTGCAGTGGAACTGTGCCAGCAGCACTTAAGCTAAACAATTTTTATTGCTGCCCAAGAGTATGTACAGTTATGTGTTCTTCAGCTTTTTTAACAGGCTAATCTAATTATACTGCTATAAAGGAGTACTTTGTTTCTATCTTTTGGCTTTAACAACTTCTTTATTATGAGAGTCAAAACTAGAAGTGAAAGTAAAAACTTTTAACATGTATATGACTTTATACTGCACAGAATGACACTATTAGAGAGCAGGAAGGCTCTAGGAAACAAATTATTTTGGTTTTGCTAGAAACTATAATGTAAGTGGTGTGGCATTCACTGCTTAAAGGACTTAATCTGTAGTAAATAAAGTAAAAATCCTTTAACTGATATCTATTTTCTGTGTATTGTACCAGGTATCCCCTTCAGTGCTCTGTTGTCAGTATCTAAGTATTATAATAAATGTGAATGTTTCACATATTAGATCTCTAGAATCACTTACTGTATTGAATAGGCATCTCCCTGGAGCTGAAAGTGCAGGCTTTGTGAATCACAGAGCAGTCTTTCCAAGCACTGCATAGTGTGTTTTAAAGTGAGGAACACTGAGAGCCTCAAAAAAAAAAAAAATTAATAACTAAAAGCAGGAAAAAAAAAAAAAAAAAGAGGTAAGACACACCCCCCAGCTACTTCTTGTTTAATTTTTAATGTCAGTATCTGTGTTCTTCTCGTTGTTACATTTTTAGTAACAGAGTTCAGTAAACACGTGTTTTAGTTTCCTAAAACAGCCTGTTGTTTGCATTTTATGATAAAAATGTAGTAGTCATTTCAGATTATGAATCTTTAAAATATTCAACATAAACTGATTTTAATACAGCGTGTTTCTTTCAGGTATTTCTTTTAGATTCTTTTTATTGATTGCTTGTCATGGCAACAGGAGGTGGTCCCTTTGAAGAAGGCAGGAATGATCAGGACTTGCCTAGCTGGAGCAATGACAGCCTTGATGACCGTCTGAACAACACGGTATAATTAATCTTATCTTTTGGTTCCTATTTTGTGCTGTATGTTAAAATTACCAGGTAGATTCTGTTAGTGGCAGCTAACAATGCAGAACCCTAAACCTTGTCAGTACAGCTTTACAGGTGAGTATCCACAAAACCAGTAGAAATAATTGAAGTAGATGTTAGCAAGCAATGAGTGTAATTCAGAGGTTGTGAAGTCTGTAGATGGGAAGTGTTTTAGGTAAAAAAAAGTAGCTAGACACGAAAGCATTGTAGGTGTCATGAAAGTGAAAATGCTAATTTTAAAAGTTCTAAACTGCTGAAAAGTCTTCAGCAAAGAAGAAAAATAGAATTTTAGCTTCCTTTGATAATAATTTAATGCATTATAGGAGCAAATGGGTTTAAAATTTCCTGAAAAGCTATTTTTAATTTATGCAGTGGATTTTTTGTAATGTGACATTTACTCTAGAAAACTCCGTGCATATTTAGATACTGCTTTTTACTTCTAAAATGGAAATAAAATTTCTTTGACTGAATTAAAATATTTACTTTTTTATCTGTGTGGATAATAAATAAAAACTTTTTTCTTCATTCTCCTCCTTAAGGACTGGGGAAGTCAACAGAAGAAAGCAAACAGATCTTCAGAAAAAAACAAGAAAAAGCTTGGTGGGGAAGCTGAAACAAGGCTTACTAATGATATATCTCCAGAATCCTCACCTGGAATAGGACGACGAAAGACCAGAACTCCTCATAGTTTTCCTCATGCTCGATACATGACCCAGATGTCTGTTCCAGAGCAGGCTGAGCTAGAAAGGCTTAAACAAAGAATAAACTTCAGTGATCTGGATCAGGTTGGTGTGAATACTAGATCCCACTATAAATGTGACTATGAAATTTATTCAGCTATTTCTTAATAACTTGATAGATAAATGAGCTTTCTCAAGCAATTAAGCTCCATGGGAGCCAAATCAAAATTCTGGTTTTGAACTTGAGAAAATTGTGGAAGGTTCAGAAGCATCGCTTTCCTGTGCTTGAGGGTACACTAGCTGTCTTCACTTTCTTCCTCTCAGTTGTTAAGAAATCCCTGTGTCCTTAAATCAGTATTACTCATCATAATTGTCTGCCACTTGAGAATATCTGTTACCTTATTTTGAAAGTCTGTTCTTGAAGTACCAGTTCGTGATTTTGAATATGTTATCTGTGTGGATTAAGCAGTAGACTAACTTTAATAACTGCTTCTCAGTAAAGTGTAGGGCAATGTATGGCATGAGCTCTTGAGTAATAACTACTTCTTTGGGAAAGTGAAACATTCATCCTTCTTTTGTCCAAAACAATGACAAGTGTGAGGGATTAATATTTTGGTAACGAGGCATAAATTTGTGCTAACAGTTTCAGAATAGAGGCTTGTTAATCTTTGCCAGTTTGTTGTTAACTTGTTTGGGTTGTGAAGATTCTTTCAAAGGTGGTTCATTGCTTTGACTGGGAATATAAAGACTTGGCATAACTTCCTCCACAAGTGTATATTAGAACAATATGTTGCTGTTCAGAAGGTTCTAAAGAAAAGCTGAAGTGTGAGGTGTCATATTCTCAAGGTGATGATGTTGCTCTTTTATTCTTCTCCTAAATGTACCTGGAGGAGTAGGATGCCTTTCACTGTAGTAAAGGTGGAGGCCACAGCAAGGATGAGGGCTTAAGCTCTGAGGAACTGCAGAACCTTTTTGCTGTTCTTGGAAAGTGGGCTTGCTTTGTGAAAACTGTATGGCAAAAAATCACCTGCACTGTCTTTACCTAGCTTTTGGCTAGTCAGTGACTAATAAGGTAACTTCAAAATCAGTCTAGTAATGCTGCAGAACTGGTAATTCAAGCAGTGAAACAAATCAGTGTTGATAACATGTTGGAGGAAAAAAATAAAATAACTTCTTTTTTTTTGTTTGTTTATAGAGAAGCATTGGAAGTGATTCTCAAGGCAGGGCAACAGCTGCTAACAACAAACGTCAACTTAATGAAAACAAAAAACCATTCAACTTCCTGTCACTGCAGATAAACACTAACAAGAGCAAAGATCCTGCCTCAGGTTCCCAAAAAAAGGAAAGTGGGGTGTCAGTCAAATGTAAAGAGTTGTTTGGTGCTGCTCTAAGCAAGGATTTCTTGCAAAATTGTCAAGTCTCTGCTCAAGAAGATGGAGGGGGAGAACCAGCTATGGATAGTAGCCAGGTATTTACATAGCTTATGAAATCTACAGAATATTGACTCTCAGGTTTTAATTACCTTGTTACTTCTCAGTGCATCTTTCTAAATTTCCAAAAAGTATAACTGTCAAATCATTATTGGAAATACTTAGATCTTCCCACTTTTTTAAAAGGCAAGTTGAGGAAAATGTGAATCAAAACTTAATCATGTACTGTTCTTTAGATATTTTCTTATTGATAACAGAAACAGTATTAGTTTTCATCTTAAACATTGGTTGTCTTTTTACACAATTCCAGAAAATAATCCCACAGTTTAATATTTTCATATGTTAATGAGCTGAATTCTGTTTTAGCCTATGTTGACAAGAAGCCCCGTGCTTTGGTCTTGCAACTTCACTTGTGCATAAATCTATCCTTATAAAGGCTATTGACTTTTAACCACTTGCAGATGTGTGCTTATAGGCTTGAAAGTACTAGTATGTCACCCTTTTAATTACTACTTTGCTGTTGCTATCACCATTTCTTGTGCATTAAATACGTTAAAGCTGTAGCTGAATGCATTCAGTAACTTCAGTGTCTTTACAGATTGTGAGCAGACTAGTTCAAATTCGCGACTATATTGCTAAGGCCAGCTCCATGCGGGATGATCTTGTAGAGAAAAATGAAAGATCGGCCAATGTTGAGCGTTTATCACACCTTATAGATCACCTTAAAGAGCAGGAGAAATCCTATCTGAAATTTTTGCAAAAGATGCTTGTAAGTTTGAGAACATAATGTATTTATTTCTGCACTGTAAGCGTTTTTAGGAGTTGCGCATTGATGTTTTGATGGTGCTCCTGGGGGTGTTGGTTTTGATATGTAGTCCTTCCATAATTCATTTTTACTGCCCCCTTATATGGCTTTTGATTGATGCCAATGAAATATTTCAGGCTAGAGAAAATGAGGAGGATGATGTTCGGACTATAGATTCAGCTGTGGGATCTGGTTCGGTAGGTGAGAGCACATCGCTAAACATTGATGTGCAGTCTGAGGCTTCAGATACCACGGTAAGCTGCCTTTTAGTAATTAAGGTGCTAGAAATGAAGTCTTTGTTTTGGTTTTGTCCTGATTGTTGTGATAGTGTCATAATTTGCGTTCAATTAAAAAACAGTAAACCCCAAGACACTGTTTAGGAGGTGTTCATGGCATGTGTGGACTTTCTTGTTTTTTAATATGGGGAAAAAATTTCATGATTCTGTCACAACAATATACCTTGATTAGTTTTTAAAATGTCATTAGACATTCTTTGAATAGAATGAAGGGTTAAATGTTTACTTTGGCAGAGGATGATTTGGATTGATGTAGGAAGGAATAGTTTTCTACGCAATGTGAGGGTTTTTTTTTCTGTTAGTGGGGAAAACTTAGCATTGGGTGAGGAGGGGGCTAGAAATGAGTCATTAGTGGGCCATTGCCCAAGCATCTTTCTAGTAATATGCTAGAAGTGTTGACCTAACACGGAAGTTTCTCTCTTTTTTTGGAGACACACGCACCTTTTAGAAAATACATTCTGAGATACACAGACAGTCTTGTTTTCCATTTATAAAAGCTTTTATATGAATGTGGTGAACAATTCTTGTTGTAGATACAGCAACATTTTAATAACAACTTATGTTTTACATCTTCCAATAGTACTGTATTGAGGAAAAGTACTGGAGAGCTGGTACTCTTTTAGCCAGTTAGTAGTCTTCATTTTCTACAGATTAGGAGAATTTACATGCTTGGAAATAAAACAGTAGTTAAAACATTATGAAGCTTTGTAATTATTTTTAGCTTTGTAAGAACTCTTTCTATCCCTGTAAAGAAAAAAAAATGGTAGATATGGAAGATGTGGTTTTTTTTTAAAAAAAAATACAGGAAAAGACCAGTACAGTTTTTAAGAACTATGCATGTGAACTTGTGTTTTTCTTCATCTTTGCAACATGGGTATTAGTTTTATGTTTGGCTCTTAATTTTGCATCTAATTTCTCTTTACATGCAGCCTGAATATATTACATGTAGAATGGATATGTCTAGTCTTGTAGGGCTGATTGCTCTGTGGAGCCTTATTGTTATGAAAATTTTAAGAATGACTAAAAATGTCTTTGCCCTTTAGTAGATTTTATTTGATATTAGTTTTCATTATTTGATATAAGTGGGTAGTTTTGTAACATAAAAATGCATGCTAAGTTGGACCACATGTTAAAATTCTAACATACTAAACTATTTAATAAAGGAGGTATCTTTTAGTTTGAGCATTCGGCCCTGCATTGAGGACAAACTAGGGAATTCAGCTTCACAAGAACAGGTTACAGACTTTGATGTTACTGCAAGCCCTAAAGGGAAAAGTGACAGAGCTGCCCTGAATGACAGGGAAATCTGGCCTTGTAGGATTAATAGCCGAGAACATGGATTGCCTTCAAAGGTACACTTCAAAATATTATTTTAGCCTCAAATAGGGTTTATACGTGCTGATTTTGTTTTTCTCCTGTTAACCGCTTAAAATGCATTTGTCACTCACAGTGAATGTTCCCGTTTGGCATGCTTCTCTGTATCCAGCTGTCTTTTAATTGAATTACTCTTCTTTGCTTAGAGGTTTTGTTTTGTTTTGTTTCTTTAAATAGAGATGTTTGATAACTTTCTCCACTGAAGTATAAGCATTGACAGCGAAAGTACTACTTGTAACTCTTTACAGCAAATGTTCTGATTTTATGTAGGTGACCCTTCCAGTTTTGCTGTTCTCTTTCTGGGAAAACATTGTGAATGTGACTTTCACACACTTGTCATGTTTACACTAATAGTCTACCAATGCAAATTTAAGCTAATATCATATAGAGAAAATAAATTAGAGAATAGTAGCTTTAACTTGTTCCGCAAATATTTTTGTATAGCTGTTCATATAAATATTTGATTGGAAGAGGGAAGGCCGAGGGGCTTGGAGTCTAAAACTTGTTTTGTTATCTGTTATCAGCTTTTCTATGGCTTTGTCTCTTACTGTGATTTTAAAAAAAAAAAAAGTCTTAAGTTTGATTTTTTTTTTTTCCCCACAGAATAAAGTTGAAGGCTTAAATGTTTTGTCAAGCATGTTAGTCTAAATGTAGAACTAAGCTTGAAAAATTTGTTTGATTTTAATGAACTCAGTCAAAACTGGTACTTTAGATAATGCTTGGATTATTTAATAGGCAAGTGGGACTGAGAGGCATCCCCTTATTCCTTACTCTGTTTGTTTCATTGTGTACTCTATTTTGCCTCTACTCTGCTTTACATAGAAAAGATGAAAATTTAACAGGAATGATCAGTGCCAATTGCAGTGCAAATTTTAGTGAACCTCCTTTGAGAAGTTTAGATTCTGATTGTCTTCTCCTTTCTCTGTTGGAAAGCTGAGAACTATGGTACCCAGAACTATTCTTCTATTCTAGTATTTGATGTGGAGTTTTCGGACTGAGAGAATTTTGTACTTCAGAAACTCAGCACTATGTGGAAAGAAGATGATGGTTTTAGTAATGTTCTTTTTAATACTTGTCAACTCTTAACAAAAAGGAGACAAATTTTCCCATGTTTTCCTCTGCATAGTGTGATAATTCCACTTCAAACACGATCAGGATCTTAACTGTGGATGTCTCATTACAATACTTAATTCGCTGACTATCCTTGAATAAACATTTTGAGGCAAATCTCCAGCTTTTAATTGGGATAGGGTGATGAAAATAACTTTGTTTTAATGTATTTTAACTGCCCAACACGCTTTTATTCCTTCAGATCTATTTCCATGTGTTTGAAAATATGGCATGCAAGGGGTTCTGTGCGTGGTTTTGTTTTGAAATTTGTTTACCTAAATCTGGTCTTTTCTAATATCTATGGCATAAATGTAGCATACAAAACTAAACATGTTATAGGTAAGAGAAGAATAACTGCCCAAAACATTCTGCTGAAATGAGGAATGCTTGGGTTAGTCTTTGGGGCACATCAGGGTGGCTGACTGGATTTCTAAAGAAAACTTAACCTGCAGGAGTGGTGAGCATGTCTTGGTGGTACAGGCTTCTCCTTGTTGGATGTCTAAAATTTTTAGACTGAAAAGGACCCCTGGAAAGGTGAAGCCATGACATTTACACCTTTTTACACTAATCAGGTGGTTTGATTCTATGAAAGTTTTGCTTGTTTTGATGCTTCTATCACTAGTACTTAACAAATAAATCGTCATTATTATGGTAATATTCTTCCATATCTTTCAGGCTAGAGATCCTCAACAGGAAGCTAAAGAGGAGTTGGAGAACTTGAAGAAGCAGCATGATTTATTGAAAAGGATGCTACAACAGCAGGAGCAATTGAAGGCTCTTCAAGGAAGACAGGCAGCTCTTCTTGCTTTGCAGCATAAAGCAGAGCAAGCAATTGCTGTCATGGATGATTCTGGTATGTGGAATGGTGGTGTGTCTTTGATAGCATGTTAGTATGCTGATTGAACAATGAAAGCTGCAATTGTGGACTACACATTAAAAAGTCTCTTTTTATAATGCGCTTCAGAAAAAATTTACTGCAAGGCTTCTATTTCTGAGAAGAGTTGACAATGTAACACTGTAAAATGACGTGTCAGTTGAAAACCACCCAACTGATTTTGTGGCTTGTAAAATCCTGAAAGGGGGATATTTGCCTCCTAAGAATTAGTCTGCCTCATCAGATTAGGAGTCTGCCTCTCATCGCCGTTGTTGTACCAAGCCTCTGAAGGAAAGAATTGGAGTGGGGGATAGTGTTCTCTCCCTTTTTGCATCCTTCTGGCTATAGGCAGTTGGTAGTTTGAGGTTTTGTTTACTCTTTCATGGGATTATTTTTTTTTTTTTTTTTTTTTGGTGGCTGGTTGCTTTACAGCTTAATGCCATTGCTAGACTAATGGTTTATCTGATAAAAGAAAGGAGGAAGTTACTAAAGCAGTTAAATAAGTAAATATTAAACTAGAACTCTGAAATTCTATGGCATGTAAATTGGGTCTGGGGTGCTGATAATAGAGGACCACCATTATGTTATAACCTTCAATTCAAAAGCATTCTTTGAATTCAGTTTTATATATTCCCAACTTTTGAAAAGTTATCTTTGGGACAGAGACTTCTTTTTGATAGTTGCTTATCTGCTTAAAGAGTGTCAGCAGAGTCGTTTTCTCAAGAGTTCAGTCATGAAAGGGAGAAAGTTGTCCTTGATTTGTGCACTGTTGACATGTGGATTATCTTTTGTTTCTTGGGAATTCGTGCTGCCCTTGCCCTCTACCCAGTCCTGTTCTGTTCTCTTTGGAAGTGGGGTACAGTTGTGTGTGCATTCGTAGGGAATGACATTTTTGCACTGAGCGAGTTCACATTCAGTGTGTGTTACTGTTCACCGTAAGAGTTGCCATTAGGCTTGATTAGAGGGTAGATGGGATAGCAGTTCTTATTACAGTTATTTTTTTGTATTTAAAATAGATTAATTTGTATACATATAAGCATTAGTTTCTACAGTTTACAAAACTTCTCTCTTTAAGGTTCCTTGTTCTTCCTGCCTCTTCTTTTGTTCTTAATTTGATAGATTATAGGAAGGAAAGTGGGGCTAATTAAGAAAATTCTAGATTTTAGTGTAAGAAGAGAAGCAGGGCAGTTGGTAGGTAGAGAACTTTTAGAAAGCTACCACAGGAGCAAAAGAAGCAAGTACCATAGAAAGGTGTTTCCTCATTTTCAGTAATTGCTTTTCTCCTGTTTGTTCTGCAGCAGTAGACCTGTGATGGAATCTGCTTTCTCTTCTTTTCTCGAATATACAAAACTCCATCTTGATGAGGAGTGGGTAGATGAAGTGGGTAGAAAATAGAATTACTTATGGTAACTTAGAACATTTTTTAAATTCTTTGTTTTGTTTCACCTTTCCACTTATGTCACTCTTCAATAAGTTTCTTACTGCTGCTTGTATTGACTGACTTAAAGATATGTGTTATGTACCAGAACTGTAGGGCAGGAAATGTAAATATTCAGATTTAACACAGGGCAAAAGGAATATTTTAAAATTTGAAAACAGTAAAAACTTCATTGTTTGGGTAACAAAGTCTTGATCTGTGGGGAAAATGAATAATATTTGTGCTTGATTTTTCTTATGAAGTGTGGGTTCGTATTTAGGGAAAGAGTTATTTGGGTCTCTCCACTGATAGTTCTGTGTCTTAGTACTGTTCGAACTTTCAGGGAGGGGAAAAAAGCCTTCTTTTTAATGTATTGCTCTCAAAGATTTTTGAAGGACAACTCCTCAAGACTGTGTTTGCAGCTATAAAGATTACAGCTTATACCAAGATGAAAGCTCGGTGTCATGTTAATGTATTATTTTAAGGAAGTAATATTACATACACTGTTTTTAGTTCTTGTACTAACAACTTTGTTTCTAAGAAGCAAAATGTTTTCATCAACCTTAGACAACTTGATGGTTTTCACTTTGCTTTGAACTTTTTGGCAAAACAAAGAACAGAGTTTCAGAGTCCTTTTATGGTTCTTCACACAGGAGCTCTAAGTTGGCTTACTAGTATTTCTGTAATGCAAGTAATCTTTCAAGAGTAAAGTTGGTGGGAGGGACATGACATTAAAAATAATTGCTGTATTTTAAGAGGTGCAGTATATTGGTGTTTTTGTTAAACCAGACATTTTCATCGAGTAGCCTGTATTTCATTGCTGTGGAAAAGTATTTATATTTTTTCCTCCTTCTGCATGCCCAGTTGTAACAGAGACTACAGGTAGTGTTTCAGGAGTAAGCCTCACATCAGAACTGAATGAAGAATTGAATGATTTAATTCAGCGCTTTCACAACCAACTTCATGATTCTCAGGTCAGTCCTTGGATTGCATTCTATGTTTTGCCATGGTCTCTTTTCTTATTCTTTTGAACACTGCAGTTAGATATTTGTCTTGCTTATTTGTGTGCATGTGCTAGTAGAGTAATTAGGATTCCCTCAAACTTGAAAGCTCAGCATCTTTATGTTTTTAATAGTTATTAGCTGACCGATCTTTCTGTCTCACAGTTTTCCTTGTAAATCTGGAGAAGTAGTTTCTATATTGCAGTATAATTATTAATTAACTCAATATATAACTTGGATATAATGAGAAGTCTTTTCAGTATCGGTTTCCCTTTATAATGTTCTTTGCTCTGGTGTTGAGCCTAGCAAGCCTGTAAGACGGCTTTTTGTTTCTTAAAATTTATTTAGCTTTTAAAATAGTGCTCTAAATAAAATGAAATTACTTTTTTTAGACACAGTCTGTACCAGACAATAGAAGGCAAGCAGAAAGTCTTTCGCTTACTAGAGAGATTTCACAAAGCAGAAACTCTTCAATGTCTGAACGCCTGTCAGATGAGAAGGCGCAGCTTTTTAACAAGATGCGAATGTTGCAGGGTAAAAAGCAAAAAATGGACAAACTGTTAGGAGAACTTCATACACTTCGTGACCAACATCTAAATAACTCCTCTTGTAAGTAAATATAGGCAGAACTGTCTCTTTTCAAGAATGTCACTTTTTTTAGTGGGTATGTTTGTTACACGGTCTTCCAGCTTGCAACTGGTTAATAAAATGGAAGTGATAAAGCTGTGCTGGAGCAATATTATGTAAATGTTTTTTAATGCTGTATAAATTTCTGGCTTGATGGAGAGCTCTAGAAGTAATGATGATAAGTGTTTTTTGCCAGTAGCACTTTAGTTTATAACATCAAAGTTGACTAATGTGAGGATGTGATGACACGATTTTTTTTCTTCAAGACTTGTCTGTGACACAGCTGACCTGTGGATTGTACCATATGAACTCAAACTTTCTGTATTTTTATCACCGTACATCTGTATTTATGTGCTCAGCACTTCAGATGTTAGTTGCTCTATGGTGTTATGGGGTTTGCTTGTCTGCTATCAAACAACTTTCTCATGCACTAGTCTCAGGGACTTCAATTATAAACTGTACCAGAGGAACCCAGCTGTCTGAATGGAGTAGAGTTTTTGGCCTGTTCCTTAGATGGCTTTTTCTTCTTGAAGTCTTGATGTGGGCCTACTTGATGCTCTCATTTTCTAATTCTAGAAATATATTTGTATATGTGAAGTTTGTCCTATAGCTAGAAACTTCTGAGGGGTGATCACAGTGTGTTCTGGGTAACGTTAAGAAATGAGGCACTGGAAGCATGCTCCTGGAAAAGGGCAGACTGATTTAATAGTTACGTTACTATACCCCCATCTTTCTACATGTACTTAATTCATATAATATAAACTTACTTGGATATGATTTCATGTAGCTGGAAAAAAGCAAACATCAAATCTCAAATCTATGTTCTACAGCATGTAGACAAAAGAGCTGAGCAGAGGAAAAAAATTGTAGTATTTTTATCATGTTGAAATGTTAAACTTTTTTTAAAAGCAATTCAGCCATAAACCCTTAAAAATAACTCTTTGGGCAGACCCACAGCATGAAAGCTTCCTTTTCTGAAGTTTGATAAAGCTAAAAGGAACTGACTGAAGTCTTGTTTACAAAAGCTGCTTACTACTTTATGCCTACTGGCATTGCATGCCATGAAACTTAAGACAAAAGTGTTTGTTCTTCTAAGAAAATAAATTATTAACTGCTGTTTTGTATGTTGGCAATATTTTTGGTAGTTACATTTTAACATAATGCACTAAAGCAGATTCCTTTTGCAAGTTGTTCTGATGAGCTGTATTTCTTTTATGCAGTTTTTCCAGCTTCAGGTTCTCCTCAAAGAAGTATTGATCAAAGAAGTACAACTTCAGCTGCTTCTGGTCCTGTAGGCATAGTAACTGTTGTCAATGGCGAATCGAATAGCCTGGCATCTGCTCCCTATCCTCCCGATTCTCTGGTTTCTCAGAATGAGAGTGAAGAAGATGACAATCTAAATCCAACAGAAAAGCTTCAGTAAAAGTTCTTGATATTTTTTTTTTTTTTTTTTTTTTTGCATAATGTGCTTTAGTGATTTTGAGTGTTACTTTTTTAATAAGTTCTGTGTTAAGGAACTGTTTCATATTTTAATCTACTTAGTTTAGTATTATAGACCATTTAGTAAATGGCCCAGTACACTTAAATAAGCTCAGAGCTTCAAGGAGAAGGCTCTTATAACTAGGAAAATGGCAGGAGACTTTTAAGAACTATAAATGTTATATATACTTTTTGACTCTACATAGATTTGATTAATATGGCAAACCACATAACTTTTTTTTTCTCCTCAGGAAGCTAAATGAAGTTCGTAAGAGGCTGAATGAGTTACGTGAGTTAGTTCACTACTATGAGCAGACATCTGATATGATGACAGATGCTGTGAATGAAAACACTAAAGAAGAGGAAGAAACTGAAGAATCAGAAAGTGATTCTGAACGTGAGGATCCACAGCCTGTTACAAATATTAGGTTGTCATATTTTTTTGTCATCCTAAATTTCTGTGGCTAAGTTGTTACAGGTTTCCTGAAGAAACTTAATTCTGTGATGGCATTAGCTTTCCAAAATTTTTAATTTGTAGTAGCTTTCTTATACAGATTATTATATTATAATCTTGTCTTTGGTAATTTAGTTACATAGGAAATGTAGATTAGATTGGACATTTATAAAATCACTATAAGAGACTTCTAAATCTGTAATTCTTTTGGGTTTAAGCAGTGAATTATGTATATGGAATTCCACTAGAAGGTTAACAGCCCTAGACTAGATAATTGGAATAAAACCAAACTTCAGTTTAGAGGGGCGTTTAGAGCTCTAGTCCAACTGGGCAACTGTGTGCATCAGAGATCTTCTCTCTGCAGAAAGAAATACTAATTTAGGTATGAATCATACAAAGCTTTAGTAACATAGACATATACCTTGAAAACCTCTTGTATTGTTGTAGATATAGCAGATAATGATTTGTAGCTGCTTGTGATTGCTTAAAAAAAATTTTTAAAAATCTGTTGGAGAGATGGATATTGAGAGATTCCAGATGTCTGGACTGATTTTATATGGGGTTGATTTTTTTTGTTTGTTTGTTTGTTTTTTAAAAGGGTCAGGACAAATTCCCATAAAAGTCACTTAATAAAATGGCTGCAGTAAAATTCCATCAATATCATTTCTTAAAAAGTTAACATGAGTAATGCATTTTGCCCTAGAAATCCTCAAGGAATCAGTAGTTGGAGTGACATAAATAGCAACTCAAATGTACAGTGTGGAACTAATAACAGAGATGGAAGACATCTTAATACAGACTGTGAAATAAATAACAGATCTGCTGCTAACATAAGGACTCTAAAAATGTCGTCACCTTTAGGTATGTTCTGAAATCTTCTAATAATTTTAAATCTTGGTGCAAATAATTCTGATAGCCATAGAGAATTTGGGAGAACCTTGTTTGATGAGCAAAATGTTCAAAAGCCTAATCATGAAGCTGGTCTTTTTCTAATGCCCAGTAATTACAATGGACTTCAGAAGTTCAGTGATGTGTCATTGGTGCTGTTTTGTTTCCTCCTCTCCCCGCCTCCAGACTGTCGTAATAGGGAGGATGGCAAAGATATTGACCTAGCCCAAGGTGAAGATGAAGAAGTGGAAGACGACAGAGTTAGTGAAGATTCTGCATCTAGTCACAGAAGCAGCCTGGGTGATGCTGCTGGAGATGCTGAGTTTGAGCAGAAGATCAACAGACTTATAGCTGCAAAACAGAAACTTAGACAGTTACAAAACCTTGCTGCTATGGTGCAGGTATTTTATGAATATAAATTCGTGCAACAAAAATGTATCCTACCTTATTTCATGTAAATCACTCTCCTTAGTGTGATATTCAAAGTACTGATTTTTATGCTGGGAAAGAGAGATACTGTTTGGGTTTTCTGAAGGCAAGAGTGATACTTGCTGGAGTTCAAATCTAGAATTTTCCCGGGGGATACTAACATACCAGAAGAATGGCCTTAATACCTTAGCACTGGGTTACAAAATATGCACCAAGAAGTATTAATATTTTTTTAATGATATTGATCTACATTTTTAAGCTTATAATGAATATTCATCAGTTTTAGTTTTTGAATCCTAGGTTTTGCAGCATTGTTCAATTTAAAATCTTTGGATGTTGCAATATGTTTTAGTTTGGGTATTTTGGGTTGGGTTTGGAGGGGGTGTATTTGGAATTTATTTATTTTTTTTTTAGAATCTCGAGGGCCAGCTATGAATTGACAGTGTTTTTAAATTTAGATTTTAAATTTAGAATATCTTATGGTAATTTAGTGATGTTTATTAAAAACATTTTCATTAATCTAATGCCGCTGCAGATGCTCACATTTGAGCACTGTCTAATGTAATATCTGCATACTGAATACACATAGGTGTATCAGAAATGTAAAGGCTTTATGTGAGAACTCTAAAACCAGTCTCAATTAGAAGGTGTTTTCCAATACCAGAAGTATAAACACTCTGCTGTTATTTCAGAAATATACTGCTATCAAAACTTCTCAGTATCTGGATCAGGCTTGTTTTTATCATCACTATTGAGATGTTAACTGTACAGTGGTATAAATCAGAATTAGAGATAATACAGCAGCTCCCTTAATAAATAACCTAATTAATGGCATATCTTCAATCTTTCCTTCCTGTTTACAAGGCTGCTAATCTGTATGTACTCAGTAATGGTACTGTAGGTCAGCATAACTGTGTCATCCTTGGGCACTGGTGATAATCTCTCCTGTTCAGCAGGTTCTTTATTAAGAATGATCATGTTGGAAAACAAAAGAAACAGTGGCTACAGCTTTAATATTTTCAGTTTAGGTTGAGAACTGAAAATAGAAAAAGAGCTATTTTAAGCTGTTAATAGTAATATTTAAGTTCTTGACTGCAGTATTGAAGCACCGTTGTTCACCTCAGTTTCCTTTTTTCACCTCCCCCTTTGTTTCTTGACATGTCTATGTGTTTCCATCCACTCAGTTGTAGGCATAAAATACAACTCAAGTGGTTTATGCTTCCAGAGACAAGTTGTCTTGCATTTATAGTGCAAATTGCACTAGTGTGAGCTTTAAGATAAATTAACTTAGAATTTAAAGTCATAATACCATGAAGATGATGACTTCTCGGTTTATGTGATCTGAACTAAAGATAAAGCTATTCAGACTGTTTAGTTTTGAAGAATTAGTTTAGACAAACTGAAGTTGTTACATTTTGTGTATCAACTTGGAAATAGCCTAACTGCCTTTCCAACATCCTTTCAGGATGGTGATCCAGAACCTCAAACAACAATTGCAAATGCATCTAATATTGGTGACTTGTTTTTGGGTGAGATGGAAGAGACAAAGCAACAACCAAACAATGTCCGAGCTAGTACCAACAAGTTACAAAAAGATGTAGGACTGAATGAAAAAGCAAGGTATGCCTTTGTCAAAAGATAATACAATCATTCTTTAGGCAACTTCTTGCCAAGTAATATGAGGATAACTTTATATACACAGAGAGAAGTTTTATGAAGCTAAACTTCAGCAGCAGCAACAGGAGCTTAAGCAGTTACAAGAAGAAAGAAGAAAACTGATTGAAATTCAGGAAAAAATTCAGGTGTTACAGAAAGCTTGTCCTGACCTTCAAGTAGGTGAAATGTATTTCTTTGCTTTCTTAAGCTGTTGAGCAACAAAACATAAAATCTTTCACACCATTTTTTCACTATAAGAACTGAAAAAAACTTAAAATTGTCAGTCCTATAAGCAACTGGACTTATAAGCCTATAGAAGAGCTCTGGTTATCTCATTACACTGTAGGTTCTTGCTCAGCGGTTGCTGTATTCAGCTCTAATTTCACTGTAGTATGTCCTCAAAAGCCTTGATTTAAAGTCTTGAAAGACAGAGAACCTTCTGTCTTACTTTTAGCTTGACATTTGGCTGTCTGTACCTGCCAGTCACTGCATCCTCACTCCTCAGTAGCCATTTGCACAGTCTGGTATTTTGAAACAATATTGTGTCTTGTAAGCATGATCAACGCTTTGTTGTAGTCAACTGCACTGTACGGTATTGTTTCTCATACTCTTTGAAGACGAACTTTTTTCTTATGAAATAAGCAGTAAATTATCAATACTGTGTGCATCTACAGCATTATGTAAGACTATACTACATAAAAATAAGGTTTGTTGATTCCTGGCTATGTTCTGAAATAAGTATTTAGCCTTAATTTGAAAATCTCTTTTCAGTGAGCACTAATTCTCCTATATCATGAAGACTGAACTGTGTTGGGTTTTAACAGCAGGTAAGTTTTAGGCAGCTACTGTACTCTATTTTGCCATTTTGCTTTCTTTTTCAGTTGTCAGCTGGCTTGGGTGACTGCACAGCAAATAGACAGACTTCACCAGCAACCTCAACTCCGGCCATGAATGAGTATAACGCAGCTGGCAAGCCTTCACTTGAATTTGATGAATCTGTACCAGTAGGCAGTGAGGTATTTCATACTTGATATTCTGTGACTTAAAGGTTTAGAAAGTAAACAGCTCTCAGTAACTTGCACACATTTTTAAGTACTTGGCATGGGGAGTGGAATAGTACCCACTTTAACCAAGTGTGTCTAACTTCTTCATTTCATTTCTGGAAAGAAAGAAATATTGATCTGAACTGGCAAGAGATCTTTACCCTAATATAGCAGTTGTTGCCAAATATTAATGTGGAAGTTGAATTAATTTTGAGTTTGCGCTGCGAACATCTGATAGTGTATACCACAGGCAGGTCATCTATGAAGAAAATGATGGCAGTATTTGAAACCTAGTTTATCTTCTATGCATCTTTCTTTCTCTTTTCCCCTGAAGTTCATATCTTAAATAATGATCTGGATATTACTTAGTCTTTCTGAAAATTATGATAGCATTTGTAGGTGTGGAGGGATATGGGATGAAAACTGCTGGCTAGACCGAAGCAAATATCTGAAAAATACCTTTTTTAATAGACTTTCTTTGTGAGTTGCATCAGCATTCTTGTGAATTTTCCTTTAACAGTTTAGGTGAGGCTGCTTGGGCAATGCCTGTACTACTGTCATTAAAAGCCAAATTTTTGTTCTTCCAGAAGAGAATTTCAGAACTTTGGCATCTTACAAATAAGCTTACAAGTGTTGCTTACAAATAAGATAGGACAACCTGTCTCTTTTCACTGAATAAAAGGTCTGAATTCTTCCTGCTAAAAAGAAGCTCTCTCTAAAATGAATCTGCTGATGCAATTGCTAACACTCTACAAACAGTTTGTGTTATTAATTATCAAAATATGTATAGACTTTAGCTGGAAAACTTCTCGCCTCCAGGCACCACCAGCTAGTTAAGTTGCTTTCAGACTCGAGTCCATTGTCACTTGCATTTCTCTCTTAAGTCTGCGTTTTCCAGTCTGATTCACTTATACAGTTGGTTTATTATGTTATGCTGTTTATGTGTTTGTAAAAGTTCCTTGCCGTTTATGCTTTCACTGTATCTAATTTAAGGTAAAGGCCTCTTTCTTACCTGTATCTTTGCCCTTTATGTGCTCTTCTTTGCAAATCGTGGCTTCCTTAGTTCTTGTTCAAACATACACTGCAACTTGAAGTTTCTACAGGTTGCAGATGATCTTTTTGTTGTATCCTATACTTTATCAAAGAAGTACTCTGCATGATTTTCAGATTTGTCCAGATGGTAGTATTCTGTCATGCTACTCAGAGAACTAACTAATAATGCATAAATTATGTGATAAAAACAGTGTTCAGTGAAACATGTGCTGCTTTTCTTGAAAAATTCTGTCCTATAATGTTTAATTACCTTCTTAGATTTTGTGGTGTTTGGGATAAATAACAAATACTAGATATATTTTGCAGCTTTCTCTGATGTGGCCTCAGTTACGGTATAATACCAGTGCTTAAGCAAAAAGGTATAAGCGTAGTGTCAAATACAGGAATTCTAACTTGCTTTAGTTTAGATTGTATTAGTTTTGTTTCTATTCTGATGGTTTCCATTTTACTGCAAAACAGTTATGGTCTGAAATGAGAAGACATGAGATTTTAAGAGAAGAATTGCGACAGAGAAGAAAACAACTTGAAGCTCTAATGGCTGAGCATCAGAGGAGGAAAGAGCTCGCAGAAACAATATCTACTGTTGCTGCATCTGTTAAAAGTGAAGGATCAGAAGCTCAGCGTACTCCACAGCAGAGCAGGACTGAAAAGTAAGAACATGAATCAGTGTTGTTGGGTGCTTCTGTTGTTTAGCAAGATGTCAGTCTTGGGGCAGTTTCTTGTTTTCATCTGAGCACTGAACGTGATGATATGACAGAGCAGTAAATTAATTTATTGACTGTATTAAGTGACTATTAGATGGCAGCTTGCCAGTTTCATGGGTCTTCCCAACGTATTTAGTCTTCCCTGCTCCATAAATTGTGAAAAATCACTTAAGGAGAGGAGAATGTATGGAAAATGCCAGATAATTGGAGTGATTTTTCTTAATCTCTACACCATTTGTAACAATAGTAAAGTGGTAATTTTCCAAAACAGTAAGTAGTTTTATTTAACTGTCCCAATATCAGGAGAATACTAGTTTCGTTTTATATTGGCGAGGTAATGTTTAAATTACTTTTGGTGCAGCTTGATTAATTGAAGATAGACAGACTTGTAGTTGTCAACACATTGTTCTAATAATTTGTCATAAACTAAAGAAACAGTACTCCTCCCTTCCCAAATATCCCTCTTTTTTTTTTCTATTTTTCCTCCTTTTTTTTGTCCCCTCCAATGTTCAGTAGGACAATGGCTACCTGGGGAGGTTCTACCCAGTGTGCACTAGATGAAGAGGATGGAGATGAAGAAGGTTATCTCTCTGATGGAGCTGGTCAGGCAGAAGAAGAAGAAGATGATGCGTCAAGTGCAAATGACAGTTTCTGTGTTTATCCCAATAACAACATACCAGAAAATGTGTGTTTTGTTAAAGAAAACAAGGATAGGTTAGTGGCATTACTTGTTGATTGGATGCTTGTCAGAGTATATTTGAATGGGGTGGGAGAAGCATTGCGTTAATTACAAGGCATCCTTTTACCGCAAAGTGCAATTTCTTCCTGCTTGCTACGGAGCTCTGTGCGATGGCAATTTGTCTTAGTCTTAGTCTGTGTAGCTGCAATGTTTATAACTAATTTGATTATTTATTCTGTTTACAGTCATATTAAATGTCTGCTGTGGAGCTCTGCAGTCGTGTTTCAGTGCTTCCTTGTGTTACATGTTGTTTAAATCAACTTAAAAGATAACCTATATGAAATTTTTGCTGTGATGTTGATTAGTCTCTTCAAAAAAAGCAGAGAATTAAACTAACTGAAATTTTTGCTTTCAAATTGTTGGCTTTTGCAGCTTTGAAAACTATTTCTTATTATATTTATTTTTAATTGACATGAATATTTTAAACTCTTGCTTGCCTGATTGATTTTCTTAGTAAAATTTGTGTGACTAGATGAAAATTCCATGTTAAAAGTAATGTATATCTCTTCAATTGATTCCCTCTGGTTTTGACACCAAAATAATTTTAGTAGATAGCAACCTTCTAGTCAGTAGCTGAGCCTCTTAATTCATAGTGTATTATGTTGGTGGCTTCTATTTTCATCTGAGTACATATTATATATTGGTAATGGACAATACTGAAAGCAAGATCCAGAAACATCCTTAGCAGTTATTTTTTGACAGTGGTTGTCAATTGAACGACGATTGTCTGATGTTTGTTTAGGCTAATGTTGGATTGACAGAATTGCATGGGTCATCAGCTGGCATGCTGAAATGGCCTGTTCCAAGTGAGTTCTTGACGTACAACTGAAACATAATTTGTATAATGAAAGTGCCATAAGAAATGGTTTGAAATGTCATCTTTTGTCCTCGTTCTTCTTTTCCCCCCAACCCAGGTGGAAAAATTACCGTCCTCTTTCAGCAGATGGAAATTATCGTCCATTGTCTAAGGCCAGACAACAGCAGAACATAAGTATGCGACGTCAGGAAAACCTTCGGTGGATGTCAGAACTTTCATATGTGGAAGAAAAGGAACGATGGCAAGAACAGATCGATCAGTTGAAGAAACAGCATGAATTTAGTGTCAGCATTTGTCAAACTTTGATGCAGGATCAGCAGGTAGATATGAAGAGCAGTTATTTTGCTGTTCTTACTTTCTTTTTGGTTTTGGTTTTGATTTTGTTTGTTTCTTTTTTCCTCTAAATGTTTCCAGCAATAAGTTCTATGGGTCACTGTCATGTATTTTCTTTCCACAGACCCTCTCTTGTCTTCTACAGACTTTGCTTACAGGCCCTTACAGTATGATGCCAAATAATGTTGCATCTTCACAAGTACATCTTATTATGCATCAGCTAAACCAGTGTTACACTCAACTGACGTGGCAGCAGAATAATGTCCAGAGGTTTGTTGCCTGTATTAATGTTTGACTGTGGATTTTGAAATGCTTCAGTAACAAGAGAACATGGTTATGTGAATAAAAGGTTACGGATAATGGTTAAATATGAGACTGTTGAACTTCTGAATAGATTACAAGTTTTTGAAATTCTATGCATTTGAGATGGTTCTTTTTGAGTAATGGTTCTTTTTCTTCATCTTTTAATGAAGACAACCGAAAGTTGGCATCTCTTTCAAAAATCTGTTGCAATACCTTTATTTGGCTTTTTTGGTTTAGACTTGCTTTCCTTGAATATGCTTTTATGTCTGTACTCTTTGCTACCTGGTGAGATTCTGGATTCTAATGGTTATGGAAAGACGGTGGAAAAGCTTTTTGTACTTTTTTTAGTGTTGTCAGTCAGAATTTATTCTTACTTATGCTCCGTTTGCATGTACTACTTTTACCTTCTGAACAATATCTTTTTTGAAAAAAGACGTAATAGTCATTTTAATTTACTACATGAAAGTTCAAATTCTTCATCTTTTTCTATTTGATAAGTGGTATGTAGTCACTGGCCTCATAAAATGGGTATGCCATTGGTGTTTTCTATTTAAGTTTCCTTTTTAGCCTGCTTATTTTTTTTGATATCTAGTCAATGTTTTGTTGTTCTTTCAAGAATGTTTAACTTCTGTAAATATGACCGCTAGCACAGAGCAGTTGATTTTAAAACCATTTGTCACTCAGGATTAAATACAAGTTGCTTTTGTCTTGAGGGGTTTTTTTTGTTTTTACTAGCTAGATGGAGCAGTTCTTTGCATGCATTACATGGGGCAAGTGAAATAATAGGAATCTCAAATTACTTGAGTATAAAGTGCTTGTTTTTCCTTGTTTTCAAGGTTGAAACAAATGTTAAATGATCTTGTGCGTCAGCAAGAAGAACAACAGTATGAAGAGAAGTCATCGAGAAAGGAGAGAGGCAATAGTGCACCCCCACCTCCATCTCCTGTTTTCTGTCCGTTCAGCTTTCCTCCACAACCTGTGAACCTGTTTAATGTACCAGGATTTAATAATTTTTCTTCCTTTGCTCCAGGTAAGTATTACTACAGGTGTGAAAAGTAATATGAATTTTAAAAATTACCATTCTCTCATGTAATTAAAATCTTAATATGAACTCTGTTTTTTTCCTTTATATTGAAATGGTCTTAAACAGTCCTTGAATGAACATGCTAATGAATGTGTAAATGTTTATTGACCAACAATTGTATATTTTGACTTCAGTATGAAAAGCAAGACTTTCTCGATAGGAAGTTGGTTATAGTCGAGAATACTCACTCCATAAAGTTAAGATTTTAAATGTTCTTCATCCAGCATGTGAAAAGCAGTATTTCAAGCTTTTGCACACTTTCAACAATCATTTAATTCTAAGTGAGCCCTCTAATTTTAAGGTGACACTTGGTAATTATGTCTCTTTTTCTGAGAACTTCCAGTGCTCATTTTTGATTGAAGTACCTGTGAATGGAGTGTGTTACTAATTTGTCTTCCCATCAGAGATACAGAGTAACTAGTGACTTGTGTACAGTGTTGCTAATCTCATTACCAAATCTACTTTAACTGTTTAATTTGAAATGGAAAAAAAAAATAGGTATTTTACTATATCATCAGAAGTTTTTAAAGCTGTCATCATAATACAAATTCCCGCTTTTTCAGAAAACCAAGAAATAGGCAGAAACCTAGGTTGTAGCTTTCAGATTCTAAAGTCTCTGTTCTGTTTAAGGTTATATTTTACATTATGTGGAACCTGCACAGAAGAATAGTTATGTTCAGTTTGCCACTACTATAAAGATTCTAAATTTAAAATAACTATTTTGAATTTGTGATGACTTTGGCCATGTAAATACTTGTACCTTTGCAAATTTCTTGTCACTTTGCTGGTTGCTGAAGTATTGATAAAGCTTTCATGCAGATAGAACTCTGCCTTTTTTGGAACTGATGTCATTTTTACCTTCACTTGTAGGACCTCTTTATTGGGGTTTCTTGAATTTCCTTCATCTCTCCACTGATGGGATTGTAGTGGCATGTGTAGTATCCAATAATGTTTGAAAACTGCATTTAAGATAAATTCCAATTATTGCAGTGCTTTCTGGATGACAACAGTTTTTGCTTACCTTCCCCACTGTATTTTGGCTTCATAATTTTATGTTGCTACACAATATGTCTCGAATTTGACTTATCACACAGATAATTGAGGTATCATTTTCTGACTCGTTTCCTTTGTAGGTATTAACTATAATCCAGTTTTTCCTTCTGGTTTTGGAGATTTCGCACACAATATTTCTCCGCGCAGCAGTGAGCAGCAGCAGCAATATCCTCTAGATCATAATGCATCTGGGAAAACTGAATATATGGCATTCCCCAAACCTTTTGAAAGCAGTTCCTCTAATGGAGCAGAAAAACAAAGGTATTTAATGTGACAGTGCAACTCTCCTTTAATGATTTTTCCTCTCTTCTCTGTTCCCTTTTCTGGGGCTTGTGGGAATTCATCATTCTTTTAGGGTATTTATCTCCCAGGTAAATAATAGAATTACAAGATGAGCTTTATTTCTGCAGTTCCCAGTTTACTGTTTTTTTCTTTTTCCTTCACTAAAGTGTTCTGCTTTTCTGTATATTAAATAATGTATCATTTCATAAATATTTTAAGGTGAAATACAATGTTGGGGTGGTTTTATGATACGTTTTGTAAATGGAGGAAGATTTCATTTCGATCTTTTTTGAAACTGAGCTGTTTGAACAACTAGAGGTTATAATTTCAGTGAATACTTACTTTTTATGCTACAGTAGATTGTAATGAATGTTGTTTTAAGAAATGTTTTGCCCTATAGAATTCTTTGAGCAAAACAATAGCTGCGTAAGTATGTTGAGGATGAAATCAGTGATAAATGTGAATTTCTTCAGGTGTCTTCTGGTTTACGTTTGAAAAAGTTCTCACTAGATTTTTTTTCAATGTTCAGTTGATGACTAAGTAACTCAGGCAGAAAACTTGTATTATGGATAAAGCTATTTGCCTGGCAATGCGTGCTGTTTCTATCTGAGAGACTAGGTTATGATATATTGTGGTCTGTCTTTCTTTCTGACAGGAGGAGTCATAGACATCCTGAAGAGGAAATGGAAAAAAGATCAGCTTGGCTTAATGATAGCCAGGACATGAAAAAAGATGATCAGTCTCAGCTGAAAGCAGGTTTTGCTGTTTCAGTACAAAACATTGCTTCCAGTCATAAAAGCCAGTGTGATATGAACAGGAGAAGAGAGTTTGATGAAGAGTCTTTGGAGAGTTTTAGTAGCATGCCTGACCCAGTAGACCCCACTACTGTGACAAAGACATTTAAATCTAGAAAAGCGTCAGCACAAGCAAGTTTGGCATCAAAAGACAAAACACCTAAATCGAAGAATAAGAGGAAGAGTTGTTCTCAGCTGAAAGGCAGAATTAAAAATATTGGTAGGTTGTAAAGTAATCTTAGATACCGTGGCAAACTCAAACTCAATCATTACATTCAAGAGTATTTACTCTGCATAAATGGTACCTATAATAATGAAAACAAGCTATTGATATATGAACTCATTTTACGTAACTACATAAGGTTTTTTATTATTTCAGTAAATAAAAAGCATAACTGATTAGGACATCGTGATTTGAATGGATAATGGATACAGATACACTAAGATTTGGAATAAGCCACCAGAATTGTCTTCATTATGTCTTCATGTTCAAACTGGATGACTTACTGAAAGATGTGCTTCAGTGAAATACTGAATGAGAGGGACAGTACTAGCATGTATAGTTGCAGTCACTGAAGATTCAGTTCTACTGCGTGGCTCCAGTGTATAGAGGAAAATTTTGGGCTAGGAAACGTCCTTGGTGTTTTGCGTCTTAGAGCTTGCTCTTCAACAAATATTTAGAAGTAATAAAACATTTTGTAAGCTATTTTTTTGTTTCTTCCTTTTCATTCCCTCCTATAAGATTATGAAAGTGCAAGTGCTTCTAGTGTGTGCGAACCCTGCAAGAGCAATAAAAGCAGACACTCTGAAGAGGTTGGTCATGCAAAGGTGTTCAGCAAAAGGAATCGGGAACAACTGGAAAAAATCATTAAATACAGTAGATCTACAGAAATGTCTTCAGGTATTCTTCTGTGAATGTCAGTTATTGTTGTGTGAACTTGTCAGAGGAAAGGACCTCCATACCTAGTTGTTACCACATTATTTAAAAGCAGTGTATTATGACAGGATGACAATATGGTATTTTTAGCATGTAGATTTTGCTTTTCAATTTCTAAGGATGCTGTAAATGTAAGTGTGTAAAAAGTTGAGTATTAGTTGCTTTGGGTGTTTTCTGTAGATTAGATACTTGATTAAAATTATTTGGAAACAAACCTTTAACTGTAAAACAACCAAAAACCTAACCAACCAATAACCTCACCCATTTATCTATGTTTTTATAGAAAGTAACTGCACAACGCTTGAAACTTTGTTTAGTGTTTAAACTACATCCCGTATTGCATACGTGTTTTCTTTCTATTGACGCTTAAAGGAGCTCTATCAAATATCATTAAAATTCAGTCTTATAACATCACATAAACCTTTACATTTTTGCCATCTGTACTGCTTTTCTTGCATCTAGATCATAAAAATATTCTCTTCGGTGTCTTTTTAGGTTCTGCCATTACCTTTGTTTTGTTTGGAATATGCAGATATTTTAATCATTGTAGCACGATGTACAGCTTTGTCAATGTAGCTGTGTCCACACTAAGAGCTGTTTATTGATATATATAATAAACTTTTACTGGCAAAGTTCTCACAATAAGCAGCTGTGATGTGGTTTGGATGACTAAGCAGTCTTCCTCCTGCTGTTTTGTATAGACCCTGTCTTTATTTCTGGTGCGCATTTTTGTGTTTATCACTGTCTATCCCCACTTTCCTACAGCGCATGCTAGGAGAATTCTGCAGCAGTCTAACAGAAATGCATGCATTGAAGTGCCAGGTAATGCATTCACTGCTTAGCTTCAACAATGTCCTGTTACTTTTTTTTTTTTTCTCTCAGCTTTGGTCCTATAACTCAGACTGTTTAGCAGATGTTGAAAATTAGTACTATTGCAGCACCTTGTCTATAAACAAGACAGGATAAGTTACTTGTAATTTGCATGAAATGCAACGATACAAACTACTTTGAATTACAATTGTGGAGAATGTGTTTATCATGTTCTTAGTCACAATTACAAGTGGAAAAAATATGCAGGTAGATAGTACAACAGAAAACTAATTTCAGTAGGCATTTTTAGTATGTTTAAAAGCTACTATTGTATTTTGTTAATGAGAGGGAAGTGATTTCTGGTGGCTTATTAAAGGTTGAAAAAGCTTGCCTCTATGCTTAAAATTACTGGTAAACTATTTGCAGATAATCAGATTGCACAGTAACATGCTGTACCTGCTAATAACTTCATTAACTTGAATACTAACAAATATGCATCTGTTAAACTAAGCTGAGTTTTCCAAATTTAACTTTTTTCCATTCAACACTTGCCAAAATGTGTATGTAATAATTTAACTGTTGTGATGCAAGGATAATCCTTAACTTCCAAAGGAACAGGACACTTACTAGGGAGCACATTGTCTTCTCATACATATGTAATAGGATGTAAGGGTAAGAGGTGTTACATGAACATCAGAAGTGATATTAGACATGTATGAGAATATAGGATTTGTGCTTGTGTGGGAGGTATGGGAAGGAGTGGCTTTCTTGAATTTGGTCTAGAGTTTTCTTAATATTGTTGCTTGTGTTGCAAAGTGTGGACTACTTGTATTTTATCAACTTGAGACCTTTGGCTGTCATGTTTGAAATATCTTAAAAACTCCATTTTCAGTGTTGAATACCTATTCTGAAAGCCACATTGTCGTGTGTGCAGTATTCTCTTTAATAAAGAATACTTCCTAAAAGTATCGTTCAGAATTGTAAAATAGATTAGTCCTATGAATGCTTTATATTTTATTTTGTGTATAAAGGACTGCATAAAGTATTATTTCAGAATGTTTAAATCTTTGTTACCCTCCAGTAAATGAGTAAGTTTTAAGAAAGCAGCTGTATAATGGAATCTACAGTGACTGAGATATAATTTGTGCACCTGTAACTTGCATACCTAATAGGCAGTTTTCATTCAACTGGATGCATGTCAAATACTTAATGAGTTCCTTTTTTTCTGCAGAAACTGGTAGTGATCTTTCTATGTTTGAAGCTTTAAGAGACACAATTTATTCTGAAGTGGCAACTCTTATTTCTCAAAATGAGTCTCGTCCCCACTTTCTTATTGAACTTTTCCATGAGCTTCAGCTGCTAAATACAGATTACCTGAGGCAAAGGGCTCTATATGCTCTACAGGTATGCATAAAATTTTTGATCTTGTGTATGAATCAAACAAATCTTAGATCCTTTTAAATAGCATAGATTTATTATCTTTTCCAGGATATAGTCACCAGACATTTATCTGAGAACAATGAAAAAGGGAAGTGCACAAAATCACTGAATTCTACAGCGTGGATAGCATCAAATTCTGAACTCACTCCCAGTGAAAGCCTTGCTTCTACAGATGATGTAAGTTTTCAAGTTCAGAAGCTAGTTTACTGTCAACTTTTCCTCTTTCAATTTACATGCATGCATGTGTACTGAAATATTCATACTAGCAACTGAATTTTTCTAAAATTAATACTGACTTATATAGACTTTTCTAAACAAATAAATGCAAGAGAATCTTAATGCAAAAGTGATTAAACATGGTAGGATACCTGATGCTGGAAATGAGTGATGTATCAGGGAGGAATAGAACTTGGAGAGAGACATAAATCGGAAACTGACATTCAGAAAGAGGCAAAATCCTTTTGTGAGTAAGGTCAAGGCAAGATCACAAGATTCCCCAGGAATTTTGGGTGGTGTTCTGCCTTTTTTTCTTGTGTTTTAGAAATCACTGGTGCCTTTGCACAGTTTCTTACGTATTTTATAATTGAAGTATTTGAAACAAGTATGGTAGAATCACCTCATGGATTGATATCATGAAAGTAAGGTTGTTCTCCAAGCAAGCAGCCTGGTGACAGGTTTTGATACCACAGCGTGTGGCTGAAAAGAATTGCTGGCTTGTTGACACATCTGTGAGAAGATGGTGCATTCCTGTTTAGTATTAAGTTGTTTGGTGTTTTTTAGGAAGCTTTTGGCAAAAACTTTTCTACAGAAGCATGTCAAGATTGTGAACAAAATGATGCAGACAATGGAAGTACTATGTCTACATCTTCAAATTTTGAACCCTTTGCCACTGATGACCTTGGTAAGAATGATGGGATTTACAATGTCTGTGTTAACGCCTCCCTCCTAAAATACCTGCAGTTGTCTACTCTTAAATAGTATACTACTATTTGATTTTCAGTGTGCCAACCACATGTTTTGTGAAACAACACTTAGAGAAATTAGCCACTTGTGAAACACTTCTGAGTTGATAAAAGCGTGTAATCAAATATTATAACTCAGCTACAGTTATATGTAGATTTCAGAACTTTTGGCTTTGACTTCATTTTTGTTGCTGTTTACTTGTCTAACAACTGAAAACTTTTTATTTAGATTAAAAGGTGTTTTTATTCTAAATATAGGCAACACAGTGATTCACTTAGATCAAGCTTTGGCTAGGATGAGGGAGTATGAGCGTATGAAAATTGAAGCTGAAAGTACCCTTGACTCTGAGGGCTGCTCTAGTAATTTTCAGGGTGCTTCTGCTGCTAAATTAGAAGGTATGCATATATATACGTATTTTGCTTAGTTTTAGAAAGTAATTATTCTAAATATTAAGAATCATTTAATTGGCTGGCTTATTTTCTTCTTCATTTGTATTGAAAACTTAGCATATTTCAAAGGATCACTAAGTAAACATGATTTATTTTTTAAAAAAGAAAATATATGGGTTTGAAATTGGTATATCTTTAGTAGTAATGTTGAATGCCTTAAAAGTGCTGTGGTTTATGTTTGTGGGTTTTTTTTTTTAAATGAGGTCCAAGTGCCAGTGAATGTCTTCCTGTGCCACAGTCAAGTGAAGCTTCTGCTGTTCCATGTCCTCATATAGACACTCAGCAGCTTGACCGGCAGATTAAAGCAATTATGAAAGAGGTCATTCCTTTTCTGAAGGTAAGAACTCTTTTCAATAATGTGTGAATTAGGAAAATAGGAAAATGACCAGCTTGATTGCATAGAAAAAACATTATTTGGAATGGAGAACTTGCCTTTTATTAGCAACAGCTGTCGATAAGTATGTGTTAAGTTGCAGACCTTGCTGAGGATGAAGTAAGAATTAAATACTCTAACGGAAAGATTCTGTGGAGTTTTTAATAGGAGAAATAAATTGTAAGATTTCTGGATTGCATAGGGCTGGTGGACTTGACATCAAGACATCAAGAACAATAGAGGTTTCTTTGTTTGGAGCTGACCAAATTAAATAGAAATGTTTGAGAGTGTGTTTCTGAAATATTCACTGCCTTTTGGCACAGAGAACTCAGATAATTCTGATTAAAGCTGTTACATACAATGTAACTTGAGATACGTTTGAAGAATACTTGCCTGAGTTGTTGATTTTTAGCATTATTTTCTCCTGTTTACAAATATTTTTAAGGTTTTTGAGAGCTTGTAAGCTTCTGTGAATACAGAGGAGAAACGTACTACTTTAAAGAAGGAGAAATAGTCACATTTGTTCTTTTCAAGGTTAAAGAGCACAGAGATCTCCACAGAGATCTCCACAGAGAAGATCGAGTTGTAAGATGCTTGAGTTTTTCCCTGATCTCTTTTTATAGGATGTGCAGTATATAAGCTTAGGTTTGTTTAATAAGGTACTTGGTTGATACTAGTTCTGAAAAATGTGTATATTTTTGCTATGCCACAGTCTCAGTGCCTGAAGACTTCTGTTTTGTTTGCAATTTTAGGGAAGCTTACAATAGCAGATATATTAACATAGACTTTAATACATTTGAGTACATAGCCACAGTGTATGAAGATTCTTGGTTTGTCCAAATGTTAAAATATGGCGTGTACTAATGTGTTCGAAAAGTGAGGTAAAGCTTTGTGTATCACAGCCAGTCGGTCATTAATGCAGTGCGGTATCTGCTATAACCACATTCCAGTTAGTCTGTTTTGCGAGATGAGTTAGGACCTGTTCATGGAGTGCTGTTCCTTCAGGCAGGTGATTTTTTTTTTTTTTTTTTTTTTTTTTTTTGTAATATAAATGAATTTCAGTATTTGAGTTGACAGCTAATTGTTTTTTTAAGTGGTAACTAAGCTCATTCTGTGATACTTGTTTAGGAACACATGGATGAAGTATGCTCTTCGCAGTTACTGACATCAGTAAGACGTATGGTCTTGACTCTTACACAACAAAATGATGAAAGTAAAGAATTTGTGAAGTTCTTTCATAAGCAGCTTGGCAGTATACTTCAGGTTAGTATTTTTTCAGTGTTGTTTTGCAACCCTGTTGCAACTTGGATAATGAGCTACAGTTAAAACCAGCTTCCCTGAAGTAGTATTTTACAACTTCAATTGTATAGCTGTTCTCCTCTCCTATGAGGAAAGGCAGAGAGAGTTGAGTTGTTCAGCTCAGAGAAGAGAAGGCTCCTGGGGACCTTATTGCAGTCTTTCAGTACTTAAATGAGTCTGTAAGAAAGATGGGGACAGACTTTTTATCAGGGTGTGTTACAACAGTACAGAGGGTAATGGTTTTAAACTAAAGGACGGGAGAATCAGGCCAGACATGAGGAGGAAATTTTTTACAATGAGGGTGGTGAAACACTGGCACAGTTTGCCCAGAGAGGTGGTAGATGCCCCATCCCTGGAAATATTCAAGGCCGGGCTGGATGGGGCTCTCAGCAGCCTGATCTAGTTGAAGATGTCTCTGCTCATTGCAGGGGGGTTGCACTAGGTGACCTTTGAAACTCCCTTCCAACCCAAACTATTCTATGTTTCTATGATTATGCTTCAGTTTTCATACAGCAATGAGGTATTACCCTGTATGCTAAAATTAAAGCTTTATCATGCACAGAACTTCTTTTCCATCACTGCCAGCTAGTAAGAGGTTTATCTCCTGCCTGTGGCTGTATTCAAGGAGAGCTCTGTGATACTCTTCGTGGACGTTTAGTGTAAATTCCTGAAAATCAATAGGCTGCTGTTTTCCTTACTTTTTTTTTTAACAAGCAGAGAATTTAATATCAATAAATTGATAACTTCTGTGTTACGTGGCTAGAAATTCTACTTAAAATCTCTTTAAGACACTAGTACATTTTTTTTTAAGCACAAGCTATAATATACCAAACTAATTTTGAGTTATTAGGAATATGACAAATTCTTAGTCTTTGAAGTTTGAAAGCCAGTTTCAAAAACTGAAGAATTATTTCTCTTCACAGGATTCACTGGCAAAATTTGCTGGTAGAAAACTGAAAGATTGTGGGGAGGATCTTCTTGTGGAGATCTCTGAAGTGTTATTTAATGAATTAGCCTTTTTCAAACTCATGCAAGACTTGGACAACAACAGTATTTCTGTAAAGCAGAGGTGTAAAAGAAAAATAGAAGCTACTGAAGTGATACAGTCATATGCTAAAGAGGTTTGTTTTACTGTATTTTTGAAAAATGTAGCTTTTCTGAGTTTTCTAAATATCTGCTTTTCCTAAACTACTTTACCTTAGTTCATGTTATGTATATGGTGTGGTTTTAGTTTTGGTGAGTGGTTTGTTGATGGGGTTTGTGGGTTTGTTTTGTTTTGTTTTCTTTAGTTTGGTTGGTTTGGTTTTTGGTTGTGGTGGGTTTTTGCTTGGTTGGTTGATTTCGTTTGGTTGGTTGGTTTTGTGTGTTTGTTGTTTTGTTTTTTTTTTTTTTTACAAAGTAGCGCTGTATAGTCAAAGTATTGGTTGTGTAGAAGCATGAACTAGTTTTCCTCTGTAAGGGAGATGTCCTGTATATTAGATGAGTGTCTGTTACAGATACCTAATTTTGTAGACTTTGGTTTTCGTAATTCAAAGGAAATGTGTTTTAATGATTATATGTGCACATATGAAGGAATAGTCAAGTGTTGAAATAACGTTAACATCTGAGGCTGTTGTGTAGTTGTGGTTTAACTCCAGTAGGCAGCTAAGTGTCACACAGCCACTTGCTCACTCCTCCCAGTGGGCTGGGGGAGAAAACTGGAAACGTAAAAGTGAGAAAAATCATGGGTTTAGATAAAGACAGTTTAATAGGTAAAGCAAAAGCTGTGTGTACAAGCAAAGCAAAACAAGGAATTCGCTCACTGCTTCCCGTCAGCAGGGAGATGTTTAGCTGTCTCCAGGAAAATAGGACTCCATCACATGTAGCAGTTACTTGGGAAGACAAATGCCGTAACTCTGAACATACCCCCCTTCCTTTTTCTTCCCACAGCTTTATATGCTGAGCATAATGTCTGGTGGTCCAGAATGGCCTTTTGGTCAGTTGGGGTCAGCTGTCCCAGCTGTGTCTCAAATAAATATTTTGACTTATGAGGGTCCCAGTTCATCATCTCTTCAGTTATGCCTACAGCTTTCCTTGCAGTAGCTTAGGCACCATCTTTACCTAACTTGAATAAGTCCTATGAAGCCATCAAATTGTTTGTTTGTTGGCGTATGTAGAAAGTATCACTTTCTAGATTGAAGTGTAAAATATATATAAACTTTTCAGAAATATTTGAGACTGTAGTACATATTCTGCTCTAACAAAAAGCAAGTTCTGTTTGTCTTTTGCACCACTGACATTATTAAAGACGTTCCATCACCATTTTTAATTTTAGTATTGCAGTTTTTAGGAACATAGCTTTTTTTTTTTTTTTTTTAGTTATATGAACTGTTTACAAAACAAACAGTAAACTAAATCATGTTCGTAGACTTAAATTGGTTGGGTATCTACTTCAATATTTATTCTTGTATAGTATAGTATAGTTGTGACTTCAGTGTCCTTTCAGCTTTCTCTTAGTAACACAAATACCGAAGCAAGCCTTTAACCCGTTCTCATTCTTATTTTAAAATAACATCAGCGGAAGATATTTTGTGAATCTGTTATAAACTAAAAAGTCCTATAAGTAGTTTTAAGCATATCATCAGCTATGTTTCAAGATAGTTTAACTTAGATACACCAGTAAGATGGTAGTGTGAGAGAGGCTGCGGAGTGCGTCATAAAGACGACAAAGAAACACTCTGAATCCAGAAGGATTTGGGCACGACTTCCTATTTTATCTGAAGTTGCTTATTGGACCTTTGTTACATAACGGATTGGTTTATACACTGCTATGAGAATGCATGGAACCAACTTAGATCCAGCATTTCTTCTTCTCTCCTGGAAGACAGAGAATTATGGTTAAGGTCAGTGTTTGCCTTGTTGCTGTAGCAGCAGTTCAGATTCAACAGAGCCAGAGATGAGCCAGACCTGGTAGGTCCTGGTTACTTTTACAGACCTGTACAATTATCTCCAAATGGTCTTCTCACAGCTTTCAGATCTGGCATCGTGATGCAGGTACATCTGATCTTGCTCGAGTTTTTGTGGCTGTCTTGAGGCCAGTAAGCTGACTGGTTTTAGTTCCCACACTGAAAATCACAGCTGTTTCTCTTGACTGGAGCTGGTATATCCAATTCTAATAGATAGATGTGGTATATCTAATTCTAATAGATATAAATCTAATGTGTTGAATATGATTCAACCACAAACTGGAGAATTGGACCATGTAAACGTAATTGTTTAAATAAAAAGGGTTAGCACAGTCTTTTTAGATTTTTTTGCAAATGTAAAATTTTGAAGACGTCTATGTCAACATGTCTCGTAGTATAGAAGTACCCGCAGCTTGCTGACGTTTTGAGATAACAATTCTTGGTAAGATTGACATTTCAGGCAGGCTTTCATGAAGCCTTACTTTGGTTCAGTGTTTCAAAGTTATTTTAGTTTAGAATTGAAGACAGTTTGTGTTTCTTCTAGGCAAAAAAAGGTCTCCAGGTGGATGTTTGTTCATCTGCTGAAGATTTCGATGAGGACAAAGTACGTTTATGCTTCTCAACTGTCTTTATTCCTCAGATAATTTAATAGATCACTTAGTCTTACTATTTTCTGTCATATGAATGCAGTATCTGTAAGCAGCAGTTTCCTAGTGTTTATAAATGTATTAAGCATCATGGGGTTTATCTCCTTTCTGTTATTTTCAGTGATTTACTTTATCAAAGCAACAAAGTAAATTATAATTTCCTTTTTTAATTTGAGTTGACAGTCTGAGAGATGACTAGCAAAAAACCTGCCTTCATCAATAAGTCTTTATTATATGCATTCAGTAAACATAACTTGGAACATCAAGTTGCTCTTGGTTTTATTCCTGTTTCTCCTGCAGAGCCATTATCAGTTTAAAAACTGATGCATTTCTTATAAAACATTATCTTGTTAGCTTTCAAGGAGTGCATTCAGATCAACAAGGATGCTTCTCTATATATTGTTGGTCACCTTCATGTAGGACAAGCTTTCTTTTAGGACTGACAATTTGAAAGTCTAAAACAAGCTAAGTTTATGTTGAATGCTATGCAATTTAAATTGAATAATTTGTGATCCTTGCTTAGCAGCTTTATGGTAGGACCTTGCTTTCCCTTTAGTATTAATTTTCTGTATTTTAAAGAAAAAAGACTTGTTCCGAAGGTGCTCATTGTGGGATTTGGACTGAGGTTGTTGAATGTATTCTCAGCTCAGAACATTGGGGATGTAGTCATTCATTGAAGAATTAAATAACAAGAAGAGTAAATAGAGAAGGTGCTTAACTATTTGTAGTGATTAACATTTTGTTTTTTAATGGTATGAAATAAGTTGGAGTTTTTTTCATATTAAGGAGAAGGTAGATGTTCTGCATTAGGGTATGTTGTATTTGAGGTCCTCAGCATCAAAGTCTGTGTGTGCTCTTGAGTATTAAATCTTAGCACCCAGAATTTCTCCCTATTCTATTTAAATTTGTTTTGAAAACCACTAAGATCGTTGTGTCTGAGGAGAGAGGTTGTATATGAAGTTTTGAACTTTCTGCTGGAATGTTCAGCTTTTTCCAATCAAAGGAAAGATACAGATAATGTACTAAGCAGAATGTTGAATGCTTTCCTAAAAAGGACACAGATGTATGTGTGGGCATGTGTGGGTATAGAGTCAGTGCTGTCTTCTAGGGCTTAGAGTTTCTGTCGTGCTGCTTTGGAAGTAAAAGTGGGAAAAGCTGTATGTCACTTGTTATGGTTGCTGTAATGTAGAAGAGTCCTTTCAAGATCTGGAGAAACTCAGGGCTTTACTTGTGGTTCATACAGTATGAGCAGAATTATCTCCCTCAAGGTATTTAGCAAATCATTCAGCAGAGGAACGCCTAAGTAGCTATTGCTAAAGAAATAATGAAGTGCAGTTAGAAATACTCCCAATTTTTACTAGAGATCATGTAGGAGAGGTGGGCAGCCACTAGCAGGTAATAATGCAGGTGTGCCCTTCTTCCTCTTGATAATGACAAATCTAATTTAAATAATTTTTTTTTAAGCTAGCATGCTGATCAGTGTGAAACTTTTCTGATAATGAAATACTCAAGTTACAATGTCCTTGATTGCGATGTCTGAACAGTGCATTGTCTTTTATAGTAGGTCCTGATGCTCTGTCAGGAGTAGCTTTGCAGTATTCATTTCAAGGCCTTAAGGACTATTTAAATGCTAATTTTTAGTCTGTAGATCCTCTATTTTTGAGAAACAAATGTGTCTCCTTGATGCAGAAACCATAACTTGATCTTTAGATAAACAAACATGAAATTACATAGTATTTCCTGTTTTCCTAGGACAAGGATGAGACTGAAACTGTTAAACAAGTACAAGACTCAGAAAAGTATGATGGGAATGGAGTTCCTGAAAGTATTAGGTCTGATGCGTCTGATCAGGAGGAAGATGATGAAAGTGAAAGCGGTCCAGTGGCAATAAGTAAGTGATTTTTATATAGCTCATTATTCAATGCTTTCATTATAGTTTTGACCAACTAATATTACATCAAGACATGAAGTACTGCTGTGTAACACCTTTTCTTAGAGATTTTCTAGTCAGGTCTTCTCCAGACAAAGCTTTCTAGTACTGTATGTATTAGTATTGTGTCAAGGGTTAAACTTTCCAATTAGAGGAGCTTTTTATCTTTGTAATCAGTAGACCTTTAAAAACACATGCTGGAATCCGATTCCTTGTTTAAATTACATGTCCTGTCTCAGCTAAACTTGAAGTTTCTCAGCCTTTAACCTGAGTGATGTGAAAGCTGCTGAAATTTTATGTAGTTTTCTGTTTTTTTTTTTTTCTAATATGCTTGTACTTAGGCTTGCATATTTTTAAATAAGATTTTGTCCTCTTTGTCATTTAATATCAACTACTCATGGCTTGGTTTCCCTTATATTTACGTTCTTCACACCAACTTGTTTGATAACTTAGATATTTCACACACACAAAGTGGTGTTTTTTCGTAATATTGCTTAGGTGGAGCATATGGATCTTTGAAAGTAAGTCATCACTGTATCTTAATTTCAAATAGTGTTTTGAGGTGAGAGTTAAAACTGATCATTGCAGTAAATTCTCCAAAGGGATTTGGATTTTGCTACCTGCCTTTTACTCTGTCAGGCTCTGTAAATATGAATCTATTATGAAGGTGGGTTTACAACACTGGTTTACCTTCAGGTTTATCAAAAGCAGAAACCCAAGCTCTGACTAACTATGGTAGTGGAGAAGATGAGAATGAAGATGAAGAAATAGAATTTGAGGAAGGACCTGTTGATGTGCAGACGTCGCTACAAGCCAGCAGTGAAACAACAGCTGAACATGAACAGGTATGACAAAGTTGTAAATGCAGAACAAACCTAAGCCAGTGCATTGCTTTTCAGTACGTATTTGTATATACCTCAGGTTTTCTTGTTGCACTGTTTTCATACTAATGAAAGGAGAAGAATGATACAAGAAATTACAGGGAAGCAATAGCTGCTACATACAAAATGTAGCCTTCCCCACCTGAATTTATGATTGGTGTAGCTGATACCAAAATGCATGGATGGACACAGTCAAAACTAATGTTTAAATCTGCTTTCAGGGAGAGAAAATATTAAGCCGCAGTAGAAAACATAAATTTTCGAAAGAACATCATGTTTTAAACCATTAACTGGTTATTCCTCTGTGTTTGCTGACATCAAGTTCTAACTTGGCTTTCCTTTGCAGATGCTATTGACTCTTGTATTCTAGAAAGTCTTTAGATTTGTCTTTCCTCTTTATCGTATGTTAGTTTTTGCTAGAACAACGGTGAAATGTTATTGGCTGTTGTTGTCATTTCGCTGTTAGTTTCCTTAAAAACATTTGGATATGTGTGACCTGGGTCTGGAGACGTGTTAATTCTTTACATTTCAATAAACAAGGTTGACTTCTGTATCTTTTTGAAACTTTGGTTTACCCAACAGCTATTAACTGTTACTAGGCAAGGATGTAACTGGAACACCAAGCTGGGAGGAGTGGCTGACACGCCAGAAGGCTGTGCTGCCATCCAGAGAGACCTGGACAGGCTGGAAAGTTGGGCGGGGAAAAATATAATGAAATATAACAAGGGCAAGTGTAGAGTCTTGCATCTGGGCAGGAATAACCCCAGGTTCGGTGTAGGTTGGCAGATGACCTATTAGAGAGCAGTGTA